>VACF01001473.1:0-194693 GCA_006891605.1 Pleurozium schreberi | reverse complement strand
ACTTTTATATTTCCTGGGCCTTGTTCCGCTCCATAATATAGCACTACTCTACAAATTCCCAATGATAGTCCGGAGGCATGACTCATCTCCCGAGGCTGCTCCTCTGGATGGCATTAATGGCACCCAGACTTTCTGAGCAACACCCCGCCGACCATGACATACTTCCAGTATTCACCAAACTGTTATTTACAAAACAACAAATCCAACACTCACTTCCCTTAAAATTACTAAGGTAACTCAGCCTATGACAGGCCAAATGGCTGGGAGGGCCATAACATTCTTGACCTTCACTGGGGGGCCCTTTTGCTCCATCAAAACTTGGCCCCACCAACAACCAATCAGGACACTCCAGTCTCACATCCCACTCTCTCACAACCAAGCCAGCCAATGACATTACTTCTATTATAACTAAAATCCTCCCCCAGGTATATAGCGGACGATTATACCTCCACCTGGGGGGAGGTACAACACCTGGTTAAGAATGTTATGGCCAGGGTGAACTGACCCCGTCATTGTCTCTTTTTTCACCCTTGGCTAAAACATTGAAATTCTTTTATCTGCCACGTATAACAAAATTTGCAAATTCTAAATTCATACTTGCAATCAAAGGCCCCGAATTAACTAGGGTAGTTGAAAAAATCCGAAAGTGACGCGGTTCAAAATAGCGGGCAATTTTTACATTTACCTTCTCAAAGGGGCAATGAGAGGGTCACCCTGGCCAAATGAGAGACAACCTTTTACAGGCCAAATTATTCTAGAGGTGCGCACTTTAGGGCCGGGGTGAACGGGCCCCTTTGCTCGACCACTCAATAAAACCTTGAATTTTTTAATTTTTTGCGCATGATAGAATTTGCAAGTTCTGAATTCATATTTTCAATCAGAGGCCCCAAATTTGTCAAGAGGGATATGCAAGATAAATTCATTTGGCTCAAAATAGGGGGCTTTTTATTGTACTTGCACCCCTATAATTACCTAGATTGGCTTAGCGAGGGGGCCAGTCCACCTGAGCCCACTTTAGAGCTAGAATGTACACCAATGGTATAATTTTGCCTATAAAAGGTTGGCTCCCATTTGGCCTATAATAGGATGAKTTACCTTATTGAACTTATCAAGGGTTTTGTTTCTCGTTTTTTATGGTGCCAAAGTGGCAACGGTGCTAGTATGTGAGCCCAAGAATGCGAGCTTGTGAGCATTGAGCCTACAATATAGGTACCTATAATATAGATACCACACACTATAGAAGGTGTGTGTATCATAAACACCTATAATATAGGTATTTGTAACATATATATCCTATAATCATAGACGGTTTCTATAGTGTATACACCTATTACATAGGTGTGTAGTATTCTAGGCTCATAGGCTCACACTTCTATGCTCACATAATAGCAACCCTCGCCAAAGTGACAATATAAAATGTTCTAGTGGTGCTCCAAATTTCAACATTGATCCACACATTGGATGGAAAATATCCCATTAGCCCATATCGCATGTTCATAATTCTATTTTCATCCACAATTTCTCAATTTCATCTAAGATTTTTTTTCAATTCAAATTTTTTGGTGAAAAACTTCACGGTTTGTTGCCATATTTTGGACAAATTTTTATTTATTTTATGCAATCCGGCACCAAATAGCACCCCTCCAAAAGCCTTGGTTCTTATTTCACTTTGCCAAAATTTTGCAAAGTTAATAAAGTGACCTCAATATGAGTGAACGGAGAGTTTATGAGGTGACTATGGTAAACAACTCATTTTGGTTAGAATTTGGAGTCTACCCTCATACCATTGTTGAAATTTTTCAATTTTTTTCCCACATGAAGATAAGTGTGAGAAATAGTTAGAACAATTGTAATTAGATTTTTCAGACAAAATATGAATTTGTTAAGAATTTTTGAAGTGATCTGCCCAAAAAAGTTAGTAAGCTACAAGACAACCAACAAAAACTGTATCAAATATGCTCATCTTAGTTAGCTAAAGTGGTTACAATAATTCCTAATTTGGATGGTCCTAAAAAGTCACTTCCTACAATGATTTACACTCATAAAGTAGGATGTTCCTAATGAGGTCACTAATCACTCCATGGGTGTCAGGTTAGATATTGATTATGGCTTGAAAAATGGTCATGGGGTCATTAGGTGTCCACTATGGATCATGTAACCGAGATGGGATGTTTTACCTTAGACGTTTTGCTACTCCTTTTACATTTAATTTGGTGCTTCTCCATTGTTCTTTGCTTGTTGCTTAAGTTTAACCATTTACTTTGGTAGAAAACCTAATTTTTTTTGTCATTTCGGTCATTTCACTTAAGTTTGCAAATGCATCCAATTCAAAAACCAAAAAATAAAATACAACTCAATTCAAATACTAAGTTGAAGGCAATTCATCAATTCAAGTTGCAATTTGTTTGCAATTTTTCATTTTTCATTTGTGGCATTAAAAGAAGTATGAGCCTTCCAAAAGCCTGTCAAAACAAACTAGCAGCAAGGCCTTGTGACAATACAAAATTATTATTTTTATTATTTTTAAATTTTAAATTAAAAAAAAATTCATAAAATTTTTTAATTGAGAATCCGACGTGGCTTTAGTAGTGCCACTTAGGATTCCAAAACATTCCCCCCCCCCATAAAAGCACCGCGGCCTTTTTGAGGGCTCATATTTCTCCTAATGATAGCAAATTCCGCTTAAATTAATTTTAAAAAATGGTTGAATTTTTGTGCTAATTCTAGAACCAATTACACAAATTTACAAATAAATGTAAAGATGGTTCACTTGGTTGAAATCCAAAGAATCCAATAAGAGTCCATTGACTTAAATACCAATCAATCATTTTACCATGGCTACTATCAAAGAAAATTTGATGACAAAATGAAGGAATTACTTTGTTGATGTTTAGTGAGTGCAATCGTGGATGATGCCTGGTACAGCCACTTTTGAGTGCATTGCATTGTGACAAAAGTGTCACAATGCACTCAAAATCCAATTTATTTTTATGTAATAAACCCCTCAACCCCCCCAAATACTTAATTAAATTTTTTTTGAACCCCCCCCTCCCCCTCTTTATAATTTTCAGGAAGCAAGAATTGCTCCAAACAATATGGGATATGTTTCCCAGTATTCGTATTCGTATTCATATTCGTATTCATATTCGTATTTGTATTCATATATATATATGTATTCGTACTATATCTGTATTGCATCTGAATCCCAAGACTAACTTCAAATCCATGAAGACGACTGAAGAGGTGAATTTCTGTTTCCTTGGACATGGATTTTCTTTTGTATGTTTTTTGTAAAGTAGATTGGATATGGAGCTTGGTGAAGTTTTTATAAGGTAACGCAAATTGGATAGGAGGTCAATGGCATGCTGAATGGAGAATTGGACATGGCGGAGGTAAAGCGAAGGTGAGCCACCAACCAGACAGGGCGGCTCCGCAAATAACTAATCACTCCGGCAAGGCAATCGTGCCATCCACGTTCTCCGGGTCCTGGCGTTGTTTTTGTTTGCATTTTTCTCTCGGTTTGTCGTCGTCTACTCGTCGACGAATCGTTGTCGTTATTGTCCGACTTTGTTGCGCTTTGGCCGTGCGATGTGTCAGATGCGCACCGCTAGCAAACAAACCGCATGCCAAATATGGTACGATCTCCAGCTCCTCTCTTCAAGGCTGCCGTTCTGACAGGTTGATGATCGGAGTTTTGGGGGAGGAGGAGTGGCTTTCTTGTGTTTGGCGCTGGTGATTGAATTCGGACGGCGCTGTCGGAGGATGGAGGTGTGGCGCACTGGCGCATGTGGCAGGTGATTTGTTTGGGGAGATACCGAAGTGTTATTGTGTATGAGGAGTCGAATTTTGTTCGGATGATAGAGTGCGCTGCTTGGATCTTGGTATTTTGTGAGAGATGGCCGGTGAGAGGGAGTGGAATGGAGGTGAAAAGGTGGAGCGATGAGTGTCGGTGTGGTGCGYGGATCCGTGCTGTCGGTTGGATTGGTGTTTGGAAGCAAACATGGCGGGTTCGCATTGAGCTTTGATGCAGCAGGAGGATAGGTACGAAGAACGTCGTTTTAAGGCGTTCTCGGTTTCTAACTGAACGTCTAGTTGCATAGTTTCCAAATTTTCCATATTTCGACACAAATGAAAAGAAATTCGTGTTTCCAATTAGTGTCAATTGCATCTGAGAGGTGACTGTTCAACATCACAGGATATTGAAAAAGACAGAACAGCGCAACAGTGGTTAGGGAAAACCCAGTCCAAGAAACTTGAATCCGCTGAAATAATCCACCGTTCTTCGTAACAATGAGTGTGAGGTCTGTGAGGAATTATGTAGTGGTGTCGATTGGAGGAGAGTTTAGTACGTATTACGGTGAAGAAGGTAATGGAAGTTTTGAGATTATGGCTCCTGGAATTGTTTGGAAATGAAATCAGACCGATGTCCGCTTGTTCAGATTTCGCTCTCTTCCGTTGCATTTGGACAATCTCTGCTATTGTAGTGTTCTGAATTTGTAGCACGGCGAAGTCCGAGTTTTCAGGGTACTCTGTTACAGTCGGGCGCCTCTGCGCGCCAGGAGCTGAATTGCAGGAACTRTTTTGTCGTAWCTGTCATACTCTAGCGTAGGCCGTAGGTTCTCGAGGAAATTGCTGTACGAAATACCGAAACATCATGTGTTGTAGTKTTGTACTCTGTATGCACTTACTGGAGTAGTTAATAACCGTATGCTCGTACTGGAGCGCAGAGATAGACGCAACCGATTGCTGGCTTCAAGAATTCGAGAAGGATTTAGAACTATAGAAGGTCAGACTGACAGCGCGCTGTCAACATTGCATTAGGATTTACTGATGAATTTGTCAGAACTCTCCAGGCGAGTACATTTCGGACTTAAATCATATTGCGCCAGGTTCTAAACGTCAGTCTGAGGTTCTGAGCTTAATCATTATTACTGTGTTCGACTTACTCAACCATGTTCAGCATCTGCAATCGGGTGTGCAGAGTTGATGATCGACTGAGGATTTTTCATTTATAATATTGGGCCAGAGTCTTCTCTGTATTAGTCCTTCGTCCTCCCTGCGCCAGGACATAAATTTATGTTTGTTTTTCCCGTGCTTAAGCACAGAGCAAGCAGTTCGAAGCTCATTACTGAACTTMACTGGCCAGAAATAGCGGTATGAAGCAAGTTAAAATYRATGTCAAGTTGGAAAGCATGCCGTGTAAGCATAAGTTCTTAAAGCTCCTAAGTACTGGCCGTGGAGTTCGGCTCAGCATTGGTTCCCTTCGAGATAATGTGCTACAGGTACTGAAGTTTCAATACTGCACTGGTGAAAGAATATATTCAGATTGTTTCAGAAAGTGTTCTGGGAGATTAGCCTGTAGCGTATTTGCTTCATTAAACTAAAAACCAAAGTGAACSGTGACAATTTAGGTCTTCGCGAACATTTCAGAAAAATGTAGTGGGATGCACACTGCAGAGATTTCAAGTTTATGCGTACTTGCGTAATTTCATTGTCTGCATAGGAAGCTGATTGTCAGAGGAAGTTCCTTCCTTTACATTCTCACAAGGAAACCGTACAGATTAAGAGTTTGCCAAGTGCTTGCGATTATTGACCTATTCGCAGTGTGAAATTGCAATAGGGTAAGGCTCTGAAGTACAGGTCTGAAGTAATGGCAGTGTACATAATTTAGTTTTTTWGGGGAGCGCAAATGAAGCAGGTTTATGTGTAGGACTGACTAACTGAACCTACTCGAAATGGGTTTGACCCAAGTACAAGGGACTCTGGACGGACCTTTTTGTTTTACATTGCTGGAGGAAAGTGATAGTATGGAAGCTGTTATGGTATTATCTCTTGTATGCTACTGATCTACGGTGCTACATATTGCTAAGGCTTAGAAACAAGCAAGTCTGGGTATGTGTTCATAAATGATTGGACACTAGGGTATGCTTTCCAAACCCGCAATGTTAAATCCTAGGGGCAAAGAGACGCTGAAGTTCTCCGCTGTGCAAACGCTAGAATAGTAGTTATTTCTGTAGTCTGAATTATCACTTTGGGATGATGTAGATGGAAGAAGCTCTCAGAATTTGTGGAGAAACGGAGGGATGCCAATCGAGCATGAATGAGAAAAGGTATTGGTTATCTAAAAGTGATTTACTGGTTGTCTCGGAAGTATCCCAGTGGCGCTCGTGACACTCCAATCGCAGAAGTGATACAGACAAATAAGTTAGGATCATTCGGCTCTGGCGCTTGGAGAGGCCTTTGAGGTTAACCGAATTATTCTGAGCATTGGATTTTTCTGTGCTTGGGACAGCAGCTCTGGACAATTCAGCTTGTTAGTTTGAGGTGTTTCACTGTTGCCCAAGATACAGTGAGTTCTGTTTTATGAGATGATTGCCATTTWYGCAAATTCTTAAAATCTTGCTCGCGATTTGACGGATGCAGCTGATTATTGTGAACGATTGTTCGGAGCGAGCCGTATACCATAGCCRAGCAAGTTAGACTGGTTCTATGGCCTCATGCTTCTGTGATAATGCTCGGGACCGACTACCACTTTCATTGCCAAGTACCCGTCTTGAATCCCAATATTTGAACAGCGCTTGTATAGACTGCAGCTGAGGCTATCTAGTTTTGAACTCGTGGACTTATCAAGTCTGTAGCTTATCCGAGTTTTCTCTGCGAGCATACTCATCGCCTTTTATACTCGTATTCTTCCCAGCTCATTTCTGAGCCCGTGGTTGTATTGTTGCAGAGATCTGTTTCGCAGGCGATGAGCTTGTAAGATCAGTCCATTAGTGAGCCATGCAGTGGGAGGATGATGAAGAAGATGAAATCCAGGCCTCGAAGGCGACTAGAACTCTTGAAGTGAAGCGACATGATCAAGGTAGACCTATCAATGCTCAGCAACATAGACGGAAAGAGATTCCGGTTTACGATGGTTCCTTCAGCAAACGTCTGGGCCGACGGTCGACTTCTGCTATGCGTGAACGGCCTGTAGAAAGAATGAATGGCTTCTCAACTGGTACAGCTAAAACTACAGAATCTTCAAGAAGGGCCTCGATGGATGGTATATCAAAATCTTGTAAGTATTAAGAAGCAATTGGTCACATATCACTCCGGGGTTAGGAAATGTAGCTAGATCATTATGGGACAATTTTGGGACAATAATCCCTTTGCCTGAGGGTAAGTGGCCTGAAAACACCAAAGTTGCGAAATTGAGTAGTTGGTCTTTAATCTGGATGTTGTTTTCAACATACTTTTTCCTTATTTTTGTGTTAGTAGAAGATAACTGTAGCTAGATTGTTGCTTATTGTGTGGTATAATGGGTTAAGTAACTTTGAATACTGTGTCAACGGAAAATGGAATGCCACTCGCAGGTTTGCTTTTTTGATCCGTCTACCGTTAGCCTTAACCGTCATCATGCGTACTAGCGTAGGTTATCCCGTTTATCAAGTGTACGTCGAGCCCACCACATGGAGAGTAACTGTCTGATGCTTCTCGTAATAACTTTGAGTTGTATCTTTGAGCAGTAAGAAGCAAAGAAGTTCCCAAGGTGGACAAGAACTGGTGTGGATGGCCATGCAACTGTGATTTACATTCTGCCGCGCCCAATGCTAAAAGCGGCGGTCAGACGATTAATAAACAGTCTCTAACGAAGGCTCAAAACGTCAAGGAGCCCAGGAGTTTGGGAGCCTTGCTGACACGCAAATTTTTCAGGTGTGATATAAGTTTCCCTTGGCATTCCTAAATCGCCCAGGTTCAACATTTATTTTTCAGGTCGTCTGGTTGTGGTACTGGGGTGAATTAAAATAAAAGGGTCCTGGGATCATGTTCCCATAAATTAAGGATGGATTTCAATAAGGTTCAAGCACTTGTACTAATATTTTCATGACACATAAATTAAGGATGGATTTCAATAAGGTTCAAGCATGCTGTTATTAGGTACATAACTTGTAGTCCGAGCTAAAACACAAGGTCTATGAGAAAAGAGAAACATTGCTTCCATTCTAATTAACCCTAGTTGACATTGAGTCCAAAGCATCCCCTCCAATTCTTCCCTATCCGTATCTCCATTTGGATGAAGTGGGAACAAATATGGATAGAGAATGCTCTTCCTAACCAATGTTGCTCGTCCACCATAGGTATACAAAAAGTTTTGTATATTTCAAGTTCTCTACCAAATTGGGCCATTTTGGGTAATGAAAGGGTCCATTTATGGTGGTCTGCATGTGATGGTTTTGCTATAGGACAATTTTCAGTAAAATTTTCTTAGTTTCCTTGCCTCTTGTTTGGGCCTTCTTTTGATACTATGACTATGAAAGATCTCCTCTAACTGGACATCACATAGATTCTTGAATCACCTAGGTTACACCTACAGCCTCCAACAACCTCCACCTTTGAAAATTTATAAATAACTCATTCCATGCCTGAACTTTACTCCAGCAACTGCGTTTTGGTTCTCAAGCATTAGCTAATGCGCAACTCATGGTGCCACAGTGGATCAACTAAGGCCAGTTTTAGCTGTAGAAACCTGTGAACACACTTTGTTCTCTGACTATCAGAGATATGAACCCCAGGTGCCAGCAGCTTATGGGTCTAGTTGGACCTCAGAAGGCGGTCAAAGTGGAAGAGGTGACCTCGGATACGGTACACGTGCATAGAGTAAAGCAGGGCAGCAGTCACTACAGCTGCATATGACATGCAAATGGTGATCCCAAAGTCCTGTACCCCCCAAACCACACAAGGATTTGAAATGAGACAACTTTCAAAGACAGCAAGAGATTCGACTCCTAGAATCCACCACCAACTATTTTGGACCACCAACGGAGCCAGTTGAGTAACTGATTTCATCAGAAGTATTAAAACAGTCGCTAGAAAATCTTTTCAAGAGTTCAATCTTGGGCACCATTTATTTCTGCTCACGTACATCTTAAGTTCAAGAGTGAAACTAAGCATGAGTACTCAAGCAAATACTAGAATCAAGGTATAGTTACTGCGAACTGTAGTGCAGCAATGAAGGTGAAAATAATGACCGGTCAACACGGTTCTAGAATATTAGGATCGGAATGCATGAGTTTGGTTGGATTCATCCTTGATTCTAATTTTTGTATTTGAAAATTTGAATGCAGGAGGGTAACCTGCCTGTGGGTGAACAATCAGAATGTTAGGATTGGAATGCCAGAGTTTGGTTGGATTCATCCTTGATTCTAATTTTTTATATTTAAAATTCAATGCAGGGTAAAACTTGCCTGTGGGTGAACAATCACCATGCCAACGACATAGGTTAACATGTCCATGAGGGATTGCAAGGACTTTTGCACACCACCGACAACTCCTCTCTCTGCCTCTGGTACCGACTCCTGCAAAATTCAAGGAGCCAAGAACATAATCAATCACTGTATTGGGGGTCTTCTTCAATCTTGTAACAAAAGACCTTGGATCGCTATTGGGGACAGGAATATTATATTTTGCAGATCTGGTGTTCAATAGTGTATTGAAGGCAATGAAATTCTATTTTAAGTGTAGTGAACCTTATTTATAATATATATACCCACGGTCATGAAATCAACACCAAGGGAATCCCTCGACTGTAAATTTTTGAATAGCCACCGTAAGTGGGATGGCATGCATAAATCTAGTGGCCATTCTAGCCTTATCACAAACTCAACTCACGCCGCCCTATCGGGTTTGTGATGAATGAGGATCTTCAAAGAGAATCTGAGGCGAGGATGAGGGTCGTTTTTTACGCCTGGAGTAAAGAAACCTTAAAATCTGCAAGCGAATACTCCTAGTACTAGTGTCCTGTATTGTAAAAAAAAGCCTCACAATTGTGTGAAACTCTACTGTCTGAGAGGTACGACAAGGATGTTCTAAATCATCCGATTTCAATTCCAAGTTATGTTTTTTCTGAATTCTCGCATGAACAGAAAAAGAGAAGTTCCAAGTGTGGTAACAGGAGAGTGAGGCTCTGAATGGACCTGCATGAGCTGCGTCACCGAGAGGTCGAACATCCARAGACCAAGGCGTGAAGCTGCCACGCCACCGATCAACAGTATCGACGCCACTCTCGAGTTGTGAATCCATATGGAAATGACGCAYACTGATAGCAACGAGCACTGCTCAAGAATTGAACCCACATGTGCAATAAGACTCGTGTTACCATGCTGGCACCTGAAACAAAAAAAAATTGAAAGAGCGGACAGGAAATGCTGACATGATCGTGCCTCACATTAGCATTCCCAAACCAAAGTCGTCCACATTCGAGGCACTCAGCATAAGGAAGCAGTTGCCTTTACCTGGATCCAAATTGACCAGATGCCTGTACGAACAGTATGAAGACGAGCATGCACAATTGGGTAAATAACCGTTGCTAAAATCCCAAAAACAGCTCCGACACCTCGAGCAAGTCCCAATACGTAAGGAGGAATGCCTCTCCAATTCAGAACTGCTGTCATGAACGATCCAAAGCTGCGCCAACCAAGTCCATGTTGTACTTGAATTGAGAAAAAAGAAATGGCTTAGCATCTCAAAAGATCCCGTATTAGATTCACAAAGTCATTAATGGCAAAACTAATGTTAGTCTGATAGAACATTGGATTAGTACTAAGAACCTGTTAAATTAATCGCAAGCCAATGTGGACTAAAGTTAACTTAATAGTTGCAAAAATTATAACAAGTTAATGCCAAGGACACTAACATTAAGTTAACTCCGTTTGTATTACATTGGCATTGACTTGGCACTTCAAGTGCGGACTACAAGAATCTAATGCCTAGTAGCTTAATCGAAAACACTTCGTCAATCTAATGGAGTGTGAGGAGTATCATTTGCAAGTATGCTTACAAATGGTATATCCGAAACTAATAGAAAAAGAGTCCTTCCCCCCTTTGAGAGAACTAACCAAGGTCGTGGGAATTCAGTCTAAACAACATATAGAGAAGTGAAGCACACAGAACTCTCTCAAAAAGAAAAGAAAAGCCACAGGATTGATTCCAATTCAGGGACACGACAGGAAATGCATTTACCTCAAAACAGTGAAGTAGAGAAGGGCCAGGGCCAATCCCGCCAGCATGGCTTCCTGGTGCATGTATGTGGCCCAACCTTCAACAACCGGCAGATGCTTCAGCTTCTCCACAAAGGTCGACTGCCGGGATTTGGTCTGTTCACTTCTCCCTTCTAGTAAACGCACTTCTTCGTTGTCGTCCACCTGCAGAAAATTAGATAATAAAAAACAGAATCCTATGAATCCGTAACTTTGACAAAGGAAAAAATAACTGAAATGATAAATTAAAGCACAGACAAAATCTGCCAATTCACATTGATAAACCTGAGCAGCATGGCCTGATTCTAGGATGCCCAATTCCTGTTCATCGGCGGCCTGGCTTTTGTTTCTTGAGGCTGACTTCGCAGTGCTTTTCTTTTGTAAGACGGGCATGGCCATGTACACATAGTGGAGAAGCCAGTATTCGACCCCCACCGAGGTTACATTCCACACAGCGATCAAAATAGCACTTGCAAGCATTGAAACCGAACTCATCATAAAACCAACGGCTATCGGAGCGAGGAGCTTGCAACTGAGGTCAATGCGGCGCATGGCTGCATTGATTTGTGTCAAAAACCCGGAACCCTGCTTCTCAGCAATCAAAACTACCCTGCATCAAAAAGAAACAAGTGGATTGTATGATTAAGAACATGCGAAAGGGAAGACACTTGCGGTTAAGCTTGAAAAGACCACGAACAATGACCAATGCAATAAAAGCTATTGTGAAAACTATATTTCAGGAGGGGCTCAATTATAGCCCGCATGAATCAGTGAAGAACACTGCAAGTCTTTCGTCAAAAACAAAAGAAAAGTCCCCGCATAACCTACTCAAAACTAACAAAAGAAACAATTTGGGCCTCTAGGATCTTCCATGGGGTGTTTTTCAGGCATGGAGGAAATGGATAGAACGAACGGGTATGTCAGCCATAAGAGTCTACTAATGGCAAATACAAGATGCAACTAAGCATAATAGAAAAAAAATTATTCAAGTATTACACTAGGAGCTGTACCAATCACGTTCCACCACGATATCCATGGCCATGCCCGAAAGAGCATTGGTTGCACCGAATGCATTGACAATAATAACCAGTATCACAAAGGTGCCGTAACCTCCTGGGGCAGTTCCTGGATGTATATCCTCCTTCGACACTCCCGCAACAACGCGCTCAACCTCGATTTCATCTTTTGATTCCCTGGAAACGGACAATAAACCTTCGCTCTCCGTGAAACTCTCCGCTGTTGGAGCTGCAGAGTGAGCGACTTGGATCTCCATAACCCAAGCTGAAACTCAAGAAGTGATTGCATTACRCTCTAAGGAAACTGAGATTTCCGGAGAAAGAATTGAAGTACATCCTGGAAAGCGAAACAGGGTCGCAAAGTTTGCATCAATAGCTGTAATTTTGAATCCCAAAAATGAAACTGCGATCACAGGAAACCCTAATCACAGATACGACAGAATAGTTCCTGCAATCCAGCTCCTGGCGCGCAGAGGCGCCCGACTGTAACAGAGTACCCTGAAAACTCGGACTTCGCCGTGCTACAAATTCAGAACACCACAATAGCAGAGATTGTCCAAATGCAACGGAAGAGAGCGAAATCTGAACATGCGGACATCGGTCTGATTTCATTTCCAAACAATTCCAGGAGCCATAACCTCAAAACTTCCATTCCCTTCTTCACCGTAATACGTACTAAACTCTCCTCCAATCGACACCACTACATAATTCCTCACAGACCTCACACTCATTGTTACGAAGAACGGTGGATTATTTCAGCGGATTCAAGATTCCTGGACTGGGTTTTCCCTAACCACTGTTGCGCTGTTCTCTGTCTTTTTCAATATCCTGTGATGTTGAACAATCACCTCTCAGATGTAATTGATACTAATTGGAAACACGAATTTCTTTTCATTTATGTCGAAATATGGAAAATTGGGAAACTATGCAACTAGACGTTCAGTTAGAAACCGACGTTCTTCGTACCTATCCTCCTGCTGCATCAAAGCTCAATGCGAACCCGCCATGTTTGCTTCCAAACACCAATCCAACCGACAGCACGGATCCACGCACCACACCGACACTCATCGCTCCACCTTTTCACCTCCATTCCACTCCCTCTCACCGGCCATCTCTCACAAAATACCAAGATCCAAGCAGCGCACTCTACCATCCGAACAAAATTCGACTCCTCGTACACAATAACACTTCGGTATCTCCCCAAACAAATCACCTGCCACATGCGCCAGTGCGCCACACCTCCATCCTCCGACAGCGCCTTCCGAATTCAATCACCAGCGCCAAACACAAGAAAGACTCCTCCTCCCCCAAAACTCCGATCATCAACCTGTCAGAACGGCAGCCTTGAAGAGGCGAGACGTTAAACACCCCCCATCGAGCTATTTGCGCGGCGTGGCAGGGAGGCTCCGTTCCCGGCGACGGTGCCCAGTTCCCGTCGTTGAACTCTCGTCTGTCTCCTCCTCCGTCCTTCGTCCGTTCGAACTCACAGTCGCCATTCATGCATCTTCCTGTTCCTGCCCGTCTCGCTTKTTGCTTCTTCCAATTCTGAGATGTTGAAAATAATCAAACTGAAATGACGGGTGTGCCAGCCTTGTCGATGTCGTTGGACGGAAAGTTTCAATCAATTGTTGCGTTTTGACAATCTGAATGTGAACGATGGTTTGTGGTAACCGCATTGTTCATAGCGTTTTAACAACTGATTTCACCCAAAATCGAGGATGCATATTGTGGCTCCTGAAAAACTCTGCACTTTTCCCGCCAGGCTACCTGTGGCTGCTGGCCTTGCATTTTCTTCTAGCAATGAAATTCCGTTTCATTTGTGTCAAGAACAAAACAAAAAAACTCTGCACTTTCAGTATCTTTTCATCAAGAAATCACTCAAACCATTTGTTTGAGAATTAGACTCTGAAATCTTAGTTTGCGTGCAACTCTTGAGTAAGTCATCTCCGGGTTATGTTGTCTCTGGTTATCAGGACATTTTATAGCCGTCACCATTCTGCACGTTTCTGTTTCAATTCTTTTGATCCTAGTGGTGATTGGAGTCTTACCGGTAAGAAATGCATAACTAGGGTTTGGACTCTTTATTTTTGGATCCAATGGATTGATTCCATTGTTGTCTGAAATTATAGTAGATGTGCGTTGTCCAGATGCTGCCCAAGAAGCATGGTCTGTTCCTCTGCTGAGGGACATTGTATATTTTGTTTTTGAGGATTGGCGTGCTGAGGTTTGAAACTTTTTTTGAGTTCATTAATGCAATCACTAATAAGCTCTGTATCACTGCAGAAAACAACTCCTCTCCAAGTATCTCAGAACGCTCACCCTCCAAGTTCCAGTAACTTACAATTAAAGTTCTATGAAGAAACATAGTCACCATACACAAGCTCAGTACTAGTGGAAAAACAAAAATACAATTACACACACCAAATCCAGGAGACGCAAGCACTTAGGTTTTGAGGAATAAAAATCACCAGTGGGAACTTCGATATTATTGGGAGGGAAATGGTAAGTGACAACAATTACTTGAAATACTAACGAATTCTTTATATTCTGTGGAGTTAGACAATCTCATCGTCTCCATGAGAAACAGACGACTACACTAAAGATGATATTTAGTGTTTAGTAACATTTAGTGTTTTTACCCCCCTACTAGCTACAACACTAAATCTAAACTTGTCCACAATTAGTGTTGGACTTGAATGCGCCGCCTTCTCCTTCCCTGGAATTGCTTGGGTTCTCAACTTCATTGTACTACCGCCTTCTTCCCTGACTTTCCTTGCTTTCTCGCCTTTGAAGTTCACATTTAGTGTTTGAATTGACATTTAATGTTACTTACTTTCATAGGGTAATTGGCTTTTAGTGTATGCCTTCGTATTTAGTGTACAAGACACTAAATATCATCATTAGTGTAGTTAGATACCAAACAATTTCAAGCTTCAAATCTAAATCATTTTCGAGGAGAATCCGACTATGCGTGAAGATCCCACTTGTTGGAGACAATGAGTGCCAGTGCCTTGGGGCTGTAAGAATCATTGAAGATTGATCACATTAGCTTGAAACAGGGCTATCCGGCTACCACCTCAAATTTCAGGCACAGGTTCAGGGACGCACCTGCAAACCCTAGATCGTGAACGGACTCAAGCTTCATAACAAGAGGAGTTTTTTCGGAAGAAGGCACGTCGCTAACGATCGAGAGTTAAGGACATAGGAGGAGACGGACAAGAGTTCAACGACGGGAGCTGGGCACAGTCGTCTGGAACGGAGCCTCCCTGCAACGCAAGATGCCAGCTGGACGCGCAAATACGCTCGATGGTGTTTAACAACAACGAGTCGTCGACGAGTAATATGAATTTGGCAACATACAAATGCCACATGGACCACATTTCATTCATTGAATATTTCTATTTTCTCTATAACTCTATCCATATCCCATAAGTGGAGTTTTAATCTCTTCAAAGTAAAAAGAAAGATAAAAACAACCTTCACTTTTTGTTTCAACAATTTCAAACACATGACGTAAAGTTTCAAGATATCTCTAAATAAAAAAATAAAAAAACTAGGATCAAATAGTTGTCTAACAAAGGTAAAATAAATAAAATTTCAAGAAAGGATCACTTTTTTCTTCTTAAGACTCCATGAAAGAAACCCTCTGATTTGACATGCCAATATATATTTACATAGTGTACGTAGTTATAATGTGACAACGTCAATTTGGATCCAACTCCAACTAGTGTGCCATGCGCCGTTGCCACAGGCCAAATTAAAGTAAAAGTAATTTTCTAATTTTTTAAAACCAAAAATAACTCAAAATTCAATAACTTTCACCCCGTAGATTGGAACGCCACAAAACGAAGCCCATGCACCCCTCCTCGCTCAGAGCTTTCCGACGGTACTAAGCACGCCACTGGCGGACACACGATCCGAGAGATTTCAACGTAACAAACAAACAAACAAACAAACAAACAAACAAACAAACAAATAAACAAACAAACAAAACAAAACAAAATAGCCTGATTTAAATGATAGACTAGTGTGCCTTGTGCCGTTGTCACAGACAAAATTAAAGTAAAAATAATTTTCTAATTTTTGGATTCATAAAAACTTTGAAATTCAATAACTTTCAGCCCGTAGGTTGGAACGCCACGAAACAAAGCCCGTGCACCCTTCCTTGCCGAGAACTTTCCGATGGTACTAAGCACATCACCGGGGGACGTACGATCTGGAAGATCTCAACGTAACAAACAAAACAAAACAAAACAAAACAAAACAAAACAAAACAAACAAACAAACAAACAAACAAACAAACAAACAAACTCATTTAAAAGATAGATAATTGTAGATTTGTGAGCTTGTGCATTTTTGGTAGTTGGGTGACTTTCCCTCAATCCAATGTATGTACATGTATTAATGAAGTAGTGAACCTTTAGTTTGTTTTAGATGGGCCAAAAGTAGAGTGATTTACATTGACAAGTACATATTTAGAAATTTAGCAAACATGACCATCTATGATTCCTAATTAAATTATTCACTGCCAATTTTTAGGCATTGTATAAGTAATACTTTGAAAATTCATAATTAATACAAGTAAAAAATGCTATGTATTTCAATAAATTATAATCCACTCAAATCTCCTTATTATAAGTCTATCAAATATCTCTAAAATATTTCTTCACGTGTCCATCTATGATTGGATAACTTGCACAAGTTATTTTTACATTCACTACCACTAGTAAAAAATCATCCATTATTTTTTAGGATTTTATTTTAAAAACTAATTAAAATTTAACTAAAGTTTGTGATCCTTTACAACTTCTTTTTTAAAATACACCATACAATTAGGCCTAGTAAGTAGCAAGTCTTCTAATTACTTATTACTAACTTATTGTTGGCTATATAACCACCAAACAACAATAAGTTTGTGCCGATGCGCAAGCCGAAGAAATTACCAGGTACTGTTTGTTTCACTGTAATCCTGATTAGGGTTTAGCAGTTTTGGTCACGTTGAGAATACTGTTTGCATCGCTTTAGGCACTTGGTACTAATATGTGGGAGTTTGATCTATTGAGAGATCGGTATAGAGCTGTGGAGAGATCACTTTAGGTACAACAGCCAATTCTGTTGAGATCAAATTTTCATCACTATATATAAATTTCTTATGCAGTCATTCAAACATCAATGGCCATAGACATTAGCCAAGTCATGCTTACACTGTTTGCTTAAAAGTCCCACCAATTGTACAACTAGATGATTTATGTTTATGTTTGGGAACACAGGGGTCCACATCCTCTCCCATATAGCACGTTTATGCTGAGATATGGTTTCCACTTGTTGTAGGTCCTGTGATCAGACAGGAATACAGTTTAGAGTATGGGACCGATTGCATTGAGATGCATGTGGGAGCCATCGAGAAGAACGAGCGTGTGGTGGTTGTTGACGACTTGATTGCCACTGGAGGGACGCTTGGAGCTGCCATCAAATTGCTAGGTATCCTACACCTTGATTGGTGCAACTATCATTTTTTTTTTCATTTTATGTTGTTTTTGTTTGATGTCCATATTCTGCTAATGCAAGTAACAAAGAGAAAGCATGAAGAGGCGGCGCTCACATGTCTCCACTGTGGCCATGTAATAGTCTTTGAGATAACAAGGTTCCAAGCTACTGCTTTGAGGTGGATTGGTCCCCTGYTRMGTCAATTGTCATAAATGCAGTGTGATTCTTTGAAGCTTGTTTTGTTTGCTTGTTTTCTCACCACAAGTTGYTCATGATATAAGTTCAAGTTTCAAGCTTGTTGCTTGGTCTGTGCAATCYAAAGTGMCCCTTGAATCTTTTKAAATGCTGTGCACTGAATGAAGATGACGGTGWTGTGCAGAGAAAGTTGAAGCAGAGATTGTGGAATGTGCTTGYTTGATTGAACTCGTYGACTTGAAGGTAATGTTTTCTTCATTGCATGGGTTGCTTGACTTGAATCRACTGTGTTAGTGAATCGATCATGAGATAGAATCTGATTATTAGAATGTTTACCTGTAAGCTTTTGCTGAAGGGTGTGCATGAGTTTCACTTAGACTGAGGGTGTTGGAGTATGTGCTTACAGGGTCGTGAGAAGTTGGTTGGCAAGCCACTGTACATCTTRGTGGAGTACGAGGGCGAGTAAAGTTTCATTAATTTCAACACTTGTTGTGCTCAAGGAAGCATTGGAGACAAGCTTGAATGGCAGAAACRGACAATGTAGCAATTCACTTATAGCACAAGACGATTCTTGCTCGTTATATKAATGTAAGTTGTGAATCCTTGCTTGAAATGTTGGATTTTTGGTTGCACAACATTAATCAATGCTGTTATCTCATGCAGASATCCTTCTTGGATAATCTTGCATTCTCTTGYCTGTTCCTYTCTCTTMAATGCTTYTTCAAACTATTACTCGATCCTCACAATTGTGGCCTCGCATCCTCTTCTCAGTTTCTCTTTCTTTTGAAGCTTGTTCAAACTGTCGTGCCTTCACAATTGTGGGTTTCAGAGTACCCACTGCCATCATTCGAGGTTCTCATGGTTGCACAGAACTTTCCATCTGGTGCACTTGCATTCTTCATTAACTCTTCCAATGTTGGAAATCTTCACTTTATCTTCTAAGTGTTTTTAGTGTTAAGAAGCTCATCTTCGTCCTCTACGATTGGAGACTCATGTTTATGCATCCAATTGTAAGGTTCATCTAGAAAATTGAGAGAAGATGGAGTTTCAAAGTATATTCCACCTTTATTCCAATAAAGAAAAGTAACCCTGACCAATGCAAAACTGACTTGTGACATGCAAGTAAGTATACTACGGAGTATWATTTATGATTACARTTTGCAAGCAAATAAAAATAAAGTGCAAAACTACTCTTGACATGCCAGTAAGTATGTTGATAAGTCATGGCTGCAATTGCAAATAGATCCGCAAAGTGAATTGCAACCTCGGGTACTTTGTTAGGGCTAAGGTTAACAACCCATCATGGTCAGAATTTAGCTTGCCTTCATGCCATTGCTGAATTTTCTTAATTGTTTTTCCCACATAAAGACAAGTGTGAAAAATAGTGATAGCAATTGAAAATATATTCTTTCAACAAAGCATAAATTTTCTATCTAGTTTTGAAGTTTTTAGCCCGAAAGAGTCTATAGACCACCCCAAAACCATCATGGGACTAAATCCATAATGCCCACCTTACTCTTCTAAAGTAGCCACAATAATTTCTAACGCGGAGGTCCTTAAAACCCTTTACATCAYAAGTAGCTAGAGATCATCATCAAATGCCAACTATTTTTTTTCTTGTTTCTATATTGTTGGCTTAGGCTTCAGCCATGGGTCTAGAAGTTGTCGAAGTTGGAACAAAGTGCTTCCAAAACCAATGTCCAATCCACACCAAGTCCATCTCTTCAATGAGGATGCCCTAAGTCTCCAGAATGAATCAATAGGTGAAGGCCAACATCACCACCACCCACCCCGCAAAGAAGAGGAAGGCCTCCCACTTGAATGCACACAACATTGACAAGAACACTTGCCCAATTACAAACTTAAGAACATGTTGGTAGACACTRTGATGGCTTGACTTGCTGACCTCACATCTAATGGATAGATCTCACTTGGGATCAACCATCCCAAAGGACCCCACGACCCAGTAAAAGATGAAATGTAGACGCAAATCAACACCACCGCAATCCACTCTAAGTATGGGGCCATGGTGGTGCCCTTCAATYTGAAAGCAGAAGTAATGYCCACTRCCACCTACACAAGTGCGCCATCACACATGAATAGATGGAAAACATACTAAAGAAATGAGCTATCCTTGCTTAAAAATGAATAACATGGATGCCATGGAGTAGAGAGCCACATTAATTAGCATCACAACAATGCAAGCCCCATTGTGTCCTTGTAAATGATCATCTTGAATGAATTGGACGAARTACACACAAGARTAGGAAAGGTGGAATCCATGGGTGGACGTTTGTACRTGAGCCACAAACATTTGGACACAAGCTTGAAGGAGGAGTCAATGACGGCCCTTGTGGTCCACCATGAAAAYGGCCACCAAAGTGGACAACACATTCATGGTACCCACAATCACCAACRAATTCAATGCAATGGAGTTCCCAAATCCTACGGTTTGGAATAACATAGGTGCATAGAACATGATGGCATTGATCCCTATGAATTGTTGAAAGAATTGCAAGTGCATAGAGATGATGAGTTGGTGGTGGGTCCGGCGCTTAATCACATTGGAGAATGCGCTTTGTTCCATGGCAATTACTTCATTGTTTGCAACAATGATGTCTTGGAACTCTTGGTCCACATCTTCAATGCCACGAATGTGTTGAAGGACCTTCCTTCCAGTGTCAAGCTTCCCTCGTTTCACCAAAGAATTGGGTGTTCCAGGAGGAACGATTCCACCAATGGTGATAAAAGTTGCGAGTATTTCAGCAATTGGAAGGGAAACCCGCCATCCATTGGATTGCATCTTCTCCATGCCGTAGTTGACCAAATTGGCAAATAGAATCCCAATTGTCACAGCAAGTTGAAAGAGAATGTTGAGAGCACCGCGCCATTTGGAAGGTGCCATTCCAGAAAGATATATATAGTGGCACGGCTTGATTGGCAAATCCCACTCCCCATCCAAGTAAGATCCTATCAATGATGAGTACAACAATATTTTGTGTTGCTGCTATGAACAGTTGAACACCACTCCAAGGCAAAAGGCAYTACCACCRATGAGCATGGTGGATTTGTRGCCATAATKTCACGTTGAATATGAGCTAACAAAAGAAGCAAGCAGGGCCGCGATGTAAAGGAAAGATGTGAACACTTGGAGCTTCTAGTCATTGTATTTACAATACGTGTTGTCGGTGTTGGCATGCTCATGTTTCTTCTGAAGTATAGTAGGGAAGAACTTGGAAAGAAACTCATCCATGGATGTTACACCACCTACAAGAGTGAACTCCACACAAAAAACACACTTGTAAGCAAAAAGCACAAGGCAACAATCAAGTYTGGATGGAAAAAATGAAAAAACTTGAAAAGAAATGCACCCATGGGTGTCACAATACCTACATGACTCAAAAAATACAAAAAATTACATTTGCAAAAATCCACAAGTTAGCAGCAATCAAGCTTTGAGAAGACAAAAAACAACCTATACACAAAACGTCTAACAATGTCTGAAGTGCATGCCTGAGATGCCAACATCATGTCCAAACATGAGACCGCCTAAAGCGACAAGAATACAAACCAACCACAAGAAGAATGTGGTTCGGCTGGGGTAGTGCTTGATCTCCTCCATAGACGTCATGGCTCCATGGGCCATCTTATTGAGCAAACAATGCTAACTCAAAGATGCAAGTCTCAACCCTCCACAAAATTCCTACAAAAATCTCACCTCTGAGCGTAAGGCGGTCAAAGCTTGACCGACATACGGCACAGCTTCAGCAGGCACCAGCTCTCGCACTTGGGCAACATCGGCCGCGGTGCGAATAGGGTTGTGAATAACTGGACCCTGGGCCTTCATAATATCGAAAGGGATGTTCATGCCCGTCAGTGGCGTCAAAATATCCGAAAACAGAATCACTCCGTCCGGTTTGAATGCTCGCCATGGCTGCAGCGACACCTCCACCGCCAATTCTACATTCTCCGATCGCTCCCGAAACGTAGGATGCTTCTCACACAATTCTTGATACACCTAATGAACACCGAAGTACGCCCCCAGTAAAACTCATCAAAACGAAACCCTAAATCCCCAAAGTGATAACCAATTAGGTCTCTACTTGGAACTCAACCATCAAATTCAGCCTTAGTCCCATACGCTCTACAATGGAGGCACCTAATTTTAACACCTATCTAAACATGATACCTTCAAAATCTTACACATTTAGTACACTACTGATATTGAGAATGTAAACCACCTCAACATCAAAACGAGTATCCATTTTACCAACAAAACTTTGAACCGTTATTACTTTTGCTTATGATATCCAAATCAGGCATTCACAGGTGCATCAGATAGAACTCTCTTACAAGAATACTAAAAATACAGTCCACATTAAGAAAGCTACACATGCTCAACGTTTAAATTGTTACTTGAACGTTACAATACACAGAAATTATGAAATTCTTTTCGAATGACCAGCGAGGCGCTTAACAATTGCGCACCTTCATGTACCGTCCGGCTTGCCGCATCATCCAAACAGGTGGCCGGTCGACCTCCTCTCCACGCACAGCTCGTAAGAGCAGCGGGTCATCTGAATTTCCGACATTCGCCGCAGCTTGCTTCGTCTCTGCAACAAAATCAATATCAGCAAAAAACAAAGAGAATAATCCCGAGRATGCGAATGTTCGTTCAAACCCTATATGACAGGATTGGGAAGCTTGAAT
Source organism: Pleurozium schreberi (assembly GCA_006891605.1). Classification (NCBI taxonomy): domain Eukaryota; kingdom Viridiplantae; phylum Streptophyta; class Bryopsida; order Hypnales; family Hylocomiaceae; genus Pleurozium; species Pleurozium schreberi. The sequence goes on along the minus strand of VACF01001473.1, from coordinate 172,267 downwards.
CACGCATTACCAGCGGCGACAGCTTGGGCCACGCATTTGGCTTGCGATTTAGGCACGCCGACAAGCTGGACGCCACTCCATGAGCTTGACTTGGAGGTTCTGAACGTGTTTGGGATTGCAGCAATGGTTGCTGTGGCTGTGGCTGTGGTGGCCATGGCGCTCGGGGCTCGCGAAGGGAGAGAGAGAAACAGGCGGGGGAGGAGCGGGAGGCCATAGGTGGGAGAGAGAAGGGCACAGTCATGGGGGTGGATGGGGTGGGGTCCTATGAACGTGGGATGGGGGTGTGCTAGCGGGGAGTTCTATTGGTTGGTTGTGGATAAGGTGAGCAGGGGATCTGGACTGTTCGTTTCAGGGGATCGTGCAGTTGGGGGAATTGGGTACTAGGAAAGTGGATCCACGGTGGAATATGGACCCCTARTGGAGATGATTGATCGTAGCCGTCGGTTGTTTCTGGTATTGCCACTACAGTACTGTAGAAGTCAGACTGGCAGGACTGGGAATTGTTCTTTCATTCGGCTACTAACTTACGGTGGAAACACCCAAAACCGTTCAGTTTAAGCAGTTCAGCATAGTTGGAGAATTATTTTCCTTAAAATAATATTTTTGTGGTATTAGCGACTGAAAATCATGAATGTTGAAAAAAAAATTTGATTTTTTGAATGTGGTTTGTAATTTCTATGATGTTTCAAAGTGTTGGTTCCCTAAACCATTAAAACTGTCCCATAGGTGTACCGTGAACCCAACTGTGCAAAAATTAGTTGTCAACGAATGAGAATTAAACTTTTGTAGGGTACCTTAATGGATACTAATGGACAAATTTAGTGACACTCTAGGGTTCAAGAATGGGGGTAGGGACAGGAATGGGTGTTTCTACCTTACAGTAGAACCTCCTAACTCAATAAAGTATTGTTAGAGAACATTGATTATTGGTTCTGGCTTAACAATATGAACCACATACAAAGATCATGCCCCTCCCTAATGAAATAACCTCTTTTTATCTAATATGTAAGTCTAGTCCCAATCTTATGGAGTTAGGGAGGTTCTATTGTAGTGTCTCCTAGCCATTGCCACAGTCCAAATGGAAGTAAAAGTTATTTTTTATTTTTTTATTCATAAAAAATTTGAAATTCAATCATTTTCACACCATATGTAGGAATGCTACAAAAGAAAGCCCATGCACCTTTCCTCGCTGAGGGCTTTCCGATAGTACCAAGCATGCCACCAGGGGACGCACGGTCCAAGAGATCTCAATGTAATAAAAAAAAAAAAAAAAAAAAACCCGACCTGTCTTAACCCCTCAAGGACCATTGTCCCTTCAGAAACAAATGGGATTTTGGGCAGGTATCTACAGTCTTAGTTTTTGTCTTGATTTTTTGAAACTTTTTTTGAAGATAGAAAAAATGATCACTTTTGTGGAAATATAATTTTTTTTTCAATCAATGCCCGGGAACAAAAGTTATGCCCAAATAAGCTCAAAACAGGGGAGAGGAGGCAGCCAAAAAAAAATTAAATTTAAATTAAATTTTGTTTTTTTTCTCATAGATTATATTTTTGCCTACATAGGAAGATTTGATTCATTCCATTTGAAAGATGTTATTGTTGACATAGAAACACAAGTCAATACATTAAATTGTTCCTACAAAGATGTTATTGTTGACATAGAAACACAAGTCAATACATTGGATGTCACCTAAAATCCTAAACCTAAAAACACGGGTTTCTTCTAGTAATTTTCATGCAAAAACATGTCCTCTTCTTTAGGTAGACTTCTTTTCATTGCATAACCTAAATCACATTGAATTCCATATTCTGGATGCTAAGCATAGTGCTTCAAATTGAGGTTTCATCCAAAGAATCTCGTGTTCATCAAAAAGTAATGTCTAACGTTTCAGACAATAATCTTCCTCTATGACCAATGTTATAAAATTGAGGTAGTAGTATACTTTTACAAAGATATATAAGCAAAACTACGCAAAAATCCAAAAATAAAATTGGGTGTTGAAGAGTTAAGTTGAAAATATTTTTGAAGATTTTCTCACCTTTTGAGTCTCGTAATTAAAAGAAGAGAAGAGCCTAGGATGTTTGGAAAGCAAATTGGGAGTACCTGCATGAACTTCCCAGGGGAAGTGGGAAGCGATACCGTCCTTTCCTTGTGTTGCCTCCGTCGTTTGATGTGGTACAGAATACCAGGAACAAAAAGACGGCGTCTCTCCAGCTCCTCCATGTTGATGGAAGACCCAGTTGCGACGGCTATGACAGTTTGGGCAGCCATTCCAGTACTGTCAGATGCTTCACCGTTTTCCAACTTGGTGAACGGGGTGGTGATGGATTCAGCAACAGTAMCGGTTTCAGTGGAAGCTTGCTCAGTGTTTGTTGAGGGTGAATCAATCATATTCACCGCTGCATTACCCCAAAAACAAAAATCAAATTTTTTATTCTGAAATTCATGTCCCAAGACAAAAAAAAAAAAGGGGTTAAAATCGCAGTTGTCTCCATGTGTGTCGTAACCTCATACTAAAAAGTTTTGAGCTCTAAAGCCCACTCCCTGCACTAACCAAGGAGTGTCAATTAGCTAGTGGTAAGGATCATTTTCTAGTTGTGTATTAACCAACCTATTGTGTGTACGCACTTGCAAGGTAACGAAAGGGGAAATAGGGTTTCAAGTTAGTTAACAACTGCTACTTGGTGTGGGTGGATTCATCATTTTAAACCATTGTAATGCGTGTAATTAGGCTTTTTTATCCTATATTGGGGAGATGAGTAGCAAGTAGAAATGATGTGAATTCATTGCAAGTAGGCAGGAATTGATTAGCATTTGTTTGCTACCAAAGCACAATTTGAGTACTGAATGGCTTACCTTGTGTTGTGGCACTGATTGATGATAACCTCGTCCCATAAGTTGTACGAAGATTGTCAATTGTCTGGAACAGAGAGGCTCCTGCCTGTGCGCCTGTGGAAAATATATTCCCCTGGATATGTTCGATTGTTTGCAACACCTTCTTTGCTCTTTCATCTTGCACAACTTCACTCCTGAAAGAGACACAAGAATAACACCGATTGTGTAAGTCAACCGTATTAGCCTAGTTAACAATGCTTCTAGTAAATTAGATTGTAATCCTTATGGTCACATTGGCCACACAGAGGATGATTACAACGGTCATAGGAAGTCCACTCCATAAGATCGCTTTGACCATGTATAGGAAGACCTCCCCATGAATTATGGGGAAGATTCTGTTGAGATTATCAAAAGTTCCTAAAACAGACTAGCTTTACTAAAAACCCTACTTATTGGACAAAATAGTGATGTCCGAATGCGGTGAGTGCTCTTCATTTTGAGCCAAGCTATGCAAAGAATACGTTATGCAGAATACAGACAACATTTCCAAAGAGAGAGTGTAATGGTTGGGAAAGTCCATACCAATTTGTGGCCTGAATTTCATTGCGCAAAGCCTCAACTGCAGCAGGACTAACACGCGCCACAATGTCGTCCTGCTACAGAAAACCCTGCATCAGAAATTTCCTACAGGCAGAGAGTGTAGACTTGCCAGTGTCAGCACTTCCCAACAAAGAATGTAACCAATTTACAAATCTGTACAGATCTCATTAGGTTAATTAATATAAGCTAAGTAAGCTCTTATTGAGTTACCACTCCATAAACTCTTGTTGACTAATCGATTGGAAAAAAATCCTCTCCTTGCTAAATACACAGAAAACTCTTACTTATGACCTTCTCCTAAGTTGAGGAACCAGGAGAGATGACCTGAAGGACAACGTTGCAAATAAAATTGCATGCTTCTGCCAACACGCGGTCAACGCAGGGGGCACATCCATAACCCCAACAAAGTGTTTTCGAGGAAGAGATTCCAGATTGTTCTTTTGGCATAAACCATCCGTCAGTGGCACGAATTCTCATCGCTAAAAGACTAGCGATTGCGGCACCCAGTGAGTGCCCTGTCAAAACTAATCTGTAACCCTGCCACATGAGCAAGAAACTCTATCATTCGTTGAAACAATACAAATCATGAACAAACATAATGTACAAAATAYTGAGAAGCCATCATGTCAAGAAGCACAATGAAAATACAGTATCCGATGTGTTGCAAGCCCTTTCATCTCATCCCCTAAGCCACATGTGTCTTGAGTACAAACCAGATTCTTTACAAGAAGGCTTTGCAGTGTTTGGCCCTCATTCTCGAAAAGCCATTTKGCAGCTTCAAGCATGCCTGAGTGGGCAGACCTGAATCACAAACGCAATGTAGCGTGCACAGTTGCAATATATCATAGTGCTAACAAAATAGCTTTCAAAGCATTCATCAGCTCTCGCAATGTTTACTCCCCGGAACAGAAAACCTAAGGAACGATCAAAATTAGGAGTCTCATTGACAGAATTATGTTAACAGACACCAGGTTTTAAGTAAAATTGGATTCCTTCAGGAACTTTTACATAAAATCACAAAGAGAATATTCTACACATGGCAGTCTACACTGACCTTTAGGAAGTCTCCCCTAGATGTGATCACAGTGACCTCCCCATGATAGTTTATTCTCTTCGATGCCTAATGTTTGCCGAAATACTCTAATTTTACTAAAACCTCGTTCGATAAGCAACAGCACAAGAAAATGAGCACAGCAGCAATGAGTTGACTTACCCTTGTAGAAATGGCTTGTTATGAGGGCAGAGGTCTGTGAATATATCTTGCTTCTGATTCGTCCCACGAATCACCAAGACAACGCACTTGCGGAGATGGTGAATTCCAATAAAGAACGCAGGTTTATTAATTCCTGAATTTGTTATCATCTTCACCAAATCGTTCTTGTTTAGCTGGAAAAAAAAATCACAGTCCATTGATCTTGTAACCTGAGGACTTTCAAAATGAGCATTTGTAACATTATTTCATAATCATAACAAAAATGGATCCATATATAAACTGACAAGGTCATGTCAACAGAGTTACTTCCAACTTGGTTGCAAGCGTCTGTTTGTCATCTTCATACGCAGCATGAGACCAGCGCATCCATTCCAACATCTCTTCTAATTCGTTTCTGCATCGACAAACATTGATCGTCTTTTGACAAACAAATAATTCAGATAAGCCCAAATTTTTTTATCAACGAAATCAATGAAGGATATTCTGTGTTAATCAAAAAATAGATAAAATAAAGAAAGTTCCCTAACGACATACTGAAATCTGCTGAAACGGTATGAGGCCCAGTTTGATCCTTTAAGAGACGCAAATCCAGACACCATGAGATAGCAACTTCACTGTCAGTTGGACTTGAAAAACATGTACAAGAAACATGTACAAGAAACACCAGCTGAAGTAAAATGGAAGAATGCCCGATCAGGTGAGGACTCCAGAGTTATACCCGCCAGTGATTATATGCAACTAGTACGCAGCCGAGAACGAGTCCCTTGCGAACAAAGCGCTTACAGAGACGGCAATGATCGTCATGCCGGGTTCCTTTCTTTTCAGAAAATGGTGCTTCTGACTCCGCTTGTGTCTCCTCTTTCATAGTAGATCCAGTCACTTCACGGTCTTTAGAAACAGAGTCATCGTTGTCAGCATGATCCGCCGTTCTCGATATGGAAGATTCCGATGTATGAATCTCGTTCTTCTTGTGCAGCAGCTTTTCAAGTCTTGTCCTGTGGAATTCACAAACCACTCTCTCAGCTGCCAGGGCCGAGAGCAACAGCAGCAGAGGGAAAACAACCTCGTATAAATACGGTAGCACGATTCCCATGATGTCTGGAACTCCTAAGCCAGAGAGAGATTCAAGACCAGAAGGAGAAGGCTGAACTCCTGTCCAACCACGAAGAGACATGTGACCGAGCGGGTAATCATCCCCAAGAATCCGGCCCGAGAACCATGGGAACAGGATCAAAAACACCATGTAGGTCGACATCCCAGCCCAGAGAAGCGTGCTCCTGGCACCTTCTACCATGACCCAGAAGGGCACCTTGGCGATCTTCACAAGACCTTCCGTTGTCGTGGAGGCCGGAGTGAACACTGATGTAACCCATTCGCTATACCCTCTACGTTTCTGTAACTGATGAAGGAATGCCTTGGGAATCACCAAGCAGGAAACTAAGAAGCTGATCATGCACCAAAGCAGCACAGGGAAGACGCGCTCCCAGGGGACTCCGATAAACATAAATGCCAACGGCGCCAAGTGAAATTCGCTAGGTTTGCCTTCAACAGAGAAAAAACGCATGTCACTGTGCTGCATGCTGCCTTTATTGTCCTCCACAATAATCTGCATGGCATACTTCAACCTTCCAGAGCTCTGGCCGAATCTTTCAGACTGCCAAGGCGCAGTATAATAGTACGCCCCTCTTTGCCCTTTCTTGAAGAGCTTCATGGAACTTTCGTTCACCAACTTCGGTGAGCGCTTCGTCGTGAAGTCATAAATTCTGGCCATCACAGAGATTGGGATTGCTTCGGAAAACACCAGAGCTCGAATTGAATTCGATGATATTGCTTTCGCGGAACTTGGCAGCATAAAGCGAGAATCAAGAGGGTGCGTCTGAAGAATGAATGTCGGCATGACGTACTCCTCCTCYGATTTGTMCTCCGGTGGAATCAACTCCACGTCCACAAAGGAAGTTTCCCCGTTGTCAACGGCCAAGACACGCAGCATGCGACTCGAGCGCCAGTCGCCGACTTCCCACTCCCAAAATTCCCCATTCCTGGTCCTGCAACCACGAGACAGTCAGCTCCAAAATCAGGTAACTCTGAGGTCTTTCTCATACATAAMATTGATTCGTGACAAGTTTCAAAAAGAAGAAAGCCAATGATACTCGGAAGACTTACGAGGCAGGTAATTATACAACGGCATCACCTTGTGCATACGCATGTACCAAAAGCAAACGAAAGGAGAAATGGCTTAGAAAGGTGTGAATCCCGTACTTGTGGCGCTTGTAAAGACGGCGGCCAAACTTTGTGTGCAGGTGTCCACACAGGTATGCYGCCACATCATTGTTGGCCATAYACTCTTCAGGACGCTTTCCAGATTCAGTAGATGTCGTGAACGACATGGGATAATGACCATACACTATCTTAGTGACACCTCCAGCATCGTCCCAACGTCTGAGCTGCATATCCAGCTGTGCAAGAAGCTCATCTGTAGGATGACCGAATGAGTTTGAGGGACTACGCAGCCCAACAGTCATGGAGTCATCAAATCCAACAAACAAAAGTTTCTGGCCATCTCTTCCCTGGTCCAAAAATCAAACAGAACAGGGTCTAATTATGAAATGACAGAGGTTATTGAGTCTCACCCCCCTTTCCACGTTGTGTTTCACTTGGACCACCTCTAAATGAGTGTACCGGAATTGCTAATTCCGTGCACTATACCCTACCCCACTCGACTAATTTTCAAATAAATCCAACGTTGGAGGAACACAATACAAGATATGGAAGTCAGAAGTTGAAAGTTAAAKCACCGCCAACTTTTGTTTGCATTGCACCTCCTACAAATGAATGTATTTGATGGTTCAATGAAGTATTCCGTAGCATAATCGCAACTCTACAAGCAATGCAGTAGCACAACACSARATACAAAAGTTGGAAGATAAGAGCGAGGATGAAACTCGACAATGCATCACTTTTGTGAGATTCTGTAGTTTCACCTTAGAACTAATACAGAAATTGWTTATAGACACAATAACAGAAAATGCTAAAAAGAGAGAATTGAATTCACAAAAGAAAAGTATTGGGAGATAATTATGAATTACCTCAACAGTGACACTCTGAACAAGGCTGCTCCGATTCAAGGCTGCGCTGATACTGTACTTTGAGAAATAATCGAGCTTGCTAGAAGGTGTGACTCCATACTTGTCGTGGTTTCCTCGCAGATCATTGAACCGTCTAAGTGGGATACCACTTTCATCCACCACCTTTTGCAAAGAGTCCCGATACTCGATCCACTCTTCCTCGTATTGATAGCTTGCGGTTTTCTCCTGATTCTTTGCTTCTGATTCAAACAAGCGAGAAGAGTTTAGCAAAATGGAAGGAAGAGGATACTAAAGTCGATAGGGACCTAATCCCGTCTCCTACACCGACCCACATTACCAACAGCAACTCATCTCTTCCAAAACACTTGACTGGCCTCCAACTAGGATGACTTGGCTAATAATATCTATGGCCACTGATCTATGACAATGTCTTCCGAGTGGTCTACAACCTCCGGGTGCTTGACTGATTGCATAAGAAATCATCCAATAACTTACATTGCGTGAGAAAGAATTGATCCCAAGAGATTTTGCYTCTTGTCATACCCCAGAGTGAGCTCTCCAGTGAGATCTATTGACTGATCTCCCAATGGCAGCACACTCCCATATATTGGATAAAATGCTTGACGTGAACGAATAGAGTATCCTCTATTGCAAACAAGTACAATCATGACTTCATCTGAATGTCCAAAGCCTGCCTGGTTTAGGTTTAATCAAGACGGATGATGCACTTAGATAGCATACCTGTGAGATCGCCTGTGATCAAAACAACGGCAGGTTTGATGAGCTTGAGACTGTGACCAAGTGCTCTTCTCAGCGCTCGTCCTCGCTCCGGTTTCCACTTGCTAATGTGAATATCCGACACCTGCACCGCCCAAACCACTCCAGGAGGCCCCCTATCCACTCTCAACACTTCGTGCAGGGAGTTGTCCTCGCCCAAGGTCGAAGCAAAAAGACTGACCAGGAAAGCTAGCACCAAAAGAATCCGAGGACGCATACTGTCCAAGAACTCAGCTCCAAAAATCTACTCACCGAATTGAGGTCGTGGAGAAACCGACATCCGAAACCCCCTCAAAAGCTACCAATCGCTGTAAAACCCTAATTMCCGCGAAATTCACATTGAGAATACACACGCCAAAARCCCAAGCGAAATTCACATWGAAAGTKYACAAATGCGATCAACACCTATTKCATGCGAAATTCACATCTTGATAGTGATTTTCAAACCCTAATTCATGTTCAAGCACAATTGAGAAAGCAATCCACGATCACCGAAACCACAAACACTGAGAATCGCTCTTGATCTGCCACTCTGGTGCATACAAATCGACTGCCCCTGTTTTTCTGTGGCGCTAAATTCTCTTCAACTAAAGTCTCAATCAATCTCTGGATTGAAATGCAAATGTGTCTCCCATACTCTCATTCGGAGATCACTCGCATTTTACTGCGGGATGGTATCACTCACACTAGATTGATGCCTTCAAATTCTACGAGGTACAGGACATTGATTTCCGCTGGTTCCGGAGGATTATGTCAATGAATTGGCTCAATTACTCAATCGACAATTTCATATATGCAATTGTCCTAATGCATATGAAGATAAGTGTTCTCTCTTAAAGATTCTGGATCGAGTTTGTACTCTGTAGCCAACATTTCACTTCGTTGCCATAGGGATGATGGAATGCTAACCTTCAGTGGAGAAGATGATGGATTCTGTAGAGGAACGGGGTTGTCTCCGCAGCAGATTCTAGGTAGAACTGGCACGCGAAAGCTAACTAAGGTAAAACAGCCCATTGTGGTCAGAGTTTGGAGTCTGCCTTCATGCCATTGCTGAAATTTTTCAAATTTTTCCCATGTATAGACAAGTGTGAGAAATAGTGAGAGCAATTGAAATTAAATTTTTCAAACAAAGTATGAATTAGTCGTGAAATTTTGAAGTGATCTGTCCAAAAGAGTCAGTGAGCTACATGATAACCAACAAAAATTGTATTCAATATGCTCATCTTAATCACCTAAAGCGGTCACAATAATTTTGAATGTGGAAGGCCTAACAAGTCACTTCCTACAATGAGTTATACTTATAAAGTAGGGTGCTCCTAATGAAGTCACTAATTACTCCATGGGCGTCTGGTTAGATATTGATCTGGTATGAAAAATTGTCATAGGGTCATTAGGTATCCACTATGGGTCAACTGACAGCAATGGGATGTTCTACCTTAAGTCAAGTAAGCTTAGCTATTCTTTATATCACTAATTACAACTAAGCATAGTTATTGTTGTTATATCATAAATTGTTATTATTAGATCTTATTGGCAATTGAATGAAGATACCAATATATTTGAGCATACATTTTTTGAACACCATGTGAATAAGTTATGAATTTTCAAACTAATATCATCTCCAAGTATAATAGAAACCAACAATAAGCTCTCATGGCCTTTCCTATGGCCAAGGAGAATTGATCCCATGGTTTTTCAATATATTTTGGAGTAATGTAGAAAAAGAAGTTTATTGAAGTCATGAAGTTCTTTTCATTCATAGGAATGGATGAAACACGTAAAATGTAGGTGATATTTCAATTATTCATTCAAATGTTTGTACATGCATTTAGCATGAACACATCATGTTTGCAAATTTTGTAACAATTTTAGCGATTCCTTCCATTGCAAAGGGGCCTAAAGTATAAGAAATTCCTTCTAGTACATTTGGTATTGCTTTTGAGCAATAGCTCAAAAAATCTTCATGGTGAGACATGGCGAGACATATGGTGACATTTTTTTTCTTTTTTTAAATAGTATTTGAAATTCTCTTTCATTGTTGATTTTGGTGATGAAAATTTTGATTCCATTTGAATCAAATTTTTCTTATTTAACAAAATGTTCTTTTTAAAACCATGAATCCTGATACTTTTCAATTTTGAGTTTCCAATTGACCCCTAAAAGATCGGAGCATATTTTGGGCAAAAATTGTCAAAAATTGTCACTTTTTAGGGCAACAAGAAAAAAATGAAAAAAAAGGTTTTTCATCAAAATTCAACCATACAAATTTGTACTAGACTTTTCTAGGAATGTGTGGACTTCCACTTACTAGGGCAGCAAGAAAAAAATGAATTTTTTTTTTTAATTAAAATTCAACCATACAAATGTGTACAAGACTATTCTAGGAATGTGTGGAAAAATTTTCATAATCTTTGACCGCACGGATTAAAAGATCACAAAGTTTGACGTTAGGTGAAAAAGTTTTTGTCCAACCTTGCCCAACAGGGCCTGGAAACTTTTACTCCTTCTAGAATGAGATTTTTAAATTCCTGTTGTGAGTGACTGAGAAGCATTTTAGAAGGAGGTTCAGCCACATATGTGATTTTTTGCTACTTTTTTCACTATTTTTTAACATTTCAAATCCATTTTGCACACACAATGAGTCATTTTTATGATATTTTTTCTCACTAAAGTATGTACATTCTAGTTTTGAATCACTTTGTAGTTTAAACTTTTTTCATTTGAGTCAGTTTAGAACTCGAATTTCACCTCCAAATGTGTTTTTAAGATAATTTCAGCACCTTGTCTCATCACTAAAACATTATAATCTTTCAATCTATACAGTCAAATCAATCCAAATCTGTTCCACACCATCTACAACATGCACACTACAATATTGTACGGTTGAGATCTTCATAACTAACTGAAATTTAGACTTTTAACACTTGCAAAGGGAGGATGTTTTTAAGCATGGTTGGATGAAGGGTTAAGATGTTCTGTTGAGCTTGAGCTCGAGTTCTAGTGGAAAATTTAATGAGTTCAGAGTTTCAGGGTTTCAGGGTTTTTTAGGGTTATAGGATTTAGGGTTTTTAGGGCTTTAGGGAGGCACTGAACATTGCAAACCTGAGTGCAAACCAAAAACATGTATTGAGTTATGTGCTTCAGTTAGGAAGTTCACTACACAGAGACAGTGAGGGACTTTGTCAGTAACCCATCTAGAGAGCTTCGCTCCATATGTAATGCCAGTACCATCACTGAAGTAAAACCTCGATAAAAAAGCTTCACTGTGAAAAATATATCCTTCCTATTCATGATTTAGCAACAAGTTACTCCTGTTACTGGAACTCATAGTATAATCACAGACTGATGCCACCGTGGAAGAACATGGAGCATCCCACAGATCTATGAGCCTCTAACCATAGCGGTGTACAATCATCCTGCACAATTCAAAAACAGACTCTACTGGGAAGTCTTCAAGAGCAACTCAAGGAAATAAATATTGGAGTCCGTGAATTCAGAAACATTGAGCCTTTAGTTGTGCACAACAGAAAATGGGAGAAGAAAATAGGAGATGCCGTCCATTGAATTATGTACAACATTATTTACATGCCTAATCGTGAACAGTCAGGAACAACTGATTACATTCGTGAAGTCCCCATCTGCAAGAATCTGTAACTTTCCTTTCTACAGCCTCATCATATGCAATAAAATATAGGGTAAGACGTATATTTGCAGCCTGTGATGACCTGGATGCCCGCTGCTTGCTGCCCTTCCAAAGGTCGATGGCTCCAAGAATCTAAAAACCGCTGCCGCTGCTGCTCGACTGCCGAAGCCAGTCGGCATGAATCAAGGGCACCCAAAGTGACATCCTTGAAGTGAAAAAATCCAGACCGTTTGAGGGAACGAAGGGAACTGAGAGACAGTAACCAGTAGGTACGCATAACTACCGAAACTGCCGACTCAAAAAAGATCGAGAGCACCCCATGCACCTGATAGACCGCCAGTGTTCCTTCAGGACTAATAGAGAGCCAAGACTACATATGCCGGAAGTTGAAATGAGCTCCCAAGGATTTGRAGACCAGCTGCGAATTGAAATCTCCGGTCGATCACCTCCATCTGAATTCAGCAGCTAGTGCCAATGCTCAGACCTATCAATGATCGTCACTTCAGTCGCCCCGGAGGAATCCGTGGTCTTCCAAGTACGAGAGCATTTGGACCGTCATCTCCTGCGGCGACGCATACACGCCATTCACAGCCGTCATCACGATTTCCGCATTCTGCGGGTCCTCGTAGGGATCGTCCACCCCCGTGAAGCCCTTGATCTTCCCCGCGCGCGCGAGCTTGTACAGCCCCTTGGGGTCGCGCTGCTCGCAGACTTCCAAAGTCACGTCCATGAAGACCTCCACGAAGTCCCCAGGTTCCATGCGCTCTCTGCAGGCGTCGCGGTCCTTTTTGTAAGGCGAGATGAAGCTGGCGATGCAGATGACGCCCGTGTCCGCAAACAGCTTGGCCACCTCGCCCACGCGGCGGATGTTCTCCGCGCGGTCATCAGCGCTGAAGCCCAGGTTGTTGTTCAAGCCGTGGCGGACGTTGTCGCCGTCCAACACGTAGCTCAGCTTGCCGCGTTGCAAGAGCGCGTGGTCCAGAGTGCAGGCCAGAGTGGACTTCCCGGAGCCGCTGAGGCCTGTGATCCAGATAACGCAGCCCTTTTGATTAAGCAGCTGCTCACGCTCCTGCCTGGGTACCATGCAGCCGTGCCACATAATGTTGGTGGACTTGCCCACCGTCCGCAGGGGTGGCGCCAACATCAAATTCCCTGACAAACAAGAAAAATTATGTCATTCGAGAGTGGCATGCAACTTGCACCGTACCCTTCCCCAAACATACAGCACAGGAAGAATCTGTAGCTCACACTAAAAATATTGAAGAGCAAACCCACATCTGGAGCAATTAATTCCATTGACAGGACTGGAATGCAATCACTGCCAGATGGGTCAACATACAAACATGATGATTAAGGACTGGATGGATAGAAGGTATATAATTGTGATGCGACTCACACCTGCCTTTGCAAACATACCATAAGCTCAAGACTGTGCACAACACGAAGGTGAATTCCTTTCCTTGACTCACTGTTCATTGATTTCCAGGATTGTTCGGGCAGTTCCTGAAGAATGTTATGGGCCCCTGCTAACGGATAGAAGGGAACTCAAATTAAGAAACCTCCTCCCCCAAAGCCGAGGTTGTGCTCAACTGCTATTAAAGGTCCGAATGACCTAGAATGGTCAAAACTAATCATTTCCACCACTACAATGTCTAATTTCTAATGCACTGACAAACACTGATTTTTCTTAATTGCATTTGCACGCTCTAAGGTAAGGACATCCATGTCACCACGGAGTCAAAATTGACAGCAATGGGTTCAAATTGATTCGGAGGAAGTAAGCAGCCCAAAGAGTTGAGTTTAGGCCATCTCCCAATGAAACTTCAAAACTTCGTAACTTTTTGCATACGGTATCAAAATAATACATTTCTTTTCGTGTGTCGGAACCCTCTTTCATATGCTAAAAATTTGACCAGTCGTATGCAGATAATAGGAACTATTCTCAGCACCAAAAGTGGTGTCCCTACCTTACGGATCAAAGACATAAACTACAGAGCAAGATTGTGTATCGAATTTCATTCTCTGCTGTAAAAATGGGAGCCTGATAGCCCAGCTTACAGCTTCCCTTTGAATGCAAAGGTATGCGCACCTACAGTCGTCACTATTTATGACTGAGCATAGTTACTATCAAAAACATCAATTATTTTTACTGGCTACTGAAGCATGCATTGTTTGGACACATATTAATAAGTTTTGAGTTTTTAAGGTATTGACTCTAGGTGTACCCAAAACCAACACTAAGCCCTCAGACTTTCATGTTTTGTTTGATATTGTACATCTTGTGCAATCAATRTCAAGGTTTTTGTRACACTTTTWGGTCCAAATGTAGGTGTCACSCCCATTTTGTRCAGTGYGGATTATGGATGCACAGACCTTAWTGCAAGGCACCTGATTTTCGATGGTGTCTGTCTTAAGTACTGAAACCTTCGTTTCCAACGCGCTTAGAAACCAAAAAAAAATATCCAAACACTGTTTAAGAAAAATTTAATGCATTTGCCAGCTCAATGGATCAAGTACAGAAACTACAGAGCAAGTTTACGTACCGAATTTCATCCCCTGCTGCAAAAATGGGAGACTGCTTTACCAGCTTACGACTTCCCTTTGAATGCTAAATCAAAGTGTTTCATTTGGATGGTATCTCCATTAAGTATACAAACTTTAATTTCCAATGCGCTCAGAAATCATACATTGGCAATCTCTATGCATCAAGGATGTAAACAACAGAGAAAAATTAGGCATTACTTCCCACTTCCGAATAGAAGAAAACTCTACCTGCAATAGAGCCCTCTTTCGTACTCCCAGAAGCTTTCGACGCGTCTCCATTCACGCACTCTTTTTCCGCCCCTTTCTCCTGTTTCACTTCTTCATTCCTGGCCGATCCAGAGTTCCACGCCGAGGCCACGCCACACCTATACCCCTGAACCTGTCCCCCAACCYTAATCGAAGCTCCAGACTCCCCAAACCAACCATTTCCCTTCCACCGCACCCCTTTCGCATCCCTCCTCTGCCACAATCSTGCTCCCTCTCTCGGGCTACAAGAAAACCCTGCTGCCACCAAACAATCCCGTTCTAAACCCCACCTCTGCATCGTGAAACAGGAACAGGTACTAGAGTTTCCTGTTGGCAGCTCCCAATCTCTCCCCAAGAACTCCCASTACTACTGCTACCACCACATCGGTCACTCCGCCTGCCTCCCCCGAATCGAAATAACATACTCCAAACCCTGCTGCAGTTACCCAATCCTTCGCTTCGAAGCTCCTCCGATCAGGCCCGTCTGAAACCCGAGTGCGTCGTACTGTACTCCGATCTGGGAAAAAGAAACGGCTTCCGTTCTAGGAAATGGGGAGAGMATCAGCGAAATGTGTGAGATTCGTAAATGTRAGTCGAGCRMGATAAGGTCGATGCAGCAGACGGGATGGCAAGAGGCTGAATGGAGCGATGCGGAAGAGAATGGAGGTTCAATAATGAGCGGCGACTTGACTTATTGCACATTCTGCCAGAGCAACGACGAAGTGTGGCTTCACAAGTGAGAAAGGAGAAGTGGGGCGAGGTGCACACCAGGACCATGAGGTGAGGCCGTGAGGGGAAGTCGGGAGTCTTGAGGTGGGGGGAAGTCGGCAGTCTTGAGGTGGGGGGAAGTCGGGGTCTTCAGGTGATTGGGAATTGAGAAGGCAGGGGGAGGGTCTCGGAAGGGACTTGACTTGGCGGATTTACGGTGGCTGCCATTGCTACACTCTTGCTTATCAACTCTTTCGGCGCCCTGGTTCGTGGAAAGAGCACCTGCGGAGGAGGTTCTTGAATCATGAAGTGACCATTTACCATTTGGGGGGGAGTTTGACCTTAAAAAAAAAATTCAGTTATTTTCAATAAAAGATAATAGGAATTGTCGTATAGCCAAAGTCCTTTCATATTATTTTTGGGTTTTTTAATAATTTCTTATGAATTTTGAGATTAGATTTTACTAGAAGCTCTCAAAGTGTCTACCTTGAGATATAATCAATACTAGTGTGCCCTGTGCCGTTGCCACAGGCAAAAGAAAAGTAAAAGTAATTTTCTAATTTTTTTAAAACCAAAAATAACTCAAAAATCAATATCTTTCACTCCATAGATCGGAACAGCACGAAACGAAGCCCGTGCACCCCTCCTTGCCGAGAGCTTTCCGACAATACCAAGCACGCCATCAACGGACGCACGATCTGGGAGATCTCAACGTAACAAACAAGCAAACAAACAAACAACCTAATTTTAAGGATAGATTGGTGCATTAGTAAATGCAATTAATGCATTAGAGAAATAAATATGGGACTCTTTGCAAGTGTAAAGCTTTTAGGGTATTCTTGCTTTATAAACCTCCTGTCCTAAATTGATTTATCCTAAGATAATAGAAGAAACAACCAAAACCAATGTTTTTTCAAGTAGAAAGGTGGTTCAAATGATGGATTTAGAAAATTGGTTTTGGTTGCTTCTTCTATTGGTCTTGGTTGCTTGGAGCAAAAAGGTGGTTCAAGAAGCAACCAAAATCAATACTCCAAGTAAAAAGGTGGTTCAAATGATGGATTTAGAAAATTTTAAAAATGGTAGTCTACTTAAAATGAAACTAATCCAAGTTGTTTCATAATTTTGATAAAACTATTAAGGGATTTTGCTCTTAAAGCGCCCATGCTCTAAAAGCGATCATGATACATAGGTACATTTTGCTTTCATCAATGCACTAGCAATGCACATTTCAAGAGGTGGTCACTCTCTTTTTAGAGACCATTGCATTACAACTTCAAAAATTTGTAACTAATTCCCTGAAGGTCCGAAAAATATGAAATGACTTGGGTTAGATGCCAATTTCTTTTTTCTTCCTATGAAAATTTATTGTAATTTTATGACTGTGGACAAATTTGAACTACCAGTCAAAACAACCCCTAAATCCCTAATCTTATTTACTCTTCCAAAAGAATTTGCACATGATGTTCAATGCAAAGAAATACACAAAAATATAATATGAATTAATAAAACTTAAAATATAAGTGAGTCTCACATCCACTACCAATTTTGAGTTTTTAGTCTTTTTTATAGTCCTTCTAAAGAATGGTCACGCACCATTTCAAAAGACATAGTCATCATTATTTATTAATTAATTTTTATTCTTATATTTACTCTAATGATGTTTTATATCTACCTAAATGTTTTTACCCATAAGTAGTTATTTTAAAGTCACTTTCCTATTTGTATATAAACTTAGGAACAAATTAATCCATAGTTTTTTAAAGAAAATAAAATAGAGGTTTCTTACTAAAAATTCTAACTACAAGTACTATACTATTAAAGACTTGAATTTTTATTGAAAAATTATTTTGAATTGATTTTGTAGAAAATTTCTAAGATTTTTTTCCAATTATTCTTCTCTTTATTATTAAAAGTTGCATCTCATTCATGAGCTTTAAAAATCTGTAAAAAAAAGTTTGTACTAAGTATTAAACACCTAGTTTTCGAAGGGTTGCAACATTGTGGCTATGGTTTTAACTTTTGTGTGGTATAAATATATTAAAAAAGAATTAATTTGAAGGTCTTAGTAAATATGGACAACAAAAAAATCATGCTATAAATAATGTTTGAGAATAAAATAAAATTATTGAATATATAACTCATAGTCTAAGTTTTGCGCTAAGTTTCTAAACTATTTAGACTTAAAATTATAAGATTGAAGAAATTTTGGTTATAATCTTTTAATTAACTTGAAAATTAAAATATTAAAATTACTTAAGAATAATTCATGTCATTTTTTAAAGGCATATAGAATAGAGAAGAATTAGAAACTTCTCAAAACAATAGGAGGGAATAGTTTAAATGCTAGATATTATGGAAAAATAGAATATGCAACTTTCTTATAAGAATTTTATAATTATATAGAGAATGACATGTATTCTTTCTATTTGTTTAAAAAACAATGCATTGTTTCTCATTAGTGATAATTGTAGGTGCTCCAATAAGTTACTTTGCATTGTTAGGGATACAAAGATGTGCTATAGAAGAATATTTTAGACTTTATACARATTTTGTTTAAGAAATTTATCAATGACATAAAGACTATAGATGATAGTAATTGTGACAAAACATGTAATTTTTTAAACCATTAATTTGCATCAGATACTACACAAAATAATATTATTTTTCAAAAAATAAAACACAAAATGGTAAGATGCCATCAAGACTTTTATATCTTCAATAATTTTAGATATTCAATCACTCAAAAATAAAATTTTGATAAAATTTTGAATTGTGGATAGAAATAAATTGTAGTTTTCAAATTGTTTTGTAAAATCTATAGTTTATTTTGAGTACATCAAATTGACATTGTAGACTAGGTTTTGGTTTATACCAAAAAGCCTAYAGTCAAACACTACTATAGAGATTTTATAAAAGAAGAAAGGTGTAAACAATCTATCATTATGTGACTAACGTCATTGTCAAATATAATTTAGAGTTTAGAAATAATGTACGTAATTAAATTTTGGACTTTAACACACAATGGCACTTTTATTTCTAGGGATAATAATTTAGTTCTCAATTCATTACCAATGATATTGATTGCATGAATGTTGTTCCAGTCTTGCCTAGTGTTCTACAAAGTGGTCAAATATTCAGACAATGATTCAAGTTTGGTCGATTTGTTATGCAAATGTATGCTCTATGACCTAATCAAAATGCCAAGATAATACTTTGAAATAACATATGCATAGTTATTTATTGTTTCCTTTGATGCGTATTAAAGTCAAATTGATCCAGTCAATACTTTTTTATAGAACCTATCTAGTCAAATTTAATTTAAAATGTGTATCAACTTCATGAACTAGGTCAAATTGACATATCATGCAAAAAATGTGAAATTAAAACATAATTCTAGGGTCTATTTTTATTACAAAGTCTAAAATAATATTGATAAATAAATATATAAAATAATAATGATTACCAAGGGACATAGTAATTTTTTTAATATTATTATTATTATTATTATTATTATTTTAATTAGTTTTTGTAACAACGTTTCATAAAATTTCTAACTTTTAGTGGACTTAATTGACTATTATGAATTTATTGTTCTATCTACACGTATTTTTAGATATTAAATATTCTTTATTGTCCTACAAAGCACTAAATAAATATTTTCTAATATAAGACTGTAGTCTAGGTTTTGGTTCAATTCCCAAAACCCAGGAAAACACAAGTATAGGGGTTCTTATAGGAAAAGGTGTATTTAGTCTATCATTTATGTGACTGATGTCACTTTTCAAATAGAATGATACTTAAAACTTGAAGGTACCTGGTTTTAGTCTTGTAATTCACACTCTTATTCCCAAGTTCTCTCAATTTGGTTGGCAATCCATTACTTATGTATACAGACACAATGGTATGACCATCACAGTCCTATATAGTGTTCTGAGGGAATGGCAACAAGTCTGGGCAACAGGTCAGGTTGGTCAACAAGTCTTATATTTATACATACTGTATGACCTAATCATATATATAAGACAATATTTTTAAAGTAATACAAATAATTCATTAATCAAACCTTTTTATGTTAGGGTCAACATGTCTAGTAATTGCTCGCCATGAGCTTTTCGAACCTATATGCAAAATGCCAAAATGAGTCTGTCACAATAGTCAACAAGTCCAGTATGCAAAAGACAGTATGAAAGGTTTAGGATTAATACTAGATTCTAGTCTTTAGCTATCTCCTTCTTTAGGTTTTTGGACAACAAGTCCAAAACAACAAGGTAAGTTGTTCCTAAAACATACAAAAATATTTATCAATCACAAGGAATACTAATTTCCACAAATATCATCTAAATTTAAATCCAAAATCTTGATTTTAATATTATAAAATTCATTTTATAGACTATAGGACTTATAAGTACTCACAGTCCTATGACCATGCAGAAGAGTTCCAAAATAGTGAATATAAACTTAAAATTAAAAAATAGACCCTATAACTGTGCGATTTATCCTCTTACAGTGGATCCACCCCTATGACCGTGGATCGCAGTCTTCCTCCGCTCCAAAACCCTATTTTCGTCGTAGTGCGCAGCGATTTGCTTCTCAAGTTTCATTACAATTTTTTTTTATTTGACCCAATGTACTGAAATTCAGTTGCAAATCCTGCTCACATAATCAATCTGATCTTACACAACTAACAAGCAATCAGATTGAAGCGAAATTTGGAAATTTGGAAATTTGGTGGAAAGGCCAGAGCAGACGTCGTTGATCCGTTTGTCAAATTCCAATTTCGTTTATAGATTTGGAAAYAATTCACCCCATCCTCACTCAAATCTCACAAAGAATGTATTTTTACAATGAAATCAAACAAGCTCGGAACTCTTGACTTCAAATTTTGATCATTTTGAAATTTGACATTGGTGCTCCAACTTTCCAACTTTCCGAACGTTGAACGGGTGATAACTTGCTCAATTTTTGCCCAATTTGTGAAAATTTTGTGCCTATCTAGACTTATTTTCTTTCCTCTTTCCAACAATATATAGCACTCCTTGTAATTCCTCCAGGATTGGAAGAAATTGCGATTTGAAGTCCACTGTTTTTGCACCCTTGTGGCTGCCGCAATTTTTGAAAATTTGTGTTATGATCTCCAGATACACAAATAAACCAAAAATTCCTTGCAATTCACTTGCCAGAAATACAAACATACACACAAATTTGCTCAAAATGATTTTGAATTATGAGCATAAAATTGTACATGAGTGATCTACTCGAAACACTACCTTTGATT
This sequence comes from Pleurozium schreberi, assembly GCA_006891605.1. Classification (NCBI taxonomy): domain Eukaryota; kingdom Viridiplantae; phylum Streptophyta; class Bryopsida; order Hypnales; family Hylocomiaceae; genus Pleurozium; species Pleurozium schreberi. Next base: position 151,339 of record VACF01001473.1, on the reverse strand, counting down.
TTTCAATTTCCAATTTTTAAAAAGGAGGAAGATGGTGGTGGTGCCCCATTCATCTTTTTTTTTTTTTTTTAATTTGAATTCATACCCCTATTCACACTATAAAAGTTTTAAACTGCTTATTTTTTATTTTTTCTCTACTTTTTATTTTAAAGTGTTTTCATACTATTTTTTCCTACTTTTTCCTACTTTTCTATTACTTTTCCACAAAAAAGTTAAAATTAAACCTAAAAAGTAAATTTACTATACTACAAAGACTTAAACAAGAAATGGAAATAAAGATGAATTAATGATAAACATCAAACATTAAATTATGATTCAATATATAGAATATAATAACACATATTCATAGTTAATTAAATCATTACATACAAAATAAATTATATAGCATCGTAAGTATTTAAACTTTTTTGTAAACATATCGTAATTAAAATTTTAGCTTTAATGAAATTTAAAATATTATTTTATTTTTAATGAAATTAAAAAAAAATTAATATAGGAATTTAGACAATAGATTATACAATAAACTAAAATATATAAATTATCCATATAATGTAGATTGTATTTATTATTTGATTTAAATATTAATTTTTAATTTCCTTTAATCTATTAAATATTAAATATGGTATAAATATAAAATTATAGATTTGAAACATATATAATGCATTTATGTGTTTTATATATTTATATGTATGAAAATAGTTATTTTATTTATCAAAATATACTACGGTGATTTTTAACAATTTAAGATATTGAAATTTTTATTTAGGTAGATTAAATGTTTAATATCATAAATCTTTAATTTAGTCATATTTAATAAAAGACGTAAGTATTTGAATAAAAAATAGAAACATTAATTTGTATATTGAACTTTCACAAAATACAATATTAATAAAAATCAGTTCTTAATCTAGTTTTCACCTTTTACCTCCTAAACCGTTCCAAGATTTTCTTAAGTAATTTGAAAAAACTTAGAGAAAGATTGCCTCCAAAACATGGGGGAGGGCTCATTTAAAAAATTCTAACAAATTGGGAGCCTTGGATGCTGATTATTAGCTTCAAACAACCAGCTCTCGAGAAAGCCAGCTCGAACGTTACCAACCCAATCAGTTGATGCTGATTTTACAAACCGGCATATCTTTCAAAATCAACAGTTAGCTTGCTTCCCTGTTCATTGAATGAAACCTGCCACGGAATGGCAGGTCCTTGCTACCCCATTGGCCAAGAGCTCAAGAATATTAAAACTCTGACGAATCTAAACCAACGACCAAGATTACATGCACAGAAGTACAAAAAGTACTTTTCAGTACTCAGAGTTGTAAAGAATACTACTGGTTTTTGCCAAAAATGCTTGAGTCTACCATACTTCTATCCTACTCTTCCTAATATGCATCATTGTTGTTTTTGCATTATTTACATCTATCTAAATTTGCAACAATCACAATCCTAGACTCTTGCTTAAGCACTCATATATTGTTGACTGTCCAAGTGAAATTGCTATGTTTACCATTGACATGAATCAATTAGAATTGTTTAATTAAATCATTAAGCATACACAAATGAAGTCAATTAGATTTAAAGTTTTAATTCAAGTTTTACACAAATTGTTGGAATACAAGATCAAATTGACATGTGTGAATAGACAATCAGAAATTTTCATTAATTAATTTTGATTACTTTTTGAGAGTCTTTGGTGATTTTTGGCAAGTTGTTTATGGATTTTTGAGTGCGGTTTTGTCGCGGCCCAAATGACTCTCAAGAGTCTCAACTAGCTCCAGTGGGTTCACTACAACCCACTTACACCGTCACTTGAGTCACCAACTACCTAACACTGCACATGCCAAGCACATCCAATGTTAGTTCCCATTTCCAATTCTTTTTTGCTTAGTCCCAGTCACCGGGACTCCTAGCACACACACCTCCTTCATGACATTGGACATGTCACTTAGTAACATGGGGCGGTGTCCTGTTGTAAATTTGTTCATATTATAAAAACATATTATAATATGTATTGTTGAGTAGCTTCATGGTGACGCTGTTTTGTTGAATAACTTCAAGATGACGTTTCGTGGAGATACATGCCATCTATTTAAAAAGACGGCTTTGCTTTAGAGTTTTATTGAAGTCCATTAGTGATATTTGTTTTCCACTTTATAGTCAGAATGTCGAACTGGAGGGTTTTTTCAGAGTCCTAAGACAAAGAAGAAGAATCGCAGCCTGCATTTCAATTTTCATTGTTACAACTATCGGATCAACCTCTTTTGCCGCTAAGTCTTGCGTCGCCGCATGAGCGTTCACAAGAAGAAGCTGGGCCTTCTCGACCGCCAAAGCAACCTTGTGTGGAGCGGCGATGGCACGGGAATCTTCAACGTGACGCTCGGGCACTGGTGATTTTGTTGCAGGTTGGATGTGTTGAGCCCGACAGCCGAGATGTGACATTTGAAGGATGTTTTGAAGGTCTCAATGCCGATCAGTATTACTGCATGATGAAACCTATTGAAGGAAGTAGTGGTCACCATCGTTGGTTAGAGGGGCCAGTAAATCCTTTAACGAAGGTGGGTCGTGTTAATTACATCGCTGCAACTATCAAGCGCATTCTCCAGTTCTTGCAGATGGAGTAAAATTAGCCTTGGAATTCTAGTTTTTTACCTTTAGTAGACATTGATTTAATGTTAGTACTTCAATCCATATTTGAAGTATTTTGTTGAAATTATTTCGTTTGGTTGTAGTTGTAAAAGGAAAGAATGGAAATAGTTTGAACTTTGAAGTGATTTTCCTTCTAAGTTAAAGATAAAGATATAGATGTGGGGCCAAATATGAAGGCCATTAGGTGTAAGTTGACTTTAGGAGGGAGATAAGGGCTGATGTACACTTGTTTAGGTGAGGCAAAAGGTGTTGGAAAAGGGAGAGAAAAAGATGGACACTATTCATCTTCTCTCCCAATGTTGTTTTGGAAAACCCGAATGTTTGGAGACCCATTGTGTTGTGAGTTTGAAGAATTTTGAAATGAAATTCAGTTGTGTTGTGTATCATGGTGTGTAGTTTCCAAATTGATCTCACTTGCTTGATTTGGAGTTGTGAAGCAAAAGTTGTGCTAGTTTGAGTGGAGTGAGGTTTGTTGCMTTTAAAATTAAGAGGCAGAGACTTCGACTGACCGTAAAAGACGGACAGCTTCTTATTTTGCAATGAAATTTGGAGTAAGTGTAGTAAATTGTGTTAGCTTTCCATGAAGCTATCATTCGTTCTATTAAAAGTTTGTATGAGAAAGTTGTGAGTGTGGAAGCAAAGGAAGGTCTGCTGCCTTTCCCTTCTCAAGGCCGAAATTTTGGATGGCCATAGAAGTTGGACAGAGTTTTAGAATTGTTTGAAATTTAGAGGAGAAGTAGATGATGGTAATAGCTTTCCGAAAAGCTATTATTTAGTTCATTTGGAGTTATAGAACGACAATTACACTCATCCAAAGTTCAGCTTAGAAATTGGAGATGGAGTTGAAGGAGTTTTGAAGACTTGTGTGTTTGTGTGTGTGGCTTGTGGCTTTGTAAATTCATTTTATTGTTGCGGGCGGTTTGGTTTACACCAACACTAGCCTCATTTTGTATTGTGGATGCGATGAAGTGGGGTTAATTGCCCACATGGTCGAGACTTTTATGTTGTTCCCACCTATGAATAATTAAAGAGAATTTAAGAATGTTTTCATGGATGTTTGAGAAAAATTTGTGAGTAAATGTCTTATGATCATGAGAGTGTATGATAAGCATCATTTGAAGAGAAATTAGTGCCTAATTGTGAAATGGATAAAAAAAAAGATCAAAAGAGTGATTTCATTTCAATTAGGAATAAATGTAAATTCTKCAAGTGTGGAAGAAACACGAAACAAAGTTGTGGAKTGARTGATAAGAGAATCCAATTGGCSAGTAAAGATTTGGTAATTCCTGAGGAAGCGGGCAAGATCAAAGTTRATGAGTGMCTGGCCAAACTTAGAAGTTTAAAAGTCTCAAATGTTGTTTCAAGAAYAAGACCAAATTTGGAAAAGAATAAAGAGGAAAATTATTTGGAAAGTAAAATAAAATAAAATAAAGAACAATTTGAGAAGTTATTTAGCTCTTGTGGYYTCTAAGAGTGGAGYSAGAATTTAGCAATTACAATTATTGCAAGAGAACAAACAATTGCTTGTAGGATTAAAGAAYACTTTCTCCTGTGTTTGGTTGCAATGGTCTATTAGAAATAATTACAAACAAGTCCTATTTAATGACCTCCCTAGGAACAAACTATACTATTAGCTTAGTAATTTCCAATTAGAACCTAAGCTCATCTACAACATGAATCTCTACATTTCTACCAATTAAAATSACATAATTGAAATTCTTTATTTTCACATTTCCCTCTAAGTGAATACCAAATCAAAATCATACCAAAACATACACAAACTGAAGCATTATAAAAATGAAGATGTTAATACATAGATTCAAACRCAAGTCAAATCTTTTTTATCATATTGACTCTCCTATTAGTATAATTTTTTTTTTTTTTTTTTTTTTTCTATATATTTCTAATCTCAAAGGCTTATATCCTTATGAGTTTTATTTCTAAATCCACTTGACTTCTATTGTTTTTATTGACTCCTTCAAACACCTTTTCTATTATAGTCTCTAAAGCTTCCATTATTCATTTTAAGCTTTAATTTAATGGGATCAAAGAGCATGTATTTATACTATAAGTTCTAAAAATTAAAATGCCATAAACTCAAGGTGTATACAAAAGTTTCTTTTGTCATGAAACTTACTTTGTTGATTTTTGTGTTCTTCTATTATTTTTACTRAGATGTTTTCTGAAAAAATGAATCTAAAGATTTTGTTTGTTGTTAATGMRCTYGTAAGTGRAAAGAAGGCAAGTTGTTTGTATYACTTGAGTTCAACATAAATTATCAAACAAAGTTTTGCAAATCTTTTTCGATTGATGTGGCTTTGGATTGCTTAAATGTTGTCAAATTTGACCAATGGCTATACAAAAAGATAACATTGCATCCATCTTTTTTGCACATTTTTTTTGCTTCATGTGGAGGAGGTAAACAACAATTTGTTGTACCTATAGAGACAAGTTGGGGAGAAAGGGGGTTTCTTATGGCACTAGATGTGACCATCATGGTCATTTGTTGTTTATTGTCAATCCCTAAACAATTAGTTTGTGATTTGCTTTATGAATTGTCTTTTCCATTCTCGTGTATCAAAAAACCTCCTTTGCTTTCTCAAATGGATTTGAATGCACTTGCTTCAATCGTACCCCACAATCTAGGTTGCATAGTAGTTGTAGAAAGACCTTGTCCAGCTTTTCTCATTTTTTGCAATATACTAATAATTTTATCCTATATAAGAAGGCAAATTTCTAATTCTCCCTCATGTTCATAAGTGACCTTGATTGTCATCTTTTTTGTTGCATCTAAATAATTATCCCTTAATTCCTTTTTCTTATGAACCATGTCCACAAATTGCCTATATATAAATTTTCTAATAAACTTGAACAACTTGGTCTAGAATTATAGGCAAGTTTAAAAAATGGAAAACCATGGGTGCTATTTTTGAATCTCTTCATTGTCAAAATTAAATATAGATGACCAAAGATTAGTCCAAAAACGATTTTGATATTCACCTTGCCTCTTCAACTTTTTTCTCTCCCACTTTTACCAATATCAACATTTTATTTAATGTTCTTTAATTTAGTAACCTTGTCTTACAAGGTCTATCAATAGACCAAGTATCAAAAAGTCTAATTATCTATACTATTGATCTCTTATGATAGCAATGAACAATGTAAATGATTGTGGAGAAGATACTAGTAATAAAGTATATTAGAAATAAACAATTGTGTGGAAAAGACACATGTCCGATAAAATATGGAAGCACAAATAATGTGATACTTAAGAACATGTTGTATTGGATAATTATATATAGGAAATACTATCAAATATTTTATTAATTTAGTATTTTGGACGATGAAAACAATTGAAATCCCTTTTTAATTATGAAAGTTGAGAAAGGTAAATTTTATTAAATTTTCAGCAAAGGAATTCAAAATTAACATGATATTATGGTACAACACCTTGTCAAGAACAATAATCCTCATTTTAGCTCTTCCATAGAAATAAAAGATGTAACATTTAAAAACATTAACAAAAAATCATATTTGGAGTTGCAAAATTGGATAGTGTATGAATTGCTCTCAATATATTNAAATGACATAATTGAAATTCTTTATTTTCACATTTCCCTCTAAGTGAATACCAAATCAAAATCATACCAAAACATACACAAACTGAAGCATTATAAAAATGAAGATGTTAATACATAGATTCAAACACAAGTCAAATCTTTTTTATCATATTGACTCTCCTATTAGTATAATTTTTTTTTTTTTTTTTTTTTTTCTATATATTTCTAATCTCAAAGGCTTATATCCTTATGAGTTTTATTTCTAAATCCACTTGACTTCTATTGTTTTTATTGACTCCTTCAAACACCTTTTCTATTATAGTCTCTAAAGCTTCCATTATTCATTTTAAGCTTTAATTTAATGGGATCAAAGAGCATGTATTTATACTATAAGTTCTAAAAATTAAAATGCCATAAACTCAAGGTGTATACAAAAGTTTCTTTTGTCATGAAACTTACTTTGTTGATTTTTGTGTTCTTCTATTATTTTTACTRAGATGTTTTCTGAAAAAATGAATCTAAAGATTTTGTTTGTTGTTAATGMRCTYGTAAGTGRAAAGAAGGCAAGTTGTTTGTATYACTTGAGTTCAACATAAATTATCAAACAAAGTTTTGCAAATCTTTTTCGATTGATGTGGCTTTGGATTGCTTAAATGTTGTCAAATTTGACCAATGGCTATACAAAAAGATAACATTGCATCCATCTTTTTTGCACATTTTYTTTGCTTCATGTGGAGGAGGTAAACAACAATTTGTTRTACCTATARAGACAAGTTGGGGAGAAAGGGGGTYTCYTATGGCACTAGATGTGACCAYCATGGTCATTTRTTGTTTATTGTCAATCCCTAAAGAATTAGTTTGTGATTTGCTTTATGAATTGTCTTTTTCATTCTCGTGTATCAAAAAACCTCCTTTGCTTTCTCAAATGGATTTRAATGCACTTGCTTCAATCRTACCCCACAATCTAGGTYGCATAGTAGTTGTAGAAAGACCTTGTCTAGCTTTTCTCATTTTTTGCAACATACTAATAATTTTATCCTATATAAGAAGGCAACTTTCTAATTCTTCCTCATGTTCATAAGTGACCTTGATTGTCATCTTTTTTGTTGCATCTAAATAATTATCCCTTAATTCCTTTTTCTTATGAACCATGTCCACAAATTGCCTATATATAAATTTTCTAATAAACTTGAACAACTTGGTCTAGAATTATAGGCAAGTTTAAAAAATGGAAAACCATGGGTGCTATTTTTGAATCTCTTCATTGTCAAAATTAAATATAGATGACCAAAGATTAGTCCAAAAACGATTTTGATATTCACCTTGCCTCTTCAACTTTTTTCTCTCCCACTTTTACCAATATCAACATTTTATTTAATGTTCTTTAATTTAGTAACCTTGTCTTACAAGGTCTATCAATAGACCAAGTATCAAAAAGTCTAATTATCTATACTATTGATCTCTTATGATAGCAATGAACAATGTAAATGATTGTGGAGAAGATACTAGTAATAAAGTATATTAGAAATAAACAATTGTGTGGAAAAGACACATGTCCGATAAAATATGGAAGCACAAATAATGTGATACTTAAGAACATGTTGTATTGGATAATTATATATAGGAAATACTATCAAATATTTTATTAATTTAGTATTTTGGACGATGAAAACAATTGAAATCCCTTTTTAATTATGAAAGTTGAGAAAGGTAAATTTTATTAAATTTTCAGCAAAGGAATTCAAAATTAACATGATATTATGGTACAACACCTTGTCAAGAACAATAATCCTCATTTTAGCTCTTCCATAGAAATAAAAGATGTAACATTTAAAAACATTAACAAAAAATCATATTTGGAGTTGYAAAATTGGATAGTGTATGAATTGCTCTCAATATATTTGCGATTTCTATTAAAAAATAGGGCTTTTAGTTGTTTGAGTAGATAATCCAGTGCTAAATGAGTAATAGTTGAATTGATAATCTAATATGGTAGTATTGTGAACTCAAAGCAAATTCCAATGGAATTTGAAAGGATRGTTTGAAAGCGGAAGGATAGCCTAATTGGATGGTTTGACAATTGCCAGCTAGTTCCTATTAGGAGGATGTTGTCAATTTTTGTTTCTCACCCACTACTAGAGAGCGAGTGTGCAAGTCCRTCCACAAAGTTGGTTCTTTTGTAATTTTCTTTGTGGTTAATACAAATGTTGAGTTGCCTATTGGATTGTGAGAATGTTTGATTGTRTAAGTTGCCTAATGGATGTGTAAGTTGTTTTAGGATGGTTTGTTGCCTAATTGGATGTTGAAATTGCTATGTTATGTTATGCATAGAATAAATTTTGGTATAATGGTCTTATTGATAGGTATGTCTTTAAGTCAAGATTGAAGATTAATTTGTGATGGAATGAGTATGCGTTTGTTAGAAATTATTGCATCGATTGATGTGAATAATTTATTGTTGTGTGTCATCATAGTCCACTTGGTCAAAAAATTGTTAATCCAAGTTGGAGTTTATAGTTTTGAAATAAATTGTATAATTGAAGTTGATTGTGGTTTTTGATTAATTTATGTTTGTTGTCTAAGTTGGGAATTAAAACCAATTAATGAGGCTATTGATAATATAAGTCTCTTTGTAATAGTACAAATGTATTTTCATGTTGATGAGCATGTTCATGGAAGTCATGCGTTTGTATTAATCCAATCAGCCCATGAGTTAGTCCTAATTGTTATTTTGTGAATGAATTCAAACTTGAAAGTATCGTGTGTGAAAATGTTGAAATATCAATAAATTCATAACTAGTTTGAGTTCTATAACCAATATTGAAGTACTTTATGTCTAGATCCTGAATCAATAATTAAGAAAGCTAAGATTTATATGTATAAAGTTGTGGGAGTAAGTTTTAAACCAAATTCGAATTTTGAAGAGAATATATGCTAAGTGTAAAAGATACAAAGTCAATTAGTAATTTAAAGTTGACATGAGTATTAAATGATAGTACACAATTGTAGTGAACTCCAAGTTGGTAATCAAGTTGTGAATGGATGAGATAAAGTCCAAGTTGTTGGATTTTAATTGTAAATTTTGCAATGGAAGAAAGAATAGCACCCAAAGCTATATTAACAAAATCCTTAAAGTCAAGTTAGAGCCAAATTGTCCAAGTGATGCTGTAAAGGTAGAGCAATCCATTGGAGTAAAAAGATTAAAAGTTGATGATCAGTCAATTGGAAAAGAGTTGAGATTATAAGATAATGTTCACTTCCCTTTGGGGCCTTTAAGAATGGGAGTAGATTGGAATTAAGCCTAGTTGATGAAAAATTCAATTCAAAAATATTTAAGTAGCACTTGCATGATTGGATTTGAATYGATTAGCTCATAAATTTCCTATTTGAAATTCTCCTTGGATCAAATCAATTATACTATTGGATAGTTTTCAAATTGTTGATTACCTTCGATTCACACATGCTTAGAAAGATATTTTGTTTTCTGCAGTAAAAGAAAGATGATGATGAATGAATGTCGATGAAAGTCGGTGGATGAAAAAAAAATGGCCTTGACTTTCTTATATTGAATGAAGTTGGTGGCATCATAAAGCATCTAATTTAAACTGATGGATAAGGCACATCAATTGACATGGATGCAAGTGATGTAAATTGTTCACATTGTAATATACACATAAAACCTCCTGTGGGATTTTAAAAGCCTCTTTGGTTTTGAAAGAGTCTTACATGGAGTCAATATTAGAAAGCAATGATAGTGTAAATGCCTCCTAGAAATTCAAGTAGGCTCTTAGATAATAGCAAGATTGAAGAACATAGAAGTCTACAAATCTCCTCAAAACCGAGGAGGCTCCTAGTGAGTTGCAATACTTGGAAAAATCATAAAAACAAAGAAATTGAAGTTCATGTTTGGTTTAAGGAGACTTGAAGGAGGGTTGGAAAACCTTAGATTCCATACGCTTTTAGAGAAATTGGAGTATCCAAAATGTAATTAAAGTACTAAATTGTACTAGTGAGGTTTAGGTTGTGTGATTTTAATCTTGCAGATTTTAATTTTGGAAATAATACCTTTTCTATAATTCCTAAAACAAGCCTAAAACTAAATTCAATGTGTAACCTTGAAAATTTTATAACAATTGAAATTTTCAACGTAAACTAATGTTTGAGGACTTTTGTGGGATGAACAAACACTCTTAAAATTAAATAGAGTTGAATACTACAAATCATTATGCTAAACAATTCACTCTTAAAACTAAAAATTGACTTTGTTTATGTAATGTGTTGCGATATTTTATATATATACATAGTTTATATCATGCCCAAATGTTATTAATATGTAGGGATTAATCTTAAATCCAATTTGTTCTCTTTTAGTAACGAAACTCAAAACTAAATCAGTTTGTTGTCCATTCATTTGGGAATTATCCCATCATGTTTGAAAAAAAAAAAAAATATAAGATTTTATAACATTCTAGGTCTTGAGTGGATGATAAAGAATATTTTGTCTGAGAATGCAATCTATAAATTTTCCTTCTTCCATTGATGTACATCTAAACATACATCTAAATTCTAAAGGTACTTTAGATGTACATTATTAAATAACATTCTTTCAAAATGAAAATCAATAAGCCCTTCATTTATATAAGATACTCACTTTGTAGTCTATATCAAACTTATCTTAAAAACATACCTTTCATAACAAAGAGATGTTTGGAGTTTGAAAGGGTAGTCCCCATGTTATTTGAACATGTAAAAATGATTTCTATTAAGTATCAAAAGTTAAAAATAWTCCGAGATTAATATATAAATATTTAAATACATATTAAAAATATTTCAAATCAAATGGTTTGCCTAGAATCTATGAAGTCTTAAACTCAAAGGATAGTCTCTTTAAGTTGGCACTCAGAAATGGCTCCTCAGATTGGAGTACCTTCACTAAAAGCACAAGTCAATGGAAACTAAGTAGTGCTCCTTGGAATTGAGGAGCCTTTCTTGAGTTCCGAGGAGTCTTCATTTGACTCCAAAGAGCCTTCACTTGGTTAGGAAGAGGTGTCATAGAAATCCTTTAAATTAAAGTGCTCACCCTCTAGGAAATTTAGAAGAGTATTTTGGCAGTTGGCACCAACAATCACAAAGCACTTCATATTAATGTGCAATGAACTACTTCATCTTAAGAACATTTTTAATTGAAGATAAGAAGAATAAGCATTATTGCAAGCCTCATTTTTGGCTTTGTTTTTGAAGATGCTAATTTCATTGCTCCCCAAAAAACAAGATAGACTTCACATAAGCTCTTTAGAAATTAATACATTTCTAAAGATATAAGGTGATTCTATCCATGTTTGAAAGTGACAAATTTGTCTAGTCTATACAAATCAACAAGTTACAATTCCAATTCTAATAAAAAAAAACTCAAAAGACTTAGCTTATAGGCAATATGAAGATGGTGATACCAACTCCAAAAGTTAAACATTGTGGATGTAATCCACAAGTGTCCAAGCCCTTTATTTAAATATTTTTATAGTGACTGATACATATACTCACCCTTAGCTTGAACCTACTACATCCATTGCACTAAAAGCATCTTTGCTATAGTCTTCCTCACTCCCACTCTCATGGCTATCTTCTATAGCCTCTACATCCAAATACTTCAAGGCTTTGAGGCAAAACCTACGTCTCTTTGGTGTTGTCAATGGTGAAACCTCTTCCGCAGCAGCCCCAACAATTGGTTCAGCGTAAAAAGGCAATGACCATGGCATAGGCGGACTATCAAACAATTTTACCAACCTGCACAACCACACAATACATTACAAATAAGATAAACAACTACTGAAAATAGAGACAATGACAATAATACTTCAAACACTATGACGTGAAAAGGGTTTAAACTTACGGACCAAAGTGGTTTTGGGCAACCAGCACTGGGCACTTAGCACCCTTGCTAGCAAGGCTATCATCATCTTCTTCGCTTGATGATTCACGACATTTTCTTTTTGACCGAATAGAGTTTGCCGCAACCTCGGGGACAATCAGAGGGACAAGAAGCTCTTGGAAGATTGATGACTCTGATTCAATCGCTACAATATGCCGCCCAACCCTTTTACACGCTTGAATGCTTGCCCCTAATGCAAATGGAACGAACAATTAAGTTCAAAAGTTGCATTTAAATGGCAAAAAAACACACTTGAAAGTGAGTATGCAAGAAGTCAAGATAACAAAGTTCATAGATTTTGAGTTTAAAGACATGATAGAACATGTGGATGCATTGCAGTCGAGCACTACGTCACCAGGCCTCGAAAAACTTTTGATGAGAATTTGGAGAAACAAAGGATCCTTCTCGTAAGCACCTCTCCATGGGATTACATCTTTTTTAAGTTGACTATTGACTGTGGTGAAGTTGTGTAATAGTCCTTCACTTGTTACACATTGAAGAACAAAATCACATAATTTTTGCAAAATTAATAATCATAAGTAAATTACCAATGAGATTCTATTTGAAAATAATGAGTCTTTAAAATTAGAATTGGTACATTACATTAAGATCCAAGCACAATGTTGCATTGAAATTGAAGATAAAAGAACCACTACTTTCTATATTCAATTATGTTGATTGGAATTTTTTTTTAAATGTGTATAAAGAACAAGAATTTTGATACAAAAATAGAGCTGGATTACCAAATATGTTGTGCTTTCAAGCCTCCTCTAATCCAAGGAGGCCTAGTCTAAAATAATTCTAAGTGAAAATTACCAAATCTTTTTTTGACTAGCCGCCTAGAATCTTCAAGAGCCCTAGTCTATAATAATTCTACGTGCAAATCACTAACTTACCGAAAAAAATTCCATTAGCCTCCTCTAACCCAAAGAGACCTAGTCTCTGATAATTCTTAGTACAAATCACTAAATTTATTTGTCAATTAGACTCCTCTAATCCAAATAGGCTTACGCCATTATAATTTTGACTACAAATTACCAAATTTATTTTCCCATTAGCTTTTTCTAATCCAAATAGGCTTAGACCATTATAATTCTTAGTGCAAGTTTCAAAATTTATTTTTTCATTAGCCTCCTCTAAATCAAATAGGCCTAGCCCATTAAAATTCTAAGTCCAAACTATCAATTGTTTTTCCAAATGGAGTGATAATTAATGTCAAAGTACCTATTTTCATGAGATTTTGCACTTTTCTAGTTCACCTAGTTAGAAAATTTTTCTATGCTTTTCCTTCTTAGGGTACCTTCTTCTTAAACGTATATACATTAAGCATATTTTTCATATTTTTTTTTTTAAAAATTCTAATTTTAAAGTACTCCCAAAACATCATGAGTATTGTAGCAAAGTGTCCACAAAACGGTAGGCCTTTCTTGCAATGACCCATGAGGACCTTGTGATGAAGCAATCGGGACAACTTCTGCTTCTACAACTGCAATTACACCTTCACGTTCGGATGTGGCCTCAGATGCTTTTGCTGTCTGAGTCTTCTTTGCAGCAGGTTCTACTTTCAATACTTGCTTCTTTTTTGACTTACCATCAGTCAGAGCCTCCACAATTTCTTGGTCCACTTCGTCATCAGACAATTCTTCAACATCTGTCTTTATACCTGCAAGTTTCTCTGTTTGCTCTTCCGTAGGTGCATATGATCTCTTACATTCCAAATACCATGGGCACACAGTCAGCTCTTCAATAGAAAAGGCTCGAGCTTATAAAGTTGTAAATACACAAGTAGGTAAGGTCTTCTCAATCCAAGCTCCAAATAGTTTTGGCATTGCCCTCTTAGCAATGCCCCCCTTTGAAACTAACTCACAAACAAAGTACCTACAACAAAAGTAAACCTTAAAAATGAGCATAAATCAATTTCCAAATCAATCTTCAAAAATGAAATGCCATTACATCAAATCCATAATGAAATCAAAGTAAAAGGTGATGAGAATACCGGTACACGCATCGTAGCATGGCATGCTTTGTTCCTTCTTGTCCAATGAACGGTAGGGTGCGTAAGTATTTTGAGTTCTTTCCAAAAAATACGTAGAAGGCATGATCCTAAAGAATAATCTGATAGCATTCAACATAGCCACCGATCCGATCAAGAGAATCATCAGCATCCCATTTCACATTAATGCGCTCAGAAGCAATTGTGGAATTAAACCATGTGGTGGCGGCTTCTTCCAATCTTTCAGCTACAAGATGGTTGAAAAATGCATTAGTTTTGTATATAAATCAAAGATTAGTAGCAAATACTATGTTACATTTGGACAAAAATAAGTTAATTGTCTCAATGCCTCCAAAAAAATTAGAGACAAAATCAGTCACCTCTGCCCAAAAAGTTGCCTTAGGCAACCAATTCTTGAGTTTTTCCTCAGTCGCTACAGGAACTGCAAATTAAAGCGCTGCTCGATTCATATCTCCTGAATTCCACCAAATCAACCATCGGCTTTTGTAAATTGGCAAGACGTTTGTTGCAGTCAAGTGTTGGAGTTTATCCAAAGTCATATTTGGGCGCTCGTATCTGCTCCAATGAATATTGATTTGAAAAAATTAAGACAAAACAAAACTTTGAAGACCTAAAAGACTTCGTCTAATTGAAAACAGAAATAATATGATTACAGTATGAAATGAATGAATGTGTATGAAACGCACCTCTTCTAGCCACTGTGTCCTGTGCTTGGGATTCCCAACTGCACTGACCTCATCAAATTCTGACCGAAAAGATTTTACTTTTGTAGTGGTTGCCGCTTTCATAGCATCATGCAAAGCTCTTGAATTCCTGTCTTTTTTTGTTGTTTGTTCTTCGTATAAGCTAGCAGCTTTGTCCGCAGCAGTTGAAACTTCTTGTTGTGGAAGGTAAAGTTAAGAAGTCAAATTACATGTATAGCAATTGTATCTCCTATAACTTTTAAATATTGTTTAACTAATCTCTTACCCAATATAAAAACCTGATGAAAACATCAGAGGTAAGCGGATACCATGGATAAGATTTACCCCTATTCTCGCAAGTCCGGTACTCTTCTTCAGTAAGAAGCTCCTTGAAGTCCTCTAGCTTCAATGATCCATAAGTGTTCACTCGATGAAGCCAATGTACCACATTAGTCTTTACATGTGCGTTTTCTATAGATCTGTTGAACTTGTATGTAAAATTAGTGTAGACTACCACAACTTTAATCATGCATTTTATTTGTAATACTGCAATATACTTTGAGCTAATCAATTACAACCATTCAAGAAAATAAATTATGAGAAGAGGCATTGGATATGACTTGTTTATGTCATTCATTACGTTCATTAGAACTCTAGTGAACCGTTTGGTCTCAAGCAAAATAGAATCAGCCCAAATATGCCACTTCCATTTTTCAATGTGCATATTCTTGATATAACTCGTCCATGCCCTAAGCCAGTGATTACCGCCCCAAACAAAAAACATATATCCGGATAGGCATGAATGATCCTCATGGCTATGCAGTTGTTCTTCAAAAACTTCATTCTTGAAGTCCAAAGAGCATTCCAACCACAACAAATCTCCTTGGTAACCCTTTGGTTGAGGCCCTTATCATTAGTAATTGATACATACATCACCCTATCACCTTCTCGGTATTTATGCACAAATTTAGATTGAAGCCGAACTACATATGTTTGGAGAATCGGCCGCACCATTGGAAGTGATATCATGCGACATAAGGGAATTTTAAAACGACATGAGTCATGTGGCTTAAATTGCAACTCTCGTATGATTGAGTTGGAGTCCAGTCTCTCTTTCACCCGAAAAGCATCTCTAGTCTCCTCACATGTCAATAGAGGTGACTCCTTAAAATTCACAATCAAAATTTCAAGTAAGTTATACATAACTTCAAATACTGTAATTGAAAACTAAATTGTCTTGACAATAATCATATCATAATTCAAATTTATAGAACCATATCCCTCCTTGGATTTGAGGAGCACTAGAATATGCAACTTTCAGCTTGAACTTGTCCCCATTAGATAAAAATCCATGAAAATTTAACAATATCATTGATTTGATTTCAAACAATATCAAGCAAGGTTGACATTCTAATGGACACTTGTGGATAGGCCAAGATCACTCCTTGATTTCAAAGAGTCCTAGGATAAGAAAATGCAATTGATTTTTGTAAGATCAATCATTTGAACCTACACAATGGCAACTAAGGTGGGGCATTCACGTAGGCGCTTCTAGATAGGCCTAGCCCCCTCTTTCATTCTAAAAAGCATGAAAGCATATAGCCATTTACTGAAATTGATCTTCAATAATTGAAGTTCAAGACAATTTTTAAACATCAATCACATAAGTGTGGACCAAATAATGGTAGGTTGGGCATACAAATGACCTCTTTCGGATAGGCTAAGACCCCTCTTCGATTTCAAGGAGTGGTAAGACATGGAACTATTTGTCTGAAAAAATCCCTATTATATAAACTACGAGAGGTATTCATAATTGACCTTGACAATGGCAACGACAATGAGCATTCTAACGAGCTCTTAAAGACAAGCTAGGATCCCTCCTTGATTTTGAGGAGCACTCACTTATGCAACTCTTGGCTTGAAAAGTCTACATATTATGAAAATACAAGGGGTATTTCCAAGATTAATCATTACACCTTGGACAATGGCAACAAAGTGGAATATTGTAATTAGCTTATGGAGATAGGCTTAAGGCGTCCTCTTTGATTTCAAGGAGGGCTAGAATATAGAATTTTGTGCCTCAATGAACATTTTTTTCTAAAAAATTGACAAGATTCTCAAGAAATTCAACATCCCATCCTTATTAGGACAAATTTAACATCCCATCCTTATTAGGACAAATTCAACATCCCATCCTTATTAGGACAAAATCAACTCTGATTAGGACAATCTAGTGCTTTTGTGGATAGACCAAAACTCCTCCTTGATCTCAAAAAGGGATACAACAGACTAATCTAAGATTGAACTCCCTAATCACAAGTATAGAAGAGGCTCTTGTGGTTCAAAAAGGTCTCTCAAGTCCTACGGCTCGTGTGGGTCCAAAGAAGCTCTTGTGATCCAAAGAGGCTCTTATAGTTTGAGTTAGACTGAGGATTGCATTAATTCATATAATTGTTAATATATGGAACGGTTATAGGGTCCAAACCGATCTCTATATCACTAAGATGATAATAGAAAAATTTCTAGTAAATTTGTTTTCCAACAGGTTACGTACATACTAATAATTACTGAATTTGAATGTTTGTATATATATTCTTATAAGCAAATAGCCTACTTCAAAATGCAAAGAGATAATTTTTCTATAATGGCTTGATTATGGCTCTTGTGGTTCGAGGAGGACTAAACTTTTTTCCGTTAACCTCATTTATCAATCCTAAGTGGGATCTTTTCAATCCCCCTCCAAGTATCTAGGTATCTCTATGATTTGAGAAATAACTATTGGACTAATTTCAAACTTTTTTAATCCTTGTTTTGTACATGGACAAGCGATAATCCTACTCGATTTTGAGATCCTATTTCATTACATCTAATAAGCTAAACACATTTAGTTGACTTACCGACCTCATCAAAAAATCAACCAAGGTGTACCTGTTGTAAATTGTTTACAGGACTGGTTTGCATCCCCTGATGATTTGCTAATTCCACCTCAGCGTTACCACTATTTGTGTTTGTAGGGATCATAGAATTTAGCTTTTGCATGGAGAGATCTTGCTTTRCTTCATCGCTACTTGGTGTAGGTCTTGAGCACTACAAAAAGCATTTGAAAACAAAATGAATACAAATTTTGATTTCATAATAGTACAATAGCACTTTTAATGGCATAAATGATCTAAAAATAGAAATTACTCACAATGACTTCGGAAGTTTTTGGAATGCCATTGGGCAAGATAGTGATTCCCCGACACCCACATGATGCTCTAATTCTGTCGCTCGGCCACCTTCTTATTCTTCCATTGCYTGAATCTCCCAATAATTAAATTCAAATTGATGCTATCATGCAATTATACAATAAACAATTATATGTGAGTGCAACCATGAAACAAACCAAAGTTGCATAAACAACAATGACAAATAACAATTTCTTGAAATAATCATTTTATATTTAAATTTAAATTTAGCTAATTTGTCACGTTTTGCAGTTTAGAGGTTTTTAGTATTGGGCAGTGCCCAAAATTAATGATCTAGAGCTGAAATTTTTGTGGTCTATTTCCACACTAGGTGGGCATGCATCTACCAAAGGGAATCTAAAAAAACATTATTTTATGTCCTCTACATGCATGATAACAGGGCTCTCTTGCACGCGCACTTCCGAACATTCAAGATGGTTTTAAGATCATTATTTGGGTGAAATCTCTTTATCATAAAGTTCTCCCAAATTGCCAATTTTTAGTTTTTTTTAAAATTACATTTTACTCTTTTGTACAAATTAAATCATCAAAACACCTATTTTCATGAAATTTTGCACTTTTCTAGTTCTCCTACTTAGAGAATTTTCCTACGCTTTTCCTTTATAGGGTACCTTCTTCTTACATGTGTATAGATTAAACATATTTTTCACATTTTTTAAAAATTGTTTTTCTAATTTTACAGTACTCCCAAAAAAAACACAAGTATTGTGCCAAACGCTACAAAAACAGGGGGATCTTTCTTGCAATCACCCTATTGGTGTAGTAAGAACTCATAAACCCCCATGTATAGAAATGGAATAATTTGTAGTATTTGTTGACTTTGATGGCTTTTAGAGTAACTTTCATGAGGTAAGGTACCCTAATTGTAAATTCAACTTGAATTCACAATTTAATTTGGCAAGAGCAAATACTGCAACTCAAAGTCACAATGAGCATTCCAATCTAGGAAAAGTTGGTGACCATGTATAAACAATAGTTGTTAATAAATCAATGAGAACAAGTCCCAAACACATTTCCAATCACTATATCTATCCTCATCCTTGATCATCYAAGGCATAGACCAAGTCCAACAACATAGTTTCTTCCAATGTCAAATGCTTCAACTTCATCAGACATCTCAAAAATATATCAAGCACCTATGGCTAGACAATGAATTCCATTGGCACAACAAGGTCTCATGTGGTTYGAGAACACGCTAACCACATTAATGTGCACGCAGTTGAGAGATCACCATGAAATATTCAAAGCGAATTTTTGAATCACAATAGTAACTGTAAATATTGCTTCACAAATGACATCAACCATCTTGATGAGAGATTATTAATACTAGTGTACTTTTTGCCATTGCCACACCTAAAATAGAAGTGAAATTAATTTTTTTAATTTTTTAATTTGTCAAAACTTTGAAATTCAGTATCTTTTCATAGTGAAAGGAGTTCCAGGCCATAGATTTTCCAAAATAAAAGATAATTTAACTCAATTATTATATTTATAGAAGCCTTTTAAATTCAATAACTTTCACACCTTTCACAACATAGGTCTAAATGCCACAAAACACGAAACAAAGACCAAACACCACCTCCATTAGATCTCAATATTTCAAACATATAAAATATAACAAAACAAAGCTTCAAGCCTTCAACTGACTTTAAGGTATAGATTTGAATCTTTGACATTCATTAGCCAAAAATTCAAGATCTAAATTTAAATAATTTAATTTTAATTTGTTGAATCTATTTAATCAATTATTCAAATTCTTAAGGTTTTGGTCAAAAAACACTCCAAATTTCATATAAAAAAATTGTTTTGACTTCTGGTCCACTGTAAACAATTCTAAGAGGAAGATATTAAAAGTAAATATATTGAATTCCTAAATTATGAATTGATAAGAATAAAATGAATAAAAATTATGAATTTACAAGATCAACAAGATCACTGTACCTSTCCCCAAARCACAATTAMATCTTCTAAATCAAACCACAWTGCATCCTCAGGGTTCAATTAAATCTTCTAAATCAAACCACAATTGCATCCKCAGGRTTCATGCAAGCGTCCAGTAGCAAGAAAAGACTAATTTCTAAAACTAAGCGATCAATGTACGTTGGTGTAATCTTAACTGTGCAACCTATGCTACTTGAATCCCTAGACCAAGCTTGAACAAACCTCGGGCCCCTCAGAAGAACACCTTGAACCAACCTCAGTCTCCTCGGAACACACCTTGAGCTCCTTGATTTCGAGGAGGTGAGAGTGGAACAGACAACAAAACATCACCTTTGGATCCTCGAGATCAACCTCTAGCTCCTCGGGACAAACCTCTAGCTCCTCGATTTCAAAGAAGGAGAATGCGATAGTCATTGGATCTTTCCCTTGGAACAAAAGGGACCTTTGGTATCAACCTCAAGCTCCTCAATTTCTAGGAGGTGTGAAATATACAAGATTTTTTTTCTAATCGTGTCCTCACTCACTTCCGATTCCATCTACAAACTACGACATTGAAGTTATAGCAGAAGTTTATGGAGCACTAGCCGCGATTGTTTCACCTCCATTGCCTCCATGATACTTGATCCCTCCTCCCCCTCCCGGTAGTGCGCCCGTACTTTCTTCCATACTCTGCACGCAAAAGGTGAAGCAATCTCGTCAGGCAAGTTAATCAACAGCAATAGTAAGATACTAATAAGCATGGATGCAATTAGAGTTTGTGGGGTGCAATTAGGGTTCAAGAGGTACTACTGCGGTTTTGAGGGGTGTAATGAGGAGAGTCRTTGGATTGGGAGATCAATTCATGGACTTGGCTTGCTTAGGAGATTGGTTTATGGATGTGTGTAGCAACTCAAAATATTATACACTTTTCCAAAGGAAATGAATAATGGAAAATCTTTATTGTAGTAGATTTGTGAATTGTGAAGTTTAACATATGGGAAAACTTCTATGTCTTGTAATACATGATTTTCATTAAATATGTGATGCTCATTGAAAACACAAAAAACATCAAGAATATATAAAATAGGTAATGTTGTTTTGGATAATAATTAAATAACGACCTTTGCTTTAGACATAAATATAGCTAGTCCTGAACAATAAAATTTATTGCACTATATTATAAAATAATAACAATAAAATTTATTGCACTACTCACACCACAAAATGAGCAAAATTAGAGAGTTCAATGCACAAAAGAGTGCAAGGGATTTGATTTCATGGCATTTGGACTCGCAACACAACAACCATGAGTTTTTTCAAAATAAGAGGTTGTTTAATTCCTCTTATTTTGAAAAACCTTTCAAATTCAATAACTTTCACACGAAAGGTCCAATGCGATAAAACAAAGTTAGTTTATCCCTCCTTGCCAAGAGGTTTTGAGTGGTATCAACAGTGCTGATGGATGCCTTACAATTTGTTAGATCTCAATGTATCAATCAAACAAATAAAATAGACAACCTATCTTAAGGTATTGATTGCACACATGAGTAGACAACAAATCACTTTTAACAAGTTGTTTGCCCAAGACCCTGGTTGCAGCACAATAGATAGAAGAACTTACAAACTTTCTACTTGTTAGCAACATGCCAACTTTTATTGGACTTGATTGGCGTAAATTCTCTTCACTCCCACCAACAGTGTCTCGATTATGAAAATCCTTAGATTCAAATCCATGATCCTCATAGGACAAGGTCCGAACTATGCTCCTAATGTCAGTGCCACTAGTCCTATGCAAGTGTCTAACCATTTTTGCTCTTTCTAATTGCTTTTTACTAGAAAAGCGAATACCAGCCTTACGTCTCTTCCTATGAGAACCCTTTGGCATCCTTTCAATCAAAAACACTACAACATCACTAGTTCTACTTCTTGTTTGGTAACCCTACAATGTGTCCAATATATATTAATACTAGATTGTGATGAATGTATTTTCATTAGATCAATTAAGGCTTCTCAAGACCAAACGACATCCAATTTAGCACAACATGCATGATCACTAAAAGCATCCATTTTTTATCAATGGTCTTGTGATCACTTTCAAGTTTGACAATGTTACTTCTACATTGATGAAGGTCTCTATTTGGTGGCTTATGACATGCAATCATTTCTAAGTGCGGCACTATTTGCAGTAAATCATTCCAAAAATTGTATACTAGTAAGTTAAATCAAATAATTCAATTGTTGGCCCTGCCCTAAATCTAAAAATCTAATCTTTTGAATTTGAAACCAATAGAATTCAGTATAGGATCATTTAAATCCATATATCTGCTATTTTATTGCCCCTTACCCCTACTCTCACCAAGTGGCTTGAGAATCCTCCCAAGCAAGCAGTAGCATTGAGTAGAAGTTTGAGCACGACTTTGTAGATTGCATGCAGATTGAAATATGGACATGGCGGTGGTTTGTGGTGATGCGTTTAGCATTCCTATTTCATTTTCTTGTAGAGATGATGGTGTGGCATGGATATCTGCTTCAGTTCTTAGTGTGAGGTTCAATCTAAAATTGACGTCTATGTGGATGGAGGAGCTATTCAATTTCGAGGGAGTAGAAATTGTATCAACTATCATGCAAATGAAGCTCAAGAATGAGAGAGGAGATGTTTGGAGACTCACACGTAGCAAGTACCATGTATTTGGTATTCCAAATATTATGAGGTCGGTGACAACATACATTCTCACTCCCGGGTCTGCAACCTCTATTGTGCCTGTGTCTCCAGGAATTCGTGTCAAAACAGAGCCTTTGGATCAAGGCCACATTGATCTCACTGAGTCTTTAGATGATGACACTATTTTTGTTAGTAAAAGAACTGGAAAACTGTCCCCCATACATGGGATGGGCAATGACACTGATGTTGTAATGAACCAAAGTGCGTATGGCAATACATTGCCTCCTTCTGGTCCCCAAAGTACATTGCAATTCCAAAGCGCCTTTGAGTGTTTTAGGATTATGTAGAGTCGACCACGTGCACGGAATGAATTGAAGTTCTTAAACTTGACTAAACTTTGTTGTGAATCTGTGCACCATCTTTCTCAATCATTCAATGGAGATGTGTTTTTTGAGTTACCTCTTTTTTCCTCTCCGGCATCCTCTTTTGCTAGGTTGTCAAGGTCAACATCTTTAGTGTCTATAGGTCAACAACTTGAGGGCATGGACCAAAGATTTGATGGCCATAATTGGACACATACACACACTACAAACATTGCTAACGATTTTGGACTTAAATTCCGCAATTCATTTTGTATTGGCCATCTAGTTTGCGAGAACCTAGATTGCCCTAGAGTTCAGCGGAGTGGAAGTCAAAATGAGACTGAGTGGGAGGGCTCGTCACCTATTATTTTTGTTGTGGGAAACAAATCTCTTCCAAAGTCCAATCTTGTATGCCGGATTTGTAAATTGACCCCTTCTTGCAAGTCTTTGTGCCCTTGTTGCATGTATACGGTCTTAAATTCTAATGGTTTTCCAAAAGCTTGCATCCATGTTGGTCATCATGAACATCTTGTAGGCAAGGGCAATTGTCGTGATTCGATCTATTGAGCAAACAACATCTTTGATTAGTCAGTAGGTTTCTAAAACACCATCTGCCACAAATTCAGCCATCAGTCTTGCTGCCAGCAAAGAATTTCTTGCATTTGTATTATTTTATGAGGATGGATTGCAAAGTGACCCAAAGCCCCTTTGCGGCGAGGCTCTGAAAGAAGTCATGGAGAAGTTTTGTATACTCAGTTCTCCAAGCATTCAAAATACCATCTCTATTTTTTGTCATAGTGCAAGTAGAGGACCCATTGACAATACCATCTCATTGAAAATGAGAAGTGCATATTTGTTTATTCAAGATAGCATATTTTCAGGCCAAGGTAAAGATAAGGTTTACCTTTTCAAGATGTCTGAGGAAGGTCCCGGAAGCAAGGTGGATTTGGTGAGGCGAATGCAACCTCATGGAGACTTGCAAATCTCTTGGTGCATGTTCGATCATGTGAAGAGGGTGAAGGGATGGACATCAATGGCTGCCCATGTTTACAACCCTGAGTTTTGTCGAGTCCAAACTATATGCATTTGTGACATGATGAGCGAGGATGCTCAATCACAAGAGCAAATGTGGTGGTCCCTTAACTCTGTCATGGCACGCCATGGGATTTCATCTCCAAATTTCAAGGGATTCATGGCGGACAACGCGATGGCCAACTGGCATGCTGTTCGTGTGGTGTATGGAAGTGGAAACAAGCAAGAGCCAATGCAAGATCAAGAACGCTCTTGTTTACTTCATTGGACGACATCATTGAATAGACACACAGAGAAGCTCATTCGACCAGAGTTCCAAGAAACTCACAAGAGGCTTTGTACACAATACAAGGATGCAAAGTCAATGGCGGGAGCGGAAGAGCGATACCTTGGAATCAAGGGTTGGTGGCTTTCTTCTAGAACTGCATTTGAGGGTGAATACATGAAAGACTAGTATTGTTTTTGCGTCACACTTGGAATTGCGGAGTTGTCATCCACTATAACTTTTGAAGTATGAACTCAATTAACTTGAAATTTTAATTGGAGATGTCTTGCTTGATATAAACCAAATTTATTATTTTTCAAAAAAATTTAAAAATCATTTTATATTTAATTTTCAATTTAGCTAATTTGTCACACTTTGCAATTTAGGGTTTTTTAGTATTGGAGAGTACCCAAAATTAATCATCTAGAGCTGAAATTTTTGAGGTCTATTTCCACACTAGGAAGCATGAATCCACCAAAGGAAATTTAAAAAAACATTATTTTATGTCCTCTATATGCGTGGTAATAGGGCTCCCTTGTTTTCGCACTTCTAAACATTGAAAACGGTTTTAAGATCATTCTTTTGGTAAAATCTCTTTATAATAAAGTTCTCTTAAATTAATAATTTTTAGTTTTTTAAAAAATTGTTTTTACTATTTTTTAGAAATTAAAACTTCAAAGTGTCTATTTTCTTCAAAAAGTGTGTCACTCTATATTGTGAATAACTTTTGACCTAGAGTTTTTTGGGGTCTCAAATTTTGGTGACATGATATTTATAGTATTATGCTAATTATCCGTATTTTTTCTTATTTTTAAATATTTTTTTCCAAAAGGTCGGTAGTACTGGCCAGTACTAGTGAACGCTACAAAAACCGGTCGGTCTTTCATGTATTCACCCGTGAAGACTCTCTCCGAGAACTAGACTATTGGCTTGGTTTTGGGCACTTCTGATATCAACAGTGGGAAGGATTTCTAGAATTGGTAATTCACTTGCCTCCTCGAATTCAAATTCCCGTTTTTGATGGCTCAACTTTTGTTTATGGACAAGTTTTATTAGCATTCCAAATTTATCTGATTTTTTATTTACAATTTTTCTTCACATCTACAAAATTTGCACAAATTTGAGGTCTACATCTACAATTTTTAGTACTAAAACAAGCCTATTTGGAATCATGGAAGCCTTAGCGCATCACTCAAAATTGTTGGTGTTGGTGCAGAATCTTAACTTGGAAGAGCTAGCTGAAATGCCTCTATGCAACTTGGCAGAGATAGTTCATAATAAGTGGCTGCAAATGTCTAGGAAGAGGGAAACTTGCTTGCATGTTGCCACTATGGATGACATGATGCGGGCTATTCAAGAATCGACCAATTATTGGGCATGCCTCCAAGGCTACGCCTCTGGCACAGGGACCCACTTGGACAAACTTTGCCTTCAAGTTGCAAGACAAACCCAAAATCCAGCGAAGTTTGCCGAAGCAGTCGCCAAACTACCAAGTGCTGACTTATTCACCACAAGGGTTCCTCCTTGGAAGGTGAAGAAGTATTTGGCTCCGTGAAACGCAAATTAAATTTGCCACCTAGGTCAGACAGTGACTCTCACCGCCACGATACAGTGAACTTTTCTGCACCCAAAGTTCATACTCATTCGACTAGAGCACGTACAGAAGTATGCACATCAATGCCAACGTCAACTTTGATTTTTGGTTTTGTGCAGATGACCTTCTGCGTTGCGTTGGAGGCTCTAAAGTGAAGTGGGTTCACAATTGGCCCCCTCTTCCAAATGTCTGGCCTATTGCATGTGGAACACATTTCACTAAAGTAGAGATCTTGTCTTTGGAGGAAGCAAGGTTCCAATTGCAAACTAAAAAGGTAGGCGAACTTCCACTCCGCCTTTTTAATGAAGAGAGCGTGGTGCAAGGAGTGTCTTTCGTTCACCAAAAGCAACCAGATAGTGATTTGCAACCATCTGGCGGTGACAAGCATCCTACGAAGCGATTGGGGAGGACCATTCGAYGTAACTTGAATGCACCCACAATTGACCATTGCAACAAATGGGAGACAACACGGAATTTGAAAGCTATTGTTGAATTTGTAGTTGTCATTCCATACCCTGTCTATGGTAGAGTGATAACTCTAATGTCTGGTATCTTTCCCTTATAGAAGGTCTATCAAATCACAATTCTGGACTTCCCTTTTTGTACCTGCAAAGACTTCATCTCCATGAGTACAGTTGCACTTGGTAGTAGGAAATCATGGGTGAACTATAAGCATTTGTATTATGTCTTCAGGTTATTTGCAAGACAAACTCTGAGGACGACAAGTATATACATKCTCCATGTCTGAGCTTTGATGAAGTGAAGCTACTTCTTGCAGGTAGTAATTTGTAAGATGTTTTGTATTAGCCCGACGGTAGATAGTAAAACCACTTATGTTTAGAGGTGGATAAATAATGGTCCATTGCCACAGTAGTTTCTACATGCCTTGAAGGCGAATTAGTTGAAGGTGGAAATAGTTCATGGCCCTCAAGGACCACTCAAATCATTTGTAAGATCGTAAACATAAGAAAAATACATAAAAAAGGCTAAATTTAGCCAAACAACAGTGTGTGATGAAATCATATTATTCTACAAATGAATCCATAAGGTGCTCAATTTTTTGGAACATCCAGACATGTACTTCAATGTGAAAATAATGCCTTTCTTGGATGGATGATGGATGGATGACATGGATGAAGTTCATTGGTATATTACATCTATGGTTGTACATCTCTTGACACAAGAAACAATAGTCCTTCATTGCTGCCCCTTTATGCAACATTTGGTTGTAACTTTGATTATTTTTAATTAATGTTTGGAATTTTTTTTTGGAATTTTTTCCATTTTTGTTTTTTGACATTACTATTTTTGGGTCTGATAACCCTATTTATGACTTTGATATGTCTATTTTTAGTAAAAATATTTCTAGTGAGCATTCAAATCTAAGCATTCATCGCTCAATGCTCAACGCTCATTGCTCCCCGCTCACATTCTAGCGTCGTTGTAGAAGAACTTTTGCACCATTTGGTAGTTTATTATGCTCTTCCAGAAGCATATCCAAATTTGGAGACCTAAAAATTCAATTCACAAACACTCAAACTAATGTTTTTTTTTTACATTTGTCAAGAAAAAACTCACCCAACTACCACATAATCAAACTAGTGGAATACAACGAAGCAACTCCAAAATCCAAGTTTGTACATAGACAAGTTGCTTGTCAATTCCAACCTAATCATAAAAACCAGAACCTAACAATTGAACAACAAACCAATAAACCCCCAAACCCCAAACTCCCAAACTCCCAAGTCAAACCAAGCCTGACAAGCAAATAATTCACTTTCTTGTCCTCAACTCTTGAATTCCATGATGCACTTTCATTCAACAAATCAAACCTAATCCCAATTAATCCCAATTAATCCCAATTCCAACCTAATCTTTAAAACCAAACTCAAGCAATAGGACACCAAGCCCAGAAGCCATGAATCCAATACACTACAAGAAAACAAAGGTATAAACTACTTGCCCATATGTCATATAATTACCCATATATCCTACTTTATTCAAAATTAATGTTGTATCTAAATTCAATATCCATGTCTACAAAGGACAAGAGACTACAATATCTAAATCACACTGGATTAATTAGATACAACTTTTAGGTGATAATTTAAAAAAGAGAATTGATTAAAACTATTTTAATGTTTCCATACCATCTCCAAAGTATCCAATTAAATTAAAGTTTCATGTGCTCTTTTTTAATCTTTAGTTTTTGGTTATAAGAAAATGAAACACTATATTTTCAATAATCTATCTACTTCCCAATAAATTTTGAAATCCTCCAAAATAATTAAAATTTATAATTTTTTACAACAGAAATCTCCATAATCTATAATTCATATTCAAGATTTTTATTGTAGTATTCAAGATTAAGTTTTTCTTACAAATAAAATGAAAGTATGTTCATTGTAAAGACCTTAAAGGATATTAGATCCTAAGAAGATCAAGAGTAGAATAATTCTCTAAATAAGAGAAATATAAATATGCAAAATCTTACAAAATAGGTGTCTTGGACTCTTGGCATCGAAACTTGAAAAATATAGAAAATTAATTATAAAATTTAACTTGGCTATTTGTAACAATTATATTTCTAGAAAAAACAAACAAACATATACTAGTTCTACATAAAATTATTCTATATCTTGTAATGAATATTGTGACATTTGGGAGTTTAAAAATGCAATCCATCAGAGAGCTTCTATGAGTCCAAAAAGTTGTTTGTCTACYAAAATTACAAATCTATGCATTTTCTAGCATGCAAATCTCAACGATGTTCCCTAAAAATTATGCAAGAGAAAACAAGGTACACTACTAGTACACTTGAGATAGATTAGTTAAATAAATCCAAATTGTCCATATAAATTATATATGAGCATTAATCAATTGTCTAAGTTTCGTTGTGTTTTATTGGAATTTTAGATTTTTATAGCACACATTTTTGGGACATTTTTTAAATAAACTATGAATTCCAAACTATGGAAATTAGGAAAACCCAAACTTAACCTTCTACTTTACTCTCATAAATAAACCTTGTATCTTTTAGGCAAGTATGTTTATTAGGTGGTTATAGAAATAATTTGCAATTAGTTGAATGCAGTAAACTAATAATCTTTTTAAAAGAAACTACAAAAATAATCTTTCTTGCATTTGAATATTTTAATGGTGCTTGCAATTGATTSTCACCTTTTCAAAAGATATTGGACAATGAATTGAAGGTCAACTTAGATCCAATTTTATTTCATTGTCTTACAATCTTTCCACCACTTTGATAGTTTGAGTAATTTCTAAGGTGGATACATCACACACTACCTAAAACCACTATCATCACTGAATGCACATCTCCAAAATCAATATAAATATATGTTGAAGAAACGATTATAGAACATCTACCAACCAAAAACTTTGACTCTTCATAATTTTTGCACATTGTATCCAAATGTCACATTCTTGGGTGCATTGGAACCTCCTTTCACTTGCCAACATGAAAATATGAAAATTTGAGCAGTCTAATAATTGTAATTAGACCAAATAGCATAAAGTGGCAAATACCAACCTTATCGTGAGAGACAAATGAGTTCTTAAAAAGCATTGTTACAAGTGTTTAGATAAAGTGGCCTCCCCAAATGCACCACTAATCCAAAACCACCATCTTCACTCTGGGTATATCCCAAAAACCAATACATACATATATGGAAGAATTAAACGATTTTAGAACATCTACGAGAAAAACTTTGACCATTCATAACTTTTGCATACAATATCCAAATGTCATAATAATATGAGTGGAAAATATGAGTGGAAATTTTTTTTGCGTGAGCATACTGTTGACTTGATGCACAAAAGTTCTCCACCAATCTATATAGAACAAGAATCTGCAATTACAAAATGTTTCAATAGAGTACCTATACTTAAAATTTATGACTTCTATTGGAGCCTCTTGTCTTGTATAATAGAAATTTTCTGAATGAATAAGATTGGGACCAATTTTACACGTTAAATAAAAGAAGTTATTGCATTAGGGAAATACATGATCTTCACATGTGGTTCATATTATTAAGCCGGGACCAGCAATCAAAGTTATTTGACAACACATTATTTATTAACTAATTAATTAATTAAATAATTAATTATTTTCAAAGAATGGTGACATTAGGTAGAACCACCCATAACTGATCACTTAAGCAATTTTAGACATGATTTGATGTAGTGCAATACAAAGCAATATTTTTAGAGGTGCAATGATACAAATGCTAGGGATTGCAAAAACTTTGGTAGTTTTATCGCTTGAATTGAAATTATTATGAATTTTCAAAGGCAAAAAGTCCATTGGACCCATTGCCAATCTTTAGACTCTTCCAATTCCAATCACTTTAAAAATTACTTTTCCACTAATTGCTTCCTACTTTCTTGCTCACTAAGTTGGGACATGTGTCATGAACTTTTAATCCCAACCTTGAAAAGATGAAAAAAAAACATTCTAGTCTTGGTTGGAAATTAGTCAATCTACTGTTGGCTATGGGGCACTCGTTGGTAATGGGTGGTTCTACCTTATCATTGCATTAAAAACTCAAGAGGACAATCAATCCGGGGACCCCGGACCGTGTTGGCAGCACTTGAATGAATTAGAGGGAGAGGATTAAATTGCCAGGGGTGATTGTTCTCCTGTATCTTCCATTGCAGCAATGCATTTGTTCAAGTTCCTCATTCATGGCCTCACCCAGTTCATGAATTGCCGGTTGTGCAGTACATTCCATGAACACCCATGACCCATCTGTTGTGTGCTCTATGGCTGAGTGTTAGGTTATCATCATCATTGTCCTTGATGGCCGGAGAGGCTGGGCTGTCCCTTCACACAAGTTAAGTTACAATCATCCATACCACAGCCAAGACCAGGGACAGATCGAGGCTACCAAATAACAAGTACAATTGCTTGAGATTCATGGAGTACCAACTGGGTGTTGTAAGCTTACAAGTTGCGCAATTTCGCCAGTCACCAAGAGAATTACAGTTTCAAGTTATGTTGTTTCCACAAGATACAATTTGAAGTTATGTTGTTTTTCAGAATTACAGGCCATGATCGCTGCTGTTGTAGTGTGTGGAAATCATCTCATTATGAACACATGCTCCAGAGCATCATTTCACCATCTTGGAGCTGCCAGTGAGTGTGTATGTATTATGTTAAGTTGAAGTAAGCTTGTGCACACGGATCCCAAGGCCACTTGCGTTAGTTTCAAATTGCATGGTCAAGTGAAGTGGCATTCTGCAATCTGCACTCAATCAACATCGTCAGAATTTTAGGATTTATGTTTGCAATTTTAGGAACTTGTTGGGAAGGAGGGCTATCATTGATATGGGTGTTGGCTGCACTGATTGTTGGGAAAGTAAGAGGGAGTAAGAGAAGTCTGACTTGCAGCTTCGAGGTTCACGATCTTGGTAGGTAACTCGATCTGCGAGTGTTTTCTATGTCGGGTTATTTTAAGCAAGTAGCTGTGAGGATTAGTCTTTGTCACTTTTCAAGTAAACTCCCCACCTCAACTTCTTCATATTCAGTGTAAATGTAACATGTAGCTTTTACCAATGCCAAGTCTCCTCCCCTTTGGTCCAGATGTAACAAATGAGATCAACTTTCTTCGCAAAGAAATTGAAATTTGCAAAGCTGCCTTAATGGAGAACTGCGTGTAGTAATCCCACTTTTGCACTACTTTGATCAATGTTGCAGGATATCAAACATCTAGGACTTCACCTGATTTTCAGATTAGATTTTCAGCTCTCTTGCAAGGTTTCCCGATACTAAATGAGATGGTGGAAGGGCTGAAAGCTCGGGGGAGTGTGGTAAAAGTGTAGCTGGAGAGGCCAGGTTATGAGACTTTTTMCAATGCCAAATGGGTGATTCTGAAAGCGCTGTGGTTATGGACTTAGGTTATGAGTGCTCACAATTTGACAGAGGGTTCTCAAACTAAGTCGACATAAATATTATCAGAACCTCCAAACTTGCTGTTGCAAAACTTTCCTTGAGCTTCAGATCTGATGAGCAATATGTGAAACATGCAAGTTGCACACTCTTGCTATCTTTCCTAGTTTGTAATCTGCCTCGCTGCCAAAAATAACCATATTCTTTCATTGTTTTGAGCTAGTTTGTATAGGAGCTTTTCTTTTCATTCAGCTTCAGATGGAAGTCAAGCAACTTTAGGGTTCCAATGGGTGCACTGAGAGTCACAAACCCTGAAGCTTGGTTCCAAGAAACACCAACAAACAAGAACCTCCATATTTTTTCATTGCATTGAACCAGTTCTATTTGATCTTTTTTTCCATTCGGCTTAAGATGAAGTCAATGGAACTTTAGGGTTTCCAATGGCTGCACCGAGTGTCRCACTGACCATGAAGCTTGGTTGCAAGAAACACTAACAAGAATCTCCCAATTAACCTAATTCTTGGATGATTGTGCACTGTTGCAGWGAGAGATGAGACARCTGCAGAGTGGCTGTGCAATGAAACAACGTTGTGCTGATAAGAACGAATGTGTTGTTAGTTCTCACATTCCCGTCACCACAGTACGAAATTTCGTCATCAAAGGTTGGTCAACACAGCAACTTCTCAACCGCAAGGTACGGACCTATAGTCATGGTCTTAGCTCCACTAGGAGGTTCACAACCCAATGGCCCAGGGCAAAGATGGCACGTATGTAAGTATAGTCAAGCTGCCAAGACTTTTACGCGTTTCATCAACATCTGGGTTTTGAATTCGGTCTCACAAATTGGGAATCATTGCAGCGTTGGACACAGGAATTTGGGACTTCAACTCCTTATTCTATTTGGGTCAATCTGTCAAAAGTTTCAGTTGCAAAGTGTTTTAACTTTTGCAGTTCAGTACTTCTCTAAGATCCACTTGCTCAACAACTGGGCCACGAAACCGTTTTTCAGCGTGAAAAACTTGGTAGAATTGATAGTTTGCTTTCTGTTGATAGGGTTTTCTCGGTTCGAAGTGGTTAAAGCTATCAAGTTTCAGTTGCAAATGCGTCAATTTCTGCATTAGCCCACGGATCCAATTCCTCAACAACTCGGGTTCGAAATCGCTCTCACGAAATTGGGGATTTAGCCTCTAGTTCTGAAAATGCACGGTCTTGGCAGATTTCTTGATACAATTTGCATGTGGTCTCTAATGGTCAAAACCTAAATGAAGTTAACTTGTGGTACACTCTTATTTTGCGATACTTTGAGCATTTTAACCAATATATAGGAGAGTTTTGTCTTTGGGAGATCACAYAGTAGGTTTTACTGGAGTGATCACTTGGCGGACAAGAGTCAAACCCTCTTGAGTTCAAATCTTTTTCACTCAAAGAATGGTAATTTTGTCTAGTTATGCAATCATCCGAATTAAGAGTTTGTAGATTACAATAAGTTTCTGAAAGCCCCATTTCCATTCAATAATCAGTGACCATAGACATAAATTTCTCTTAAAACTACAATTTATGAACACTTGATGTAAGTGCTCATTGAAAGGCCAACCAAGTGTTCATTGGCATAGATGATCGAGTTGCTGTTGGAGACAGGGTTACCTCAATCAACAGGAGACGGGATCTTAATTTTCAAATCCTGTACCATAATGTTAATGCATGTAGTTTTTAGAATTCTGATAAAAGTTTTGTGGAATGTTGTTACATTATGCAGGGGTCTTGCATCAACAATTAAGGACAGAGTGTGCGTGCAATTTGGCTTCAAAGGAGACTTTGGTTGCAGGTTTGCGTACTACCTAGATGAATGGGCCGCATAGTGCTTGTGGTATTGACGACTATGATTCTGATGATCCCCTTGCTGTCGATTTTCCCGTTGCCACCTCCACCTTGGGTCCTAATGCTGCTGCCCATTCTTGTCTTYGGAGCGCTCGTGGCCCAAGCTCTGTTTCATGCTGAAGTCCATCGTGCCCAAGCTCACGACAAAGAGTTCGAGAATATCTTGTAACTCCGATCCTGACACCATTGTCCTCTCAAGATTGGAGTTGCTTCAGGAGCAATTAATCTTCACACAGGGAGAATCTTCTTGCTTAGACTCTTACAGGATTACCCTGAACATCAGAAATTTCCCAGATGTTTTTGCAGTAGGAATGGAAGGAAYCACGACAGGGAAAAAAGACAAGYAAAGGTGGAAAATCAAACGCATRAATTRAAATTTCCCTGTTGGYAACACTGGCAWTTAATCYGGGACCCASAGATAGTGTCTCTGTGACAGATCATCAACAGCATGAAGGGACTCAATTTCCTTATCAGATAAACTTTCGTTTCCTGGTGGTACGTACTGAAGCTGCCAATGCAAGTCAGAGGACAATGGCTGTGTCTTATGATTGTGAATGATCACTACAGCCAAGTTTTTGAAACAGTAACTGCTGCGGCTCAGATGTGTAATTATTGTGAGTTTTCAAACTTTGAAATCCAGTTTTTGTTTGATATTCTCTGAAAATGGTGGTCACAGTAAGGTAACTCAGCCTATGACAGTCCAAATGGGAGACACGCTTTTACAAAGCAAAATTATTCTAGTAGGTGCACATTTTAGAACTCGAATGTACACCATTGGTATAATTTTGCTTGTAAAAGGCTGGCTGCCAATGTACACCATTAATATAATTTTACTTGTAAAAGGTTGGTTGCCATTTGACTTGCCATGGGCTGAGTTACCAAACATTGCAGACTTCAATTTGCAAAGGCTTAGTGTTCTTGAATATGAACAACAGGATGAGGAATGATTGAACCCCAAATGGGGCTCCTGCTTTTTCTTAGCAGTTTTGAGGAGGTTGTAAGGTTACTACACTTAAATGCATCCGACTGAGGAATTGTGCGTGGTTTGTGTTATTGCATTGCCTCATTTTTTTGTTGGATTTCGAAGCCAATAGAATATTTTTCATTCTTGTCATATTCTTTCATAGGATGTCATATGAATAAACTATGAGTTTTCAAAGTGCAGAAATTGGTGTACTCAAAAAGCCACCCTAGGCTCTCATGATTAGAGGTAAATAAATGGAAATGATTAGAGGTAAACAAATGGAAACATTTAAGGTAAAACTTTGCAGGGATTGGTTTTAGGAAGGGTTGTAGAATTGGGTGTAGTCATCTTGTAGGAACTCTTATTGTTAGTCATGTATCTTTGGTCTTTTAGGTAAGGTTACTGGAGGATAGTTACTCTTCCATTGCTAAGCATTTAAACCAATGTAGTATTATACTTTGGTTGGAAGATCACTCAATGAGAGCTTGGTGGAGGAATCACATGTGTCCAAGAGTTGAATTCCCTTGAGATCAAATTATTCTATCACTCAATGGATGATCTTATATGTAATCATTCAAATAGACCACTATGCTTGATAGTTGAAAACTCTATTTCCATTAGAAGAAAAGAAGCAAGAGACATTTGAAATGCCAACCATGTACATTGGAACTAATGGGATTAGGTTCCTATTGATATTAAGGTAGTAATGCATGTTTCCATTCATTTAGACCATTGCATATGGAAATATTGTTGTGATTGATGGGTTAACAAATGCAAATGAGAAGGATACTTGTGATTTTTTTCTTCTTCAAAAATCAACCAAAAGATATTACATTTCAAAGTAAAAATACCTTAAAAATGTATTGCTATATTGAAGGAATGGTTATGGGGACTAGGCTTGAGCACTCAAGAGTCTATGATGTGACTCTATTGCAAACTTTCTCAACCCAAAATGACACCCTTCACAACAAAAAAACCACCCTGGCTGGTGTAGAAGGTGTAACTCTATCCAATCAAAACAACCATTTACAAAAAATCCAACTTTATTTACTTGCAATCTATAATTGTAGCCAATCATATCAGATGTCATCCTTGCACGTATTCTAAATTAGACAATGTGTATTTTAAAATTGTGCCACAAATGTTTTGCATGGTGTCACATTATTTAGTGGTTGGTTTCAAGTTGCTAGTCAAGAGATTGTTTAGGAGGGGCAAATGGTGAAGATAATCACTACCTTAGTATTCTCACCCTTATTAGAAGGTGTGGGAAGTTGCACTATCTAAAGTCAATTAGTGAATTTTTTTGCAAGGATGGATAGAAGAGACATTCTTGACTAGTGTTTTTACAATTTTTTGCTAAAATCTTGGTCTTTGATATCTTCACCCTTGAAAAAATTGGAAAAAAAAAAAAATTAAAAATTTTAAATATCTCCAACACATAAGATACTTGCAATTTTCGAGATGAAATTTACAATTTTTAGATAAATTATAAAATAATGAATAATTCTATTTTCTTTATCATTGAAGACATTGATGGAAGGATTTACAAATATGAATGATTTTTCAATCCAAGTGCATTCTTTAGCTTCTTTGTAGGTCAACTAGGAAAAAAGTCACACTTCTTGACTAAGAAATAGTGCATTCATAACATTGTCAAATAGGGTGTGTTGTCTCCAAAACATTGTACTAGAAAAACCAAGAATATTTGCTCAAAGAAAGGAAATTATCTTTAGCGTAAGCCAAAAAGGTTTGGCCACCTCAAGAATTTCTTGTAGATGTATATGTGTAACTGAATATTTGACTTTTTTTAAGTTAAAATAAGCTTAGAAAACTAATAAACCAAAATCTTTTTCCTGAGTCAAAATTTGTGAAGTGTGCTCTAAAATAATGAAATAATCTACATTGAACAAAAGTATTAATCGGACTCATACTAGTTAATTGACATTTCACACTATATAAATATCTACATTTGTTGTACATCAATAGTTCTAGAAGTGTCTAGGGATTGTACATCATGTTTCAAACATCTACACTTTTCTACAATAAGTCCTTTCAATTGTTTGGTCCCCTTAATATCCCTATTCAATGTAGAATCATACTACTAAAATCATAACTCCCTCTGTAATACCACAAATGCTACCATTAATACTTGGGGCTTGTGCTTGCTATGCGACGCATTCATTGTATCACATGTTAGTAAAATTTTGATATATTTGAATAGAATGCATGATAATGATTTCAATAAGTCTTTAAAATAATTATTTTAAATATTTTGTAAAAATATTTTCAATCATGCATACATAGAAATTGTATTTTCACACAATGTGATATTACAAAAATAGAGTAGCACTTTCCAATCATTTTTGTAATATCAATTTTTCAATCACTTTCTCAATCATGCATACATAAAAATAATGTGGTTGTTGCAACTAAGGTGATATTAAAGACAATCCACAAGATGATATTATAGAGGTAGCAAATCCATTGCTTCTCTTGACTTTACACTTCTTTACACTTCTTTGCACTTTTATGATTTTGTGCTTTTGTGAGCTTTGAGCTTTCATGATTTTAATTTTCTATTGCTACTACCAAATGATTTTGAGAAATTTATTCAATTGAAGCAATTTTGGATTCCATGACAATTAAGGTGTTCACGAAGTTTTTGAGATTTATAAGTTCTTCTTTTCAATTCTTCAATTTGGGTTGTTATTTTTTGAAACAATGGAGTCAAATTTCTAATGCATTCTAATGTATGTGCATTTTTTATAGTATTCACCATTAGATATGTTTCATTCATCATTCAATAAATTTTTATTGTACATTTCAATATATGCTTGCTTATAAAAAAAATTATACAGAGATTTAGGTCATTTTTATTTGAAGATTTATTGAGATTTTTGTTCTATATTCTATCTAATACATAGAAATTCTTATAAAATTCTAATGAGAAATGCATAGCATAGCAAGCGCCAACCACTAGTATTCTATTAAAAAAACAAGTATCAAAAATTAAAGTCCCTATCAACATTGTTAATTGTATATGAACATGAAAAAATCTAATAGAGGTCAATAACAAATGAGAACTTTAGTGGATTTATGTGGTGATGGAATAGTGTTGTATCAACATATGGTTATTTTATTTTATTTGGCACATACAACATTTGGGCTAAAACGAGAGATGTAATCTTCCAACCAAACCTTGGCATTTACTCTAAAGGCAACACCTTTGCCAATGGTCAGGTTGGTTAGTGTATTTGGTCAATGTTCTAAATTTAGATGTTAGATAGTGAAGGTTGGTTTTCAATTAAACACAACATGGAAACTTAAGGCTACAAGGACATGCAATTTCAACAAGGCGAGCTACTAGGATTTTACTATGGTGATATTTTGCTAAGTTGCGCTATTTGAAAAGGAGTTGAAAAAGCTATTGGAATATTTTACAATATATTGTTCATTTATAAATGGATGAAAATTGTTGAAACTCACCTTCAAAGATTTCAATATAGGATGATATTGTCACAATAGATTTAATTCATAGTAACTTTTCTAAACATGGTAGTCTAGGCTTGTAACTAAGACCTTTTCTACTACAAATTTCAACATTTCTTACCTTGTTTATTTAATATTAGTATTTTGTTTGACATGCAAAAATTCTTTTTTAATATGGTTTAAATCCTCTTAGAAACAATGATAACATATGAATAAAAATTCATTCTAATACAATTAGGTAGATGAATTTTCCTACCTAATTCATGATGGAATAAAAATTAGAGAAGCATGTATTGCTTCCATATTGATCCCAAATTTTCCACAAGGCTTCTAGAACAATCAATGAAAGTTATATAGTTCTTTGAGGTAGAAGTGTAGAAGTGGAAGTTGCCAAGTGTTTCTTGCTTCCAAGGTAACTGTTGGTTTAAAGGCAATCTAATAACATATGAAGGTACTATATTTGATGCTTTCACCTTTCAAAATTCATAGAATATTGAATAAGTGTTTGAAAATTACAAAACAACTTTTGTTGAATTTTTCTAAAAGAGACTAATATATTTATAGACAAATCATCAGTTGAAACATCCATCTAATAAGTAGGAGGTCTATAAAGCAACGAAGTTCTTAAAATGTTCCCTAACATAGACGTAAACATTGTTTCTTCAATACACCAATTGCATTGACCAACTAATATGCCAACAATTTTCAAATGAGGGCTTGGGGGGTCACTCAATCCTACTACAACAAACCATGTGCAAACAAGTGGTTTTTAATAAACTATGATTTCAACCTAAAATTTGAGCATTGTTAAATAATGACTATAGGTTTCTATTTCAAAAATTTCCAATTCAAATAAAATATGAAATGATTTCTAGAAGAGCTTGAAAATGAACTAAAATGACATGTTTTTCAATTCACTTATATATAGGGAACACATTTAGATGACCAATGCATCAATATTCAACTCAAAATGAGCTTTCAATAGAGAGCTATTTATAGAAAAAATTTGTTCATTCTTTAGACAATTTTTTCTTATATAATATAGGTGTAAGAAAGTTATTTTTCAATTTTACTGTGTATCTTTTTGCTTCAAAAATTTGTAACTAATTATTATAAACAAATAAAAATATCAATATTTCAAAACTTAAACTTTCGAAGTAGAAAAATCTGCTCATATTTTTTAATTTAACCCTTGAATGCCCAAACTACGTTTTTTGGCAATATAGCGATTTTGGGCAACTCACTAAGAATGGAGTTTTTTTTTGCTTCAAAATTTTCACTCAACATGTCCCCAAGGAGTATCTTTAAGGCCCAACAATTTTCATAACTTTTGACTACATAGTTCAAAAGTTATTGTATGATATGTAATTTTCATTGCTAGGTGGGCAACCCGGGCAAAAAAAAAAACTTCTTTAAAAATTACCTTTTTTTTAAAATTAGAATTTTAAATTGGTTCATTATATTTTTATCTAAGTGGAAAGCTTTGAATCTTTGTATTTTGATCATTGAGTCAAAAGTTATGAGGATTTCTAGTTTAGGGTAGTTTGCGGGTAGTTATAGAATATCTACTTTGCAAAAAAGTTTGGAATCCATTATTTCATTCAATTTTAATATTTTGGAAAAAAATTTAAACTGTAAGTGTAAATTTTTTATTAAACATTTTAACCATTAGGATCGTCATTTTTCAATTTCATAAATAAATTGTTTGCAGTTTAGTATTTTGAGTCATTTTCTACTTCTTTCTACTTACTATTTTTTCCCTATATGTTGTACAATTCCAAATGATTTGAAATTTTTTAGGTATGTAAATAACTTGCCTTAAAGAATGAATCCGAAGAGTAACCACCATTTTGGACATTTTTTCATACAAATGTGACCTTGTGAAGTGTAGCTGCCCGGTTTTTTGCAGTGACAAAAAAATGATTTTTGTCAAGTCAAACGCTAATATCTTGCAATCTACACAGTGAAAATTCTGAAATTTTTTCCACATCTTTTCAAACTAGCGTACTACAAGGTCCTATGGTTACATATGTCAAAAAATGTTTTCTTTTTCTAAAATTTGGTACTTGTTTCAAAAATGGAAGTTTTGGAACGTTTTTGATGAAAACATAGTTAAAACCATTTAGGAGTTAATTTTACGTAAAACTTGAAAAGTATAAAGGGGGTCCAAAGTTTTGTTCACACGTGGTTTTTTATGGACACTCTAAGTGCCCCCCCCAGAATGAGGGGAGTTCACTTCAATTTGAGCCTTTTGTAATTCAAAATTCAAAATTCATAACTAATTACATGAAGGTCCAAAACATGCAAAACAACTTGCATTGCATAGCTATGCTAGATGCCAATTCCATTTATCTTCCAAAAAGTCAATCCTTGCAAATTGTGAATCAATTGGTAAAATATCCTCATATATATAGTTGTCCAAAATAGTCGGCTAATGGGCTTCCACAAGGGGTGGAGTGGATATTTTATTTTCTAAGATTGTGCATGGATGTAAAAAATTGCCCCCTATTTTTGATCGTCAATTTTGTGTACACTCACTTGTAATTTGGAGTCTCTAATTCAAAACATGAATTTATAATTTCAAATTTTATCATTTGTGGTAAGCTGATTTTATTCCTATGTAATCCTTGAGTGGAGTGGAGCTTCAAATTTTTGTCCTCCTGAAGAAAGTTGATAGTACTAGTTTAAGGTAGACATGCTTCATTTCAGTTCCTTTAAGCATTTCTTCCTCAGGTACCAATGGTGAATTTGTTTTCTAGAATATTCTTCTTTGGTATATAATGAAATTGAGAGCAAAGACAAAATGGGTGTGTTTTAGCACTTCTTTTTAGCAATTTGTCTTCAATTTGCACCAAAGTAATGGATTCTGCATTAGACCCTTGGAACATAAACAGTAAAATCTTGGATGAAATTGCACGATTGTGGATGGAAAAAAAATCAAGGACATGAAATATGTGCTAATGTTATATTTTCTATCCAATATGTGGATGAATGTTGAAATTTGGAGCACCATTATAACATTTAATATTGTTACTTTAATTGGCACTTCATTAAAAATGAAAAAACAACAACTGGGTGGGTTGGAGTGGCCTAGGCAAATTGACCCCCTTATTGCTCCGTGAGAAGGTAAAAATTGCCCATTATTTTGTGCCTTGTCAATTTTGTATTTCTTCACAAGCACTAGCTACTTGGGGGCCTTTGATTTGCAAATATGAATTCAGAATTAGCAAATTTGATCATACGTGGCAAATTAAAAAAATCCAGTGTTTTCTCCAGGGGTAAAAAAGAAGGGGCAATACGGGGGCAATAAGGGGTTGGATTGCCTCAAAAACTGCACGGAAATGGATCTCCCTCCCTTCGCCGTCTTGGAAAGCAACCCCACGGCAACCGGTAACCCCGCTACCCAGAATCACCCTAATCCGGAATCCAGGCAGCAACCAACGGACGAGATCATCCATCCAATCACCACGTATTCATCCAAACTCCTCCTCGAACCCCGAAGCGGATAGCCACTTCAGCCCAGAAGTCCCGTCGCAGGGTTTTCATCTAATCCATGGTGATCCACCGAAAGCCTTTCTCCCCCTGCTCACTTTTCCAAGTTTTTTTTTGTCTTTCCAGCTGCCTGGCTCTCCCAGGAGGATTTTGATTTCCGTGGAACCGAACTTGCAAGCTCGAGATTTCAATAGCGTTAACTTCACTTGTTTTCAGGTGGAGGAGGATTCAGTTGCTGCTGTGAGGGTTTAGTGGCGATGGCAACGGCGCTGGCAGCAGTGCGGTTGCAGCCCTGGCAACCAGACTACGTGGGGGAGGTCCACAAGGAGAGCTTCAAGGGGAGTTTCAAGGGGAGAGTGAGAGCATTTGGGGGRTACCCGAACAGAGGCCTCGGGAACGCGCATCAGCAGAACAGGTGGGAATCATACTTCTTGAAATACCCTGTGAATTGACCCATTTTTCGAACTATGAGGGTTTAGTGATTAGGMGCCCTTAGGATTGCTCCTGTTGGAATCCAAGCGAGGGTTGTGTTTTAGGGCTGCTCATCTCGTTCACACATTGTCCTATCCGATTATTACTCTGTGACAGGGCTCGTGGTTCAAAGGGGATTGGTTGTTGCTTCGAATTTTGTATTGCACTCATTTTATATGATTTTGTGTTGGGGAGTCGTAGTACATTCTCTTTGKAATTTTTGCGCACATGGTAATGCTGCATTCGCAATGACGAAATATGACTCTGTGAAGGTGACTATTTGTCCGGCCCATAAGGGTTTAGTGATCATGAACCATTAGGGATTTGCTCCTGTTGTAATCCAAGCGGGGTTTGTGTTGTAGGTCTGCTCTCGTCCGTGTCATACATCCAATGTCTTATTCTTGTTTTATTCACTGACATTGCTCTTGGTTCAAAATATGAAATATTGTTGCTTCGAATTTTGTAGTATACCAATTTTACATGATTTGTTGTTGGTGAGTCATATCACATCCCTTTTTGAACTATCCCAGACTTTGTAAGGCTGCATTTGCAATGAAGAAAAAAGATTTTGTAAAGGCGACCATATATCTTAAACCTTTAGGGTTTAGTGATAATCATTCCCTCAGAAGAAATTAGTACTTTGACAAGAGTTTATATAATTCCAATGGATTTTAGAAATTAGGTAGAGAAAGGGTGTGACAGGTGTGACGTTTTCTTTAATTGCCATTTGTACGCAAGTGGTAGTTGTGTGTTCAATCGTGTCTTTTCTAAGGGAGAGTCAGCTACTTTGGACAGTATCTCTTGAAACCACTTTTCTTTGTTTCATGGAGTGGTTTAGGTCTCGATGACAACTAAAGCTTATAAGGTATATCAGAAATTTACAGACATACTCCATAACGTTTTAGTACATTCATTTCCTCTCGTCCAGTCCTTGGTTGGCATGTTCGCATGTGAACTCATTTGACAGTGATTGCATTGCTTGACAATGATATAAACCGCTTCACAAAGTGAGCTAGTTCTTTAATTCGTAGTGCTTCAGTTCATTTCTATTTTCATGATGCTACATTGCAACCGGTGCAAGCTGTATAGTACTCTAGAATGTTATGAACGCTTGTGATATGTTGCCAGTGAAGAATGTGCATTCTTGTTACCAGTGTCTCTTTGTAACATCTGGTAATGTTGGTACGTATATGAGCTTGGTCTTTCACTCAAAGAGACTTGTTCAAATTTGCAAATCCGTAGTTTCATCAATTGGCTCGGTTGTGACGAGTGCTTTGTTTGCAGAGGGAAGATATGCAGGGTTCCTCTGTTTAGAACATCTACTCCCAGGAGAGAGGCACTGACTTCGGCAATGAGTGAGGAACATGACATTACCGATATGCAAGGTACGTTGAGAATGCCTTTTCTCATTTCCAAATCCAGCATAACGCATGTGGTCTCTGTTCATGTGTATTCATGTCCTTCACTTCGAGCAGAATATTTCCTTGCCATATCTGAATCTTTCCCACTTTTCAGAAACTGACAAAGTCAGTGGAGAGTGGTGGAAACCTATCCTCACCGCCGTGCGTGATTGGAGTCACGACAAGGTATCGCTTGCACTTTCAGCCGTTTGTTTTAGCTAGTGTTGAACGGATGACCACGTCAGCCACCAAGTTYGGTCGCTTTGTAGATTCTGTKACTWAAGATGAAGGTTAGTAATAGGAGTGTCTCAGACCTATCTGTACTAGATGCCATGGACCCTCTCACCGTTCCATCTCGGCTTCCTGTAAGGTCATTTTAGGGCATCCATATAAGCAAAAGATATTCTCAAAAAGCAGTGATTAGTTGCGGGTTTGTATTCTTAATATTTCGATCGCATAGTTGTGTGAGATTTTGTGGGTATGGATATGGGTAAGGTAGGTGCAGCCAAACAGCTCCATTACATGTAATTTTTACCCAGG
Source organism: Pleurozium schreberi (assembly GCA_006891605.1). Classification (NCBI taxonomy): domain Eukaryota; kingdom Viridiplantae; phylum Streptophyta; class Bryopsida; order Hypnales; family Hylocomiaceae; genus Pleurozium; species Pleurozium schreberi. The sequence continues at coordinate 107,285 of VACF01001473.1, read as the reverse complement.
TGTACACCTCCTCTTCATTAAGAACCTAAATCTAGGATCGCCATTTTTGTTCTATGAGAAGTGTTCCACATTTGATAAGAGAAGAATGATAGCCCCAGATTTAGGTTCTTTACCGAATTATTGTTGCACTTTGTGGTGCAATTTGATACAGTGGTTCTTTTGACTGCATCTAGCTTAGTGAGAGTAGTATTCTTCGTTTTGTGCTACTGATGATCGTCATCGAAGTGTTGCTGCCGTTTACACTTCCAGGAGATGTTTTTCCAGGTTTTGGTTAGCCACTGAGGTACCAATATCGTTGATGCAGCTTTTGGGACTCGCAGAGCTTGCAGATGGGAGCCTGTTCTTCTCCTTCGGCCCAGGGTCCGACTCCAAAGTTGCTCGCCCTGCCAAAGCTTCGTCTTCACCTCAGCCGAAGGCTCAGAGTGGTGGAGCTGCCAGCCGCTCTACCCACAACCTGAAAGCGCTTCCACAACGGCACCCTTCCAGCTTCCGAAAGCTTTCCCCCATTCCTGCTTCTCGCAAGAAGGCCAGTGAGATAAAAACAGAGAAGGAAGCATCACCGAGTGCAGCAGCAGCAGCAACAGCAGCAGACAAGAAGGCCCCGAAGAAAGAGAAAGCTAAAAGTCCCATCAAGTCTGCTGCTCAACCCCGACGACCTGCGTCTTCATTCTACAAGAGRTCGCCCATCCCAAAGGACCGAGTTCCAACTCACATTTCAAAGAATGAAAACCAAGAGACTGAAACTGCAAGTAAGGCCACACCTGCTACTGTACCCTACACCTGATTTGTCACTAGTTACACGATACATTTCTTTTGCTACTCTAACGATCTTTCTAGCTTAAATCTTCGTGATTTTGTCAAGACTTTGTAAAAATGAAAAAATAATTGCTCCAAATACGAGMAAATKGGATGACGAGTGCATGTGAGTAYTGCAATATYTGCGGTTASAGTTTTATCACCACGCAGCTATAATAAATTTATTATTTTCAGTTTTGCAATTTCTGAACTACTTGTCTACTATTTCAGGTACTACAGCTGTTGATCCTGTGACAGATTCATCACCCTTCTCTCCTAAGCTGAAGGAGATCTTGGACCATGCCAAGGAGAGTGAAAAGAGCACGAAGACCGCAAGTGCAGGAACTCCGGCTAAGAAAAAGGCAGCAAAAGTTGTAGTAAGGGAAGAGACTGTTGTGGAGGTTGCACTGACGTTGAGTGGGGCAGATTCGGGCAAGAAGAAGACATCAAGTGTTGCTGCTGAGAGTGGTGAAGAGGCGGCCATTGTGGACGTTGCTGCTGCTGCTGCTGCTGCTGCTGCTGAGAATGGTTCTGTGAGTCAGGATTTAGGGAGTTACAAGCTTCCAGAGTTGAGGAGTCTTGCAAAGGCAAGGGGGCTCAAGGGGTACTCGAAACTTAAAAAGGGTGAGCTTGTAGATCTTTTAGCTGGTTTGGAGAGTTGAAGACGACGAGTGAGAGTAGGAACTTGTAAAGAAAAATTGAAAGTTTTTGCACTTAATTGAGTATATGACTTTGGCTCTTTTTTRCTTTTTCCGTTCTGTTGTCTGTTGTATGCATTCTGTTGTATGTGTGTTGTACTGCTTGTGAATCTTATGTTTTGGTAGTTTTTAATTTGGTGGTAACCCTGTAAGGACGAAGCCTATGACCATGTACTTCTGTAAGCTCCATTKTGGMAATAAATAGAAACGTAGGTGTTGGGTTCGTCCTTCAAAATTCAATAAGGTKTTCATGTGAGGGAAATTTTCAAGGTTTTCTTTTKTAGGAGAGTAGAAACTAGACTTSGGAAGCTTCAYGATGTTTGCTATTYTTGAAAACAAAAAACAGAAAGAATCATTTTCAATGTCAATCAAGTTAACCCTTGAAGGACCGACCGGTGGCCGTAGAAATCATGCATTTTGATACCGTGTGACATCATCTAAATTCAAAACTGCTAAACTACATTACATTACATGGCATGGTGATCTCTTGAAAAGTTCCCCATATATTTGATTAGAAAATACCTACCGGTAATCAATAAATTCCAAATCATGGCACCAACAAAAAGGGATTATTGCGTCTGCCGGGAGTCGAACCCGGGTCCATTGCTTGGAAGGCAATTATCCTAACCGTTGGACTACAAACGCATTCCAATTCCGCYTCGWTTGTGAACAYCACAWCCTTGCYACGCGGAATCTTAGCCCCAGTTGCATACTCTCCAGGTTCAAATTTCAGTATTTAAACTTATTTCGCGAAAGTTTACGGACATTGTACTACCCTCAAGCTGCATCTCCGCCTCTGCCATTCGGAACCAAAACATTCGAAATAACAAGAAAATCGTGGGCAGAAGAAGAAAAAACACCACAAACCAGAAAGGGACTTGCTTGAAAGAGAGGTACCCATAGGTTTCAGGTAAGCCAGCACGTTTGCCATGCCATGCCAGTATACAAACTGTTGAACCAATAAAAAGAATCGAGTGCAAGATAAGTATGTCTCTACCTAGAGTGTCTCAAACAGGGGCAATTTTTTTTTCTTCAATGCTTGAATAGTTGGCGTCCTGTCAGGATCACCTTCCATAAGAAGAATACCCTACTAGGTTTCAACATGCACAGCACGTATGCCATGCCATGTCAGTAAACAAAGTTTTGAACCAATAAAGAGGTGAGATAAGYAATGTCTTCACCTGGCTAGAATGTCTCCAACAGGAGTAAAGAAATTTGCAAATGTTTGAATTAATAGGTGGCGTCCAGTCAGGATCACCTTGATAGTTGTGTGTATTTAGAAGAATATCATGAAACTCGTGTCAATTTCGTTGCAACAGCGTTCATCTTGTATCCCGATCGAACTGATGCTGCTCAAACTGATTTTCGATCAAGCTTCTGCCGCGGAATTTACTCAAATTCAAACACGTGTCCGATTGCCGCACAATGTAGATCTGATCACCAACTGCATCCGAATATATGTCTTGGTTCCGATGCCACGTCCAGAGAGCGTGCGTGGAATTAATCACCTGCAACAGCATGCGTTCCATGGCACAATCAGAATCCGACAAAAGTCAAATTAAAACTGAACCGATACTGCCCGCAACTATTTTCGCTAATGAGAATTCCTTACGAAATGTCTGGACTCTCCAACTAATTTGTCAGTTAGGAAATCGCTGTTGACTCTCGCTGATTTCTATTTATTTACATTCATTCCGCCAGTTAACTCCCACATATTGGACAAGTAAACCAACTACTGTAAATCTTTATTTTATCTCCCAACTAGCTAATAGACCTTCACACCCCACTTAGCTAATTGGCGTTGATCGGTCGAAACGGGCAGGGCTTAATGAAGAAATCACATTGACACTCAAGAGGAAATGCTGGGCTAGGGTCACTTATCACTGTGTTGTACATGCCCCCAAAGAATTCTATTTAAAAAACRAACAAGTTGACAAGTGTCGGTTTGATACCTCCAGAATGCCGTGSCCAAAACTACTTTCTCGGAATGCACTCCATTCCGGTTGCCGATYCCAACAGAACTGACCAGCGGCAGGCCCAAAAGTGAAATTGGATTTGCAAACACCACCAAACTCAGGAATGTTATCTTGAGGCTTAGGGCACCCACCCACATCATCTGCATGAGCTACATCCACTTCCTCAATGTTACCACCGTCCCCAACCGTAATGTACACAGGACCACAGGGATGCAGGTTGTAGTTATACACTCGATTTGTTCGCTCATAAGCATGTACCTGCCACGCCCCAAGCCCCCAAATTGTATCAAGGCGTCAGAAGCGTACTTCCAGGAGAGAGTTTCAATGCTAAGATAAGGGTTCGTCAGCAGGGTTGTCAAACCATTGGTCCCGGAGGAAGAAATTCTTTGGTATGCTGGGTTCCCCCTACGCGTCCTCCCATCTATAAACTARTCTACTACGTGAAGTAAATCAAGTAGAAATGCTTACATGACCGGAGAAAACGACGTTGACACCGTTTGCGAATAACAAGTCCTCCATCTGCAACCTCATGCACTCATGTTCCTGGTAATGTGAGCTGTAGCTGTTGTACCATGGAGGATGCCAGAGTGCAATCAACCATGGAGTGACATGACGATCAACGCTCCCCAGATCCTTCGTCAACCACGCGTATTGTGCTCCTGRAAAAAACACTTTCAGTATRCACTCGCATCACTCAACGAYTTACTAGAAAGGAGCAACAAAAGCGAGGTCCCTAGTTCATGAAGCATGAATGTCTCAACTTGTTGTTTGCACCTGTCCTGTTGTAATCAACATATCCTCCAAGCATGATGAAGTGGATGCCACCGGCATTAAATGAGTAATACAAGTTGCTGTTAGATCCACTCTCTTGTGCTGGTACTGCAAAGCGTGATTCATAAGCAACAAATGTCTTCCCCCCCGCTTGAGGCTCAATCTCATGATTTCCTTCAATTACCATCATTGGTACTTTTGATGTCAGTGGCTGCATAAACCTACAAAAGAAACCGTTGTGATGTGGATAAAATGTGAATAAATGCGTAGCAGAGTTCGCTAAACAATGCGACAAGATTGAAATCCTTCYAGTRCCCAATGTCACTGAGGGGTACACCGTATYCCTATTAAGTCTTTTCAGTTACAAAGAGATATGCAATGCCATAATCTTCACCTAACATACCATTCTTTACCAAGTAAGTTTGCGTATCTTCTACAACATGCATGCTCCAGGTCCATATTATGTTAATTATGCAAAGTAAAACGTTATGGCATCGCGTAACTCTGTGCAAGTGGAAAGACTCAATAACAAGTACGGTTCCCATGTATATCACGATTCACGACAAACTTCAAACATTAGAATTCTGAACCTGGGAAACAAGTAATACCTGCCCCAGTGATCCCAGTGAGGTTGATAAGTCTCTCGAGTAGGCGAATTCGGAAACGCACAAGCGTAGCACGATGCACTTTCACCAGTAGTCAAGTACTGATTTGCGTAGCTCATGTCTCCAACAACCAGTAGCAAAGTAGGGTCGTTCTTTAAGATATGGTCTAACGTGGTGCTTGAGTTGTATGTGAGCCCAATGTCGCCAACAATTGCAATGCGAGACGGATACGAGGTCGGGCTTGGGAGAGGTAGAGTTGTGAAGCTGTGCTCTTTACTGAAAGTGTTGGTTCCAGGATCCCCACAAATGAAATAGTAGCTTGTATTGGGCAGCAGGCCTGAAAAAAAACATAATTCAGCATCTGAAGATATAGTGCATGCAGGACYTAAACATAAGRTAGCAAATCCAAAAGCGACACTGACCCTTACTAATTCTTGTCTACAATGTAGATACTGATTAGAGGATTTTACAACACCTGGAAAACATAGCCTAGGTCTCTTTTTTCGTAAACTTGGAACATTCGAAAGACTCAATAACAAGTACGGTTCCCATGTATATCACGATTCACGACAAACTTCAAACATTAGAATTCTGAACCTGGGAAACAAGTAATACCTGCCCCAGTGATCCCAGTGAGGTTGATGAGTCTCTCGAGTAGGCGAATTCGGAAACGCACAAGCGTAGCACGATGCACTTTCACCAGTAGTCAAGTACTGATTTGCGTAGCTCATGTCTCCAACAACCAGTAGCAAAGTAGGGTCGTTCTTTAAGATATGGTCTAACGTGGTGCTTGAGTTGTATGTGAGCCCAATGTCGCCAACAATTGCAATGCGAGACGGATACGAGGTCGGGCTTGGGAGAGGTAGAGTTGTGAAGCTGTGCTCTTTACTGAAAGTGTTGGTTCCAGGATCCCCACAAATGAAATAGTAGCTTGTATTGGGCAGCAGGCCTGAAAAAAAACATAATTCAGCATCTGAAGATATAGTGCATGCAGGACCTAAACATAAGGTAGCAAATCCAAAAGCGACACTGACCCTTACTAATTCTTGTCTACAATGTAGATACTGATTAGAGGATTTTACAACACCTGGAAAACATAGCCTAGGTCTCTTTTTTCGTAAACTTGGAACATTCTTATGGCTTTTCCATACAATAACCAGAAGATACACGCTAAAATGCCACAAAATTGAATGCTAACAACACCATTCAGAAATTAATCTTTTCTCATAACAGAAGCTACGCTGAAATGGTCACTATTAGGAGTTGTTACCTTATTTGGTTTTGGCTGAAAAATCATATCAAAATCTCACAACAAGGTCACGCAACCACATACCAGTGAGTCGGACGTGATGAATAATGCCGGATGTGTAGTTCARAAGACCAGGAAAATTGTAGAGCTGCGAGTATACAAGCGATACAGCAGGCGCGGATTCCAACATATAAGCACCAGGCGTGGATTCCAACACATAAGYGCCAGGYGTAGTACCATAGCGCACGACGCTGCCAACTGCGGTAGGATCAAGCGGCGTCACTTCGGGAGCCATCTGAGCATCACCTGCAAATGCAAAAATCACTCTGCATCAAAAKTCAGAATTCAGAATTCATTAATTAACTTTCTTGGTCAGGGTTACGCCTGCACCCCTTCAACAGTAGAACTGAAGACGGCAACAAATCACTGACAAACCTGGCTYCTATTCCAAGACTCTCCGACTATAGAATCGAGATGTTTCATTAGTCGCTAACTTTGCTTTCAAAGTTWAACTCAACAAATCAATTATGGAATTGCGTTCAAGAAATTAATGTCACTGAAGATCACTAAATGTTGTTGTAACTTAGAACGATTCTCCCTTGAAAGAGCAGATGAGCCCAAGATATGAGCAGCTGAATTCAAGAATATCATATTCTCCTCTTACGAGTACTTCATACCCTAAACTACGCCTAGAAAAGGCGATTGAGTAGTTGAAGTTCCAGATTTCAGGTATGTACATCCATAATCAACACTATCCAAAATGTGATATTGATCAAAATGCATCACAAAAATTTAGATATTGACCACACAAGATGTACAAAATCAAACGTGAGAGGTTATGAGAGCCTGTTGTTGACTTTTGGTACACCTAGAGACAGTACTTTGAAAATTCACAACATATTCATATGGTATCCAAATAATGCATGAAAAAATGACTTGGAGTCCTCTCTAAAGTGCCAATAAGATCCAATAAAAATAACTTACGTTTCATATATTAACTATGCTCAGTTGAAATTAGTGACTATGAGAGGCGCGCATACCTTAAATCAAATTCGGTACAACTTGAAACACTAAATCACAACGCAAGCACTACATTGCGAGAGCAGATTCAAATGTCAAACACAAATCTAAGCCTCATCAGTCTTAATGTTAAATATCACGTACGAACTAAGCAACGAAATTGAGACTCCTYCTTGCTTCAACGCTCTCTGTTTCATGTCCACGATTTCTCCTCCGACAAACTTACAAGAAGATTAAGTGAGAAGCAAGTCTAGTACCAGTAATCCAAGTGATCCACATGGCCCCCGGCGTCGAGAGCGCCAACGCAATCTGCTCAGGCGCATCTCCCACGACCGTCTTCACCACCCGCGGATCGCTCGGCGCCAAATCGCTGCTCCCTCTTCTCAAGGACGGATCAAACGCCACCGTCTGAGGTGGAAACGGACCATCAAGCGTAGTAGGAACCAGCGCTTCCACCGCAAGAATCCACAACCCTACCACAAACCAACAAGAACTCCAAAGAAGCGCCATCGCTCCACGCCCAAATCGCTTCATGGATCTAAACTACTCTCCCATGCCAACCATCATCACCCGCACAATTCTCACCACTCCCAAGTAGCAACCACGCCACCATTACTGTATTTCCAAAGTCACCTACTAGTATGGCATCCTCATTAGGATCCTCGGTAGCATATTCTCAATGGTCCCACTCAAAGTACGAAAGCACAACCGACCGTTCTGTTGCGCTAGAAATTGCGGGACAATTCTTTAAGTGAGACCTCGATCTTGCTGCGCGCWGCTAGCTGTCGCGATTGTCGCCGTGCGCGTGCAAGGATTGATTTAATTGAAAGGAAGGCCGGAATTGCGATTCCGGTGGACAGGTTTTAAATGCGATTGTGCAAGCGTGGGATTGAATTTCAGTTGATCCGGGTCGAATGAAAGAGGAAGAGAAGCATAATCAGCGGAGAGGAGGCGATTGCTTGACGGCGTGTGTTGCGTTTGTTGAGGACTAACATCGATCAAGGGGGAGAAGGTGACGGTCACGTTGCGTGGCCGGCGCGCGCGTGCCTTTGAATTCGTATTCGCTTCAGTTCTTTGGAGATGGAGATCTTGGGAATGGAGATCTAGGAAATGACGAGTGGATGATAAATTGCTGTAGAGATGAATGAGGGTGTACAGTGTGCGTTCAAGATTTTTTCTTTATCCAATAGAACCTCCCTAACAGATATGAGAGGTTATTGCATTAGGGAGGGGCATGATCTTTGTATGTGGTTCATATCGTTAAGCGAGTACCAGCAATTAATGTTCTCTAACAAAACTTTATTGAGTTAGGGAGGTTTGATTGTGTTTGTGAAAGAGTAAAGTATGTTCAGAACTGACAAAGACATTATGTGCCACATGTTAGAGAATTGTGGTGGAGTCCAAGATGAAAAAGCTTAAATTTACRCTAACTATAAAAATAATTGGAATCATGTTACTGAGATGGATAGAAAGGTCTATGGCTATCCATCCATATCCTTAAGATACCTTATATGTAGGTCAGTTCTGCAAATAATTAGGGAAACTTTAGAATATGTCTAAAATTTTAAAAATTGTAGAACTATTTTTGAAAATCTGAAAAAATTCCATTGTTGCTAATTCTGAGTATCCAAAATTATTCTTCAAAAAATTTAGAAAGAGGAACACACTTTATGTGTGAATAGGAAGAATTAATCCAAATTAGAAAAATGAAGAAGACTAAAGTGCCAAAAGTCAAGAAATCTAAATTAAGCTTCCAAAGTGTCTGAATTCTAAAATCAAATTATTTTGGCACTCATATGCCAAATCATACAGGAATGCACACTAGGCTCTTTGTTTTGTTTTGTTTGTTACGGTGAGATCTCCTAGACCATGCATCCCCTAATGACAATCTTGGTACCATCTAAAAGCCCTCAATCAAGAGGGATGCATGGACTTTATTTCATAGCATTTGGACCTACGGTGTGAAAGTTATGGAATTTCAAAGTTGTTATGAATTAAAAAATTGAATTGGATTATCTTTTATTTTGTCCAAATGCTACAAATCAAAGCTCTTTCACTCCTCCATGCAAGAAACTTTTTATTTGTGTCAATTCTGTAACATTTGGACCTATAGTGTGAAAATTGTAGGTTTATTTAAATAAAAAGATTAAAATAAATTATCTCTTATATTGTATTTCATCTTAGACCTATCAACAATTTCTTAAAGAATTAAAATTTCAAGGGACGGAGTGTTAAAAATTTCCAAACTTTCAACTCAATTCTTCAACAAAAAAGTTTGTAGTTCACAATTTGTTGTACTAAAAATTTAAGTTGAGAGGATTCAAAGTCTTAGAATTCTTTTCATGTTCGGAACAAATAAACTTCTCTCTTCACTTTAAATACTTATATCTTGTAATCCATACAATCAAAGTTTTTGAAATTACTTCCAATCAATTTTCATACTAAGGGTAGAACAACCTACTATGCTCARAATTGTTGATGTACCATATCTCAGGGGTTGGTAAATTGTGTAGACATTTTTCTTAGATAGCTGAATTGAGCCAAATGAGACAACAACTGACACTGCGAATTTTGAACCCCAAAATTTTTTGTTGTGAATTTTACAAGAAGTCAATCCTCATCTACCTAGGGCACCTATTAGGTGGGGCCAGGGGTTGGTAAGTTGTGTAGACATTTTTCTTAGATAGCTGAATTGAGCCAAATGAGACAACAACTGACATTGCAAATTTTGAACCCCAAAATTTTTCGTTATGAATTTTACAAGAAGTCAATCCTCATCTACCCAGGGCACCTAGTAGGTGGGGCCATGAGTGTCAGACATTGTCCTATCAAAGTTAGTGCAACTTTCTAAGACTGCTAACATTGGTATCCAATGAGAAATAGGACAATGCCCAATGCCACCAAATTTAAGTGATTTCCAGTTTGAAGTGGGGCCCAAAATGGACATCAAATAATCCTTTATCACCCACCTATCCTATGCATTGTAGCCCTAAATGACTCCTATATAGATCATAACTATTTCTAATACCGTTTTAAGAATTTCAATGTAGCATCTRACAAACTAACGGCTCTTGTGCCACAAGACAACTTGGAACTGTGCGCGGGTTTTTTTTCTTGAAACAAATGATCTGTAGGCAAGATTGGCACCATTGCCAATGCATTTCATTTAATAGACTTCAATTTGGCCATAGGATTTACTTGGTAGAGCTTTGCACAACAAGGCCTAAAGCTTTCCKCCTTGGTTCTCTTGTACTTTGGTGTAACTTTTTCCCTGCTTCTACCGCATCTGCTTGAGATTCTTAACACGCTTCTTGACGACATCGCACTTGACAAGCATGGTAACAAACTAGTGTAGCACAGATAGGGAGATTTGGTTGTTGCACTATGAGAAGGACAAAACTCAACGAAAGAAAGCCGTCTCTTAGGCTCTCCTTTATCAATATAAGTTATTGAGAGTAATTTCATTTGCAATAAAAAAAAATATCCACGCCATGTAACATGCTACATTATCAACAAATGTGTTGAATGAGTGTGTCACTCTATTTTTAAAAGTTTCACTATCCAAACCAACAGAACAAAAATAATATATGTGGCACTCTTAACAAGAATCTATGAAAATTCTTAATTTGCGATTGCTAGTGCCCAAAGCAACAAACACTTGTTAATTTTCTGTTGTTTTGATCACCATTTTCTAGTAGTGTAAGAATATCAAATCTAACCCAAGTGCTCTTTTTTTTTTAATGACATCTAAGGTCACATGGGAGTTGTGCCCATCTAGAATCATCAAATGCCTTTGGCTTGGACTCATGTTTTCTATTCTTTCTACATTGACTAAGAAATGRTCCATCTATTTMAAGAAAATGAAAGAGGTCATCCATGCATTAGGTTGCATGGCCATGGTGGCCTCTTTCTCACATAGGCTAACATAGTCCCTCATCCTATATTTTCCCTTGAAGATGTAGAAGTTAGGAATTGTTCTTCTCCCTGCATTTATGCTTAATAAAATTGATATAGACTCTCTTTGCCTAGCAATTAWTGAATGAACAATTCTTGTTTGTCTTCTTGCAATAAATCTATCTCCTCCTCTGCCTACTTGAGCACCACTATCATCTACATTACAAATTTGATTTGAAGTGTAGTTATGTTTTYCATACATTCATGRTARCAAAGTTKTCATASAAAGTCTTCACATGAGATRGACATAATCCTTGTGCTCTATTTAGCTCCAACCCTTGTGCAACTCTATGAATGTATTGTGCGTTTTTTTTAAACACTTCAGTTAACTTGYTCCAGGACTCYAGGTACACYATTAGTGAAAGGATTTGATCTTCCTTGAATCATCTCAACTACTTTTTCCTTCAAATCTTTGGTTGTTAGTGGAAGACCCCATACCAACATTTTGTCTAAGTATTCTAATAAGGTTTCTTCTTCTAGTTTGGTAAAGGTACCTTGTCTACCTCTCTTCTTTGATGTCCTTTTTCCATCAGCATGATTTATCAAGCTWGTTCTAGGTATTTTGTAAAAATCACTAACTTATTGGATTTTGTGGCCATCCTCTGTTGCTAGGATTTCTTGTTGAAGGGCTTCATTCGTCCAAGACCTCCTTCCTTGTCTATTTTTGGTTTTGGTGGGTGGTGGCATTTTGTGAATGACATCCACTAAAGGTTTCATGAAAGGGGATGGGAAAATTACCTCTGGTTGCTTTGTTTTGTATATAAGATGGAGTGTGTAGGTTRCTTCTCCTCTACTCAGAAATGCTTTGGCACCCGGCTCTCCATTTTCTAGGTTGAATTTGCCCTTCTTTTGCTTATCATGTTGCTCATTGCCACTGCTGCTTGGGAGCTCTTGGCATTATGGTACTTTTCTTTTGCATGTTTTTGTCTTCTCAGCAGTTGTACTCTTCAATTTTTTAGTAGCTCTTGCTTGGATTTTTCTTTTCTACCACGTTCACTCCCATTGTCTCCACTCTGGACACTAATCCATTATCAACAGAATCACTTCCATCATTGATATTGTCTTCACTTCCCCGGATCCTATTGTATGACCTCTCACTCCTATTGTTATTTGTGCTTGAGTTACTGTTCCCACTTGAATAACTTGCCTCCTCAAAGCAATCTAGTGAAGTTGATCTTCCTCGTTCTCTCTTGCATCTTGTACTATAGCGTGGTGTTGTAAGTACTTTTTGTTCATGATGCTTTATTTGTTTCAACTTTTGACTATATTGTTGGTAATCTTGTTGTACCTGTAGTGTTGTGATTTGTGGTTGCATTGCTGCAAACTGTGGTTGCACTACTTCAAGTTGTGGATGTACTGCTGTGAGCTGCGCCCGCACTTCTTCAAGTTATAGATATATTGCTATGAGTTGTGACTGCACTGTTATAAGTTGTGGTTAGAACTTGTAACTGTGGTGCTGATCTTGATCACTCCTACATAGGTCCGAGTCTCTCCATTGTTGTTTGCCTTAAAATCCTAAATTCTTGCTTCTACTCATGTTCTGATCTTCCTCATTGTTAGTTTCATATTGTAGCCATTGTTCAACTCTTTTCAAGCACGCTGGCAATGGTTGTAGCCTTGTAGGTTGCAATATTGACCTTCTATATTAACATCTTTTTTAAATCTACAATGGAGTTTTTGTTGCCTAGATGTTGTGGGCTCTACCTTGATTTTTGTTGTATGAATTGCATATATGAGCCACCACATTGGCTCACAACTTAGAATTAAAGAACATTTGACAATTTAGATGAAAATATAAGTTAAAAAATAATAGTTGGAGGAAATCAAGATATAACCATAATCTAGTGGATTTTCAATAAGTAGAAATAGAAGTTCTAAAAGGATAGCATGAACTTTAGGAATTTGAAATCATGCAAAAATTATGAGTAAAGCCTAGAGAAATATTAGGAATTTGAAATCCAAAAGTCATTAGATAAAAATGTAAATTTAATCAAATTATATACACATTCAAATGTAGATGAATTAGAATGAAAATACTACATGCGAAAAATTGTAGAAAAAATGATTTGGAAATCAAAAACACAAATACAAAAAATAAAAAATTTATTAGTAGAATAAAAAGAAGTATTAGAACACCAATATTGTGAAATGCACATTAAAATAGTGGAAAAAACAGCAAAGTAGTGAGAGATACTGCAAGTTACTGCAAACTTCAATAAATTAGTGTAGGGATGAAATGTTAATGAATGAATTTCTAAGCTTTCAAAGCCAATGAGGCTAAGGAGGGGCGAGAACCTCCTTCAAATTAAAACAAAATAAAAGGAATCAGAGCAGGATGGAAGGCACAGTAAAGTGCCAAGTTCCATCACCAGAAGTACAGAAGAGCGGGGTCCATTCCTCCATGAAAAGAGTTTTAATGCTAGCTAGAGTTTCCTGATTTTTAACAACAATGTGAAAGTGTCTCCAGATCGCCATCCCAATATGAAGAGTCGACATCCAAGCTGAGGTAAGAATTATGTGCGAACTAATGTCTTGATCACCATATTGCGAGCTACATTTTTCTGTCCAAATATGCCAAATAACAAAACATCTAAGAATATCAAGAGCTTGAAAACTGTAAACATATTTTCTTATCTTGTCATAAGAGTCATTAGCAATTCATCCAAGTAGAGCGTCATTAAGAGAGTCAATAGTTGGGGCTGAAGCTCTTTTTAAAAAAAGGTTAACTTTCCTCCACAACTCCCGGGTGACCGGACACTCCCAAAAAAGATGAGAAGAAGTTTCCATAGGCTCCGTGCACATGGAGCAGTTGGTTTGTGCCGATCGCACTTGGCATGATAACCAATCACTTGTCACAATGCCTTTGTTAAGAATCATCCAAAGAAACATCGCTTGTTTCTTGGGTCTGGATTCGTGCCATAGAAGTCTGAAAATCCCATAGATTTTTGACTGTGAAAATCCTTGCTTGATGAGTTCTTTTACCCTTGTGGGGCGTTCTCCTTTGCCTTTAAGTCCTTCTAAGTAGCCTTTGCGAGCGGTGTATCCAAAAAATGGTTCTTCCTTCATTTTCTCTGTTTTACTCCAACACCAATCTCTAGGATCCCACTCTAGCTGCTCCACCTTCTCTCCTTGAAATGCCCAGACTAAACTCAGTCTGTCTGGAACCTCTTCCGGGTTGCATTCCTTGAAAGATCGGGATATAGCATCCCAACTTATCACTCGAGCTAAGTGTATTTCTGTTTCCAGTAATCTGAATGTTCCCTTTTCTAAACTTAAAAGTCCCGAGTTTTGATCCCACCTGAAACGCTGTGCACTGTGATCTTCTGAGTCCAAGCTATTGTGAAAATAAATAAAAAATTGCCGCACCTCCAACAAAGATCATGGATATAGACACGAGTCCCCTTCCCATCACAGCTTCTGAACTTGATGCTGATAAGTTTCCAACACCCAAGGCGCTTGCAGTCCCGGTTGCAGTCCGGAGTACACTTCTTGAATAAGGCCCCAACACTGTGTTTGCGATCGGTATTAATGTATTTCCTGAGCCCACTGCGCTTATACCCCCGGTTGCAATCGCTAATGCAGTCCCGAATGCACTCCTGAGAGCACTCCCGAGAGCACTCCCAATTGTAGTCCCGGGTGCAAAAAACCAATCTGCTATTTTCCTATCTTGAGCTGTCTTGATATCCCAGGGAATATGCGATAATACTTTCAGTCTCCGACTTCTGGCCTTCTTAGTAACTGCTCCCTTCCTAGGGAATTTCCTTTGAATTTGATCAATGCTTAGTCAATCCTCTCTTCTCCTATCCCAAATGTTCGAGATTTGACAAATATCTGTCTTGGCCCACAAATGTAACCCCATATTAGGGCCCATCCCCAAGGGTTTGTCTACATCCTCCAAGATCAAAGGATTTCCAAAGAGTGGTTGTCTTAGAATTTCTGCCTTAAATTCTGGCACCTTTTGTGTCAATCGTCCCCTTACCGATATAAAAGCTTTAATACATGCTGACATGAGAGGGGAAATTTTTTCCCTTTTAAGCCCTTTGCTATAGAAAAGCCAATTGCTAGAAGTATGCCACTTTGAATCCCCAAGCGGTCTTCCCTTGTCAATTTTGTATCTGAGAAGTTTTTTCCAAGGTTCATTTCCCGGTGAAAGGCCCCTAACCACCAACTTAGCTAACAGTGCCTGTGTTTGCAAGAAATGATCTAAAATTTGGATGCCTCCTTCTGAGTATGGTAGTAACCCTTGCAGCACATCTACCATCATTCCTTCCTGTCCACAAGAATTGTGTCATAAGACCTTTGATAAGGTCACAATTCTTTTTAGAAATACCACAGCAAGCGGCCGTGTACCAGCAAGTTGCTAGTAACACCTAGTTAATGATAACCACTCTGCCTGCCTGTGAGACCATCTTAGCTGCCCATGATCGAAGCTTCCTCTTGATAGATGCCAGTAGGGAACCTGTATTCGTATCCGGAGGCAAATGAAATCCGATGAGAGGATCCAAATACCATACTCCTGTCCCTTTCGGCACCCACTTGAGTCCTAAATCTGAACCCCAAGAGAAACTTTGAGTGTTTTTTGATGCCCAGATAGCATAAGTCTTGTCCCAATTAATTTTGGAACCAGAACCCAGGCAGAAAATATTTAGCACCTATTTAACTCTGTCTAGGTTTGCCACAGATTCATGAAGAAATAAATTCATGTCATCAGCATATGCTGCGTCTGTGACTTGGGATCCGTCCGGTAGTGTAAAACCCTGCACTCTGTAGCGAGGATCACCCAACATGTATCCCAATGCATCCACAACTACCACAAACAGAAATGGAGCTAGTGGGCAACCTTGTCGCACTGATCTAGATAAAGAGAATTCTTCGCCTATAACTCCATTTACTATGACTGATGAAAATGCATTCCTATAGAAAGCCATGACTCCTTTAATAAAACTCTGATGGAACCCATATTTCTCCAACACAGCCTGCATGAAATACCAAGAGATTCTATCATAAGCTTTCTCGAAATCCAAAAGTACCAAGGTGAGATCATGTCCACTCTCCTCCGCATAGTGCATAGATTCTTGTGCCATAAATATGTTATCAATGATGCTYCTTCCTTGCACAAAACCTGTCTGGTTAGGGCGTAGAATTTCTGGCAAAGTACCCTTACGTCTATTTGCCAAAACTTTTGCCACTAACTTATAGAATGAGGAGAAAAGAGTGATGGGGCGATAGTTTTTTACCAAGCTAGCATCACCACCCTTAGGTAGTAAGGCTATGATTCCCTTGTTATGACTTTGTGTGAGTTCCCCGATCTCCAATACCTCCCTCACCGCTTCCAATAACTCCTCTTATATAGAGTCTAAGCAAGTTTTGAAGAAATCTGTCGGAATGCCATCATCCCCTGGAGTATTTCCAGAGGATGATTCTTGATAGCCTGTTGTAGTTCAGATAACTCCAATTACTTGTCAAAATTTTAGTTATGTGATGCAGAAACCACACAAGGCACATTACACAAGATTTGGCAGCGTGCTGCCAACACCTCCTGTGTTTCTGGATCATCCGTGTATAATTGTATGTAAAATTCAGTCACTGCCCTAGCCTTCTCTCCCTGTTCCATCAGTATTTGATCATTTACCAATAGCTGAGAGATAGACAACTGCTTGTGTACATCCCTAAAGACCTCGAAGAATTCCTTGGAGCACCGATCTCCCGTCCTCAACCATCGGGCTGCCACGGCATGGTACTGTGCATCCAAATTCTCCAAAGTGAGAGAGTGCAACGCGGTTTGAGCTTGCTCCAACCTAAAAATTGTTGCTGGATCTCCCGGAAGACACCTGAGATCTTCCTCCGCCTTTTTGACCTCCAAAAGAGCCTTGTGTTCGGTTCGGTATTTATTAGCTCTCCATTCTTTTGATATCTTCGTGGCTTCTTTCAAGGAACGCCTTTGAGCATCCCTCACCCAATCCATCCAAGATTCTCCATCCCTAGACTGAAAGCTTGATTTCCAAGCCCTTTCAAGTCTATCCTGAGCTTTATCATTTGCAAGAATATCAATCTGCATGGGCCGTTTTCTTGCAATGGGTTTGGATAGGGGAAATAATTGGAAAACCAAGGGTGCATGATCTGACAACTTCATGTGAGGATGGACTCCCACCATACCACCCTGACCTGCTGACCACATAGGAAAGATGAAAGATAAACTCTATCTACGCGTGCACTCCTCCTTGCCCCTCCAACTCTATTGTTTTCCCAAGTAAATATTTTTTGTGAGTCTCTCCTGATGTGATCCACATTCCACACATCTTCTAAGCCATAATGATTCAATAGTCTAGACCAAGTTACCAAGCTGCCTGTTCTCTCCTATTTGGGCTAGTGCCATGTCGAGAACTTCCCAACCTATCTTCCAATCCCTCCATCATATTGAAGTCTCCTGCAAAGATGAACCCTTGACCTCCCAAATTGGCATCAACTAGAGAGTTCCATAGTGTTGCTCTTGCTAATGATCCCGCTAATGAGACCACTGGTGCATAGATATTGATGATAGATAGAATAAAAACACTTGCTGATTTAATTGAAATGAATTGTGCTCTTCCATCCAAAACAATGCCTTCTGTCACCACCGTGTGTGCCAGACTGCGTGAGATTTGTATCCCAATTCCAGCTCTCCACCTTCTGGATCCCCTGTCACTCTGTGTGCCTAGATTCCAGGCCCTATGACCATTGGGAAAAGGGAAGCTACGACTTTTCATACGACATCTGTCCTCACTCATCCAGTGTTCCTGGAAAAGAATGATTTGAGGGGAAGAAACCATACAATCAAATACCCTCCTTACATGTACTTGCTTTTGTGACCCCTTTGTACCTATACCCGCTCCATGGATATTGAAACTTGCAAGAGTAAATCCCAAGTCCATTAAACCAATTGAGAGGGATCAGGTTCACCTGAAGTGATAGGTTGTTGTGCTTGTCCTTCCTGAGAGGGCCTCGAATTCGCCCGTTGTTTCTTGGAAGGTTGGTATGGAGATGCGTATATGCCTGGTTGCCATCTTGTTGTCAGCTCTTGAGCCTCCGCTAGTCCAGCCCAAAGTCTAAATAGCAAATTCACCTTTTCCCTGCCGTTCCCAGTATGCAGCTTATCAATCTGCTTGATATTCCACCATGAGTACGGCAAACCTGTTAACGGACTCCCCCTCTTTGTGATTTTTATCTTGTCCAATACAGTAAGTTCATGAGCACCACCCGAACTATCCCATCTGGCTGACCATCTAATGGAATCCCAATGGTGTAGGTTCAGAGGTCTTCCAATATGTGTCTTCAAATAGATTTTAATCGTGTCAAAGATCTTCTCCTTAATACTTGCCACCTGCATGTCATCCTCCAAGAAAGAAAGCTGCAATGGCTCTGTAAGTCCTGGCAAATCATCCAAATCCTCAAGAAGTGCAACCTCCTCACCCTCCTGATCTTTATAAAGTAACGGCCAAATAGTTATGAACTTCGGGCCATTTGCAAGTAATCCTAGATATGGAGAATTGAAAGTCTGTCCCAACATATCCTGACTCCACATCGCCCACCAATCCTCCGATAAATTAGTGGTGGCTCTCACCGATTTCTGAGACCAGAATTTTCCGTGAATTGGCCAACCTTCCAAGGTCATAGATTCAGCAGCCTTAGCCGGATGCTGCTCAGGCTCCTGCTCAACACCCGAACCATCTCTTGAATCCAAAATCTTCCTTCTCAATTCTTTTTTGGCTTGTCTGAAGTCTTGGCTGCAAAATGTATTCCCAAAGGAGAAAAATCCTTCTCTGAGAAATCAACAGCTGTCCCAAATGGGTTAGCCATTTGCTGCTCTTCTGTGTTATCTGGAGCCAGCCCTTTTCCATCGCCGAAAAGGGGTGGAATGTGAACCGATGATGAAGGAACTAAGTCCTCCGTTGTATCCATATCTACAACTTCCAAAAACACATTCGGATCCCTGGTTTGGTCTTTTGCCAGAACCTACAGAGCCTGAAGATCGGTACCTCCAGCTTGCGAACCCCGGACTATCCCTGCACCGGCAGTTAGAATTTTGGTGGAGGATTGCTCCTTCCTCCGATCCGACCCCAAGTCTGTTCTATCTCCAAAGTGCGAAGACTGTTCCAGTTGCTGCTGCGGTTGTGACTGCTGCGGCTGGGATGGTCTAGCTCTCTCTAAGCCCTCTCAATCTGATCCTTGGCCGCTCTGATCTAGCTGGACTTATTTCTGGCTTGTGTGTTTTGGAATCCATTGCTGTGGATCTTTCTCCCCTGATCCCTGCATTCCAGCCGATTTATTTTTTTTTCTTTTTTGGGCTCTTCTTCGGTTGGACCACCGTGAATCCATCTTTTGTAAGAAAAGATTTGTTTGAGCCCTTCTTCGTTTCCTCAATAGAATTTGTCAAACCTCCACCGCTACATTCTCCGTGAGCTTTGGCCGAACTTTGTTCTCCTTGATCCTAGCCTTTGGATTTCCGATTTGTGCATTCTTGAGCGCTGTGTCCAAATCTTTTGCAGCGGTTGCATTGATTCGGAAGCCCTGAATAACTGACCGGTTGAAGGAAGAAGGACCCGTCAGGTGCACCATCGCGAATCGAAGGTAGCCTAACTGTACCCGGTAGCTTTGTAATGTCAACAACCCTAATAAAAACTAGCGGACCCGAAGGTCGTTTACATGAAGTCTCCGGACTCTCAATAGATTGCACCTCACCAAGAGAGGAACTAATTTTGTGCAACATCTCTAAATTTTGTAAAGATGGCTCTAGATCCGGAAATTAAACTCGAATTAAGAAACCGATAGGCAGATCCGGCGGCGGATCCTCCAAGGAGAAACCTTCCGATCATCTGCAAAAGCTAACTCTCTTTCCTGATAACTCCTTCGAGCGGAGAGCAATGCATCGCTCAGCCACATCTTCCTGTGCAAACTCAATTAAAAAAAAAACGCAATAGGACCTGTACCGAGACGGACTGATCCTAGACTGTGTCGGACAGAAATTTCGAAAGAACTGCAAAGCCAGGGAAGGGTCCAAAGAACTTCCCGAGTACCAAGCGTTTGTGTAATTCTTGACTGCTAACGCGAAGCGCTTGAATTTGCTCCTCTGAGAACTCCACGGTGACTTGCCATGAATCTCTAAGCTAATGGCTTTTGGTGTAGAAGTTTAGAGTTTGAAGTTTCTTGTCTCTTCTCTTTGTTTGTTGCTCTATTTTTTAGGTGTGTTTTGGAAGTGGTGATTGATAAATAATAATTGGGTAGATAAATTTGTTGAGTAGGTTTGACTCATGTTCCCTCCATGGCTTATTACATTGATATCTATGTAAAGCTTTAACTTCACTTCAAAGCCGTCATTTTTTCTCCATTATGACATCTGTCCATAATCCAYACCCAACATAAATAATTGCATTAGGAACACAATTTTATTCAAATCGGTTAATTTTTTTCTTAAATGGTCTGTAATTTCTGACATATCTCCAACTGGCCTGGGGCCATCTTCTAGGTGACCGGAATAGGCGATTTGACAACAATGGGATGTTTTACCTTAGTCTAATGCAAGATTCTATGGCTGGATATTCACAAAAAAAACAAATGTTTAAAATTCTTTTTGTTTGTATTGAAAATGGTAGTTTTGTGAATTTTGAAGGAAAAATAGCGTTGTGACTTTAATCCARTAAGGTCCATTAAAGGGTAATCTAGATTTCAAAAATTGTAAAGATGGATTATAAAATGCAACATAGAATAATAATTTAACGATAGCTCTCAAACAATAGTTGTAAATATGATTTATAGATCATATGTATTTGTTTAAATCAACTAAATAGAAAGGTACAATTGATGAATGGGATTTTTGTCCACATCTCTATTGCCAAGTAAGTTAATACAAAAGTCAAAGGATTGGTCTCAGAATTACAAAATTTCCATGAAACAAATGTTACACTTTTGGATTATAATTTTTGAGGTTGATAATGGCACCAAAAGTCCAAATTTTCATTTGTCGAGCAAAGAAAGAAATCTACACAAAAGTAAAATTAAATTTTTTTCTCTTATAGATCATATTTTTTTTACATGTGAAGCTTTGATTCATTCGATTTGTAAAAGTGTTGTGAAAGTTATGAACAATCTTGTATTTTGGGCAATCTATCACAAGAAATACAACTCATATAATTGAACAATTCTTTTAAGAATTTTGAAAATTTTGAAAATTTTAGTTTTTGCAACACTTTAAATATAGCATCTTGAAAGCTTAAGATACAACGCTATTGAACTTTTCCTATCAAAAATTTCTTGGAGTCTTTGGACATCATACCTACCTACAAACTTAAATTCCTCATAACTTTCATCTCATTAATCAAAATAGAATGATTCAAAGCTTCCACATATATATACATACAGAACCAACTTCAAATTTTGTATTTATGAAGAAAGTGATTTTTCATGAAGTTTTCAAAGTTGCCCAAGTTGCCCAAGTTGCCTGCAAAATGTTGAAAATTACATATCATGCAATAACTACTTTCAACCATGTATTCAAAAGTTATGAAAATTGTTGCACCTTAAAGCTACTCTTTGGGCACATGTTGTATGGAATTTTCAAAGAAAAAAAGAAAAACTGTACTCATAGTGGGTTGCTCAAAATTGCTATGTTGCCAAAAAAACAGTAATTGGACCTTTGGGGGGGGTAATGTGATACCAAATGCTAAAATTTGATTAAATGGCACATTTGAAGGATACATACTTAACTTTGATTTTCTAACTACTGAGTTTGGTAGATTTCAGATTTAGGTCTCCGTATGGAATAATTTTAGTGATCTAGAAAGCGTGCACTTCAAAAAATCATAAAATTATAGAAATTACATATGACATCCGAAAGTCTATTTTCTTTTTTAATATTCATGATTTTCACTTTCTAATATTTTAAAATATTATTTCTAGAAAAATATGCCTCCAACTAATTATGTTGAATTGTTTATTTTGACGGTTTCGGATAATTCCACCTTAATGCACCCTATATTTGTCAAAATAGAAATATATATTCCTATATATCAACTAGACCAATCCCAATCTAAAAGTCATTATTGGAATAAATTCATAAATTTATAAATATATGTGCCTCAAAGGTCAAGATGCTTGTTTGTTCACATATTAATTATGTATTTATTGTGATATATATTTGTAATGTTATTTTAAAAACATTTTGTTCATAACTTGGTTTAGATGATATTTAATGATTGGATGATCTTTAGAGATTTAAGGATTTATGTATTGACAAATATAGGATGCATTAAATTAGTCATTGTGCTATTTTCAAACCAAATGATTATAGGTTGAAATTTTGAGGTTCATTGATGGATTTTGAAGGCTTTTGTTGTCCTTTACAAATGTCCTTTCATCCTCAATATAGTTCAATCTTTTCACTAGGACACTTTAGTTGTAGATATGGGATGGTTCCTTGTACCTATATTTCACTTGAGGTTTCATTAAATTTTGATTTGAYGACTTTAARAATTTCTATAAGGTAATTGACCCATTTTTTATCACCTTCCTACTTCCAATATGTATGATGCTCTCTTTTGGTGAAGTTATAGCATAGTTCCATAGCCCTTGGTCAATTTTAAATTAGTTACAAATAGAAAGGTCTATATCACCATTAGAGGTCAAAGTGCATCTTTCATTAAAAAATTCCCTAGTAATTACATTTTTCCATATTTTTCCTTCCAAGCTCTATTCTAAACATGGGAAAAATTCCACATTCAAAAAAACTGCGCTCCAAATATGCATGATTGCTTAACCCCTACAGTCCCATTTCACCCTCGGGGAACAAAATGGATTTATGCTCTCAATATTTATCATGATTTTTTTAATTTTTTTTGTAAAGATAGGAAAACACATTAGGTTTGTGGGAATATTTTTTTTTTCAATCGGAGATTGAGAGCAAAAGTTATGGCACAAAAAGTCCTTATTTTAGGTGCAGTAGGTAGAAACCATCTCACGCTAAAAATTGAAAATTTAATTTTTTATAGATTGTAATTTTGTACAAATGGGGAGCTTTGATTCATTCTATTTGAATTTGTTATGTGAAAGTTATGGAAAATCTTATTTTTTGGGCAATTAGAGCATCTTCTTGTGAAATTAATTGATAGATTCCATTCTAAATGCTTTTTTTACAATTTAAAAAAAAACTTGTTTCACAAGTCTATCCCCTAAAGTCCCATGGCCATTTTTCTGTCAGAAACCATTGAAAACTACCATTTTTGTTGTATTCACCCACGAAAACATAAAAAGAATTTTTCTTAAAATCTAACCACAAGATCTTGTATTTTACTTGTCTTCAATCATGTGGTAAAAATTTCATGAAGTTTGACCATATAGATTGAAAGATATTAGCATTCAAAGTGAAAAAAGAAAGCTTTTTTGAACACTGGCTTGCAATTTCAGATGACTTTGACCGCCATTGTCAAAATATTTTGCACTACAGACTTTGAATCAAAAAAATTTATGTTGAATTGAGTTGAAAGTCTAGGATAAAAATTTCAAAAAGCACACTTGATTTTCTATCTATAAAAAATTGTTAAGTAGAAATAGGTCAAAGATTGAAAGAAAAACTAAATGGTTAATAGCTCTAAGATGGGATTGAAACACAATAATTACAATGGTGAGATTGTTCTAGAGAGTAAAATTCACCTTGTCCAACAATTTTTTTTGAAAAATTGTAAATATTGCATTCAGAAATGAATCATATAAGTCTATTTTCCCAGAAGATGCTTAGATTGCCCGAAAAACAAGATTGTCCATAACTTTCTCATTATTAGTCCAAATAGAATGAATCAAAGATTCATATGTAGACAAAAATATATCGTTTCAGAAAAAAAAAATTGAAAATTTGCTTTTGAATTTTTGCAAAATTGTTTTTGCTGCCTGCCGAGTTCAGTTCTAGGTTTTTTGTGGTATAACTTTTGCTCCCGGGCACCAATTGAAATAAAAATTATATTCCCACAAAGCTAATCAGTTTTTCTTTCTTATTAGAAAGTTTCAAAAAGTTTCATAAAAAACAAAGGTCACAGGAACCTACCCAAAATCCAATTTGTCCCTCGACGGGACAATGATTGGGATTTTAGGGGTTAAGTTTATTTACTGAAAGAATCTTACAATTGGAATCATTGTGTTTCAATCCCATCCTAGATCTTTAAGCGATTTTTTTTTGGTTCAATCTAGAACCTACTTTTACTTAACAATTTTTTAAAGAATTAAAATCAAGTGCTTTTTTTTAGAACTTTTAATCCTAAAATCTCGACTCAATTCTTCAATACAAATTTTTAAAATTCAAAGTCCATAGTGCAAAAAATTCCACAAAGGGCAATTGAAGTCATCTAAAATTACAAGCCAAGTTAGCCAACTTTTGAAAAACTTCTTTTTTCCAACTTTGAATGCTCATATCTTTCAATCCATACGGTCAAACTTCATGAGATTTTTACCACATTATCTCAGACAAGTGAAGTATAAGATCTTATGGTTAGATTCTGAAGGGTTTTTTTTTTTCTTGGGTGAACACAACAGAAATGGCAGTTTTGAGTCATTTTTTTGACAGAAAAATGGCCTTGGGACATTAGGAGTTGAGTGGTTGGAAATGGATCAGCTGCCTTAACCCTTGAAACGCTTGAAAGCCCTTTGTGGTTAAATAGTATATTATGAATACAATGGTATTTGGTCAAAAAGAATTGACCAAATTTTTTCTAGTACAAAGTAAATCAATGATCATGATAGTATGGGAATAAGAATGTATCACTATTCATATATTACACCACAATTGAAGAGTTATAACGCTAAATATGGGTTGTATTAGAGGGATCCCAAGGGCCTTTCAATGGTTTACACATACATCCAAGCTGCCAAAATGTGCAGTCTACTAAAATGATTGATTATGCAACACGTTTTCGTTATGCTTTCTCCATTTAAGAAACTACCCATTACCACCTTGATTTGCAATGTGAATATCTTGGGGCCAATTGCAAGAGGTCCACATATTTTTCAGAGGTGTGTGCCTATTTCACAAATCAAACCGAAGTGGAATTGTAATGTTCTTATCAAAATTGCAATTTCTGTGAATTTTTTGAAGTAATTAGCCTGAAATTACAAAATTGCCATTCGACTAAGGTCGTATGCTCTTAAAGTAACCATTTAAGCCTACCTAATTCATCATTGACAGTGATAGATAGTTCAAGGAATATGTCACCTATTCTTAGATAGGGATTGCATTTAGAACATGATCGCTTTTAGAGCATGGTACTTTAGAGGTATAAACATCCTATCAACAACCTAAAACCGCTCTTCTATGTATCTAATAGCACTTATCAATCCTCCAATCACGGGCTGACACGTTATCCCATGTTGACATTAAAGCCAGAATCTTGTTTGATTTTGTCAAATTCTTAACTCTAGAGTGGCAGTCCCGAAGTCGCGTTGTGATGTGTGAGGTGCAAGGACAAACTGCTGGTGAGCTTGGTGGTTACAATTCTTGCATTTTGTTGAAATTGGAGTTGGTTTTACTGGCTTGAAGTTCTGGTTTGGTAGGTGATGTTTGGATAAATGAAGCAGCGAGGGGTTTTGAGGATTCTTTTAATGGTCGAGATACTATCTGGGGTTCAGGGTTTAAGGTATCCTCGAGGTACCCTTAAACCCTAAAAATGATGAGCGTAGTTAATCTAATCACAATGGTCATATTTTCAAATATTTTTATTGGAGAACAGCAAATCAAAGAGGATACTAACGCATCAGAGAATGCGTTTCTTGCATATTGTATTCAAGATTTGTAAGGGTTCGAAGGTTTATTAGTAGATGAGCTAAAGTGGATACAAATTCTGATGTGGGCGTGGTGTTCATTCCCCAAATCAACATGTTCTCAGTGTGCAAAAATTTTCGGTTTTGCATTTTAGGTTAGTGTTGCAATTAGGAACCTCTAACGTACTCTTATCTGAGGGGAGAGACTCAGCAATGGTTTGAACGTGTCGAAAGTTCTAGAGCCTAATAATTATGAGACATGTGTTAAAAAGTAATTGCAGCGATTGTGGGATCGATCAAACTAAAGTATGAATTTGATATTATTGATAGAATTACAGAATGGGTTATTGAAATAGCTATATTCTAAGACTGTGAACCCAGGGTTTTCGAAATTTTCACTCAATGAGGATTATTTTGAGACTTGTTTATCGAGAGTTCCTCTGACAAATTTATGGACAGATGTTCAGGAAATTCTACGTTTGGATGTTTCTATTTGGGGTAGAGGTACTTCCGATTAGCTTCTTGTTTTCACCTAAATATATGTTGCAACCCTAATTGGGTCTTGGATTGCAGTACATGAAACTAGGCACTAAAGTTGTTCCTGGTTGTTTGGAACAGAGTCCGACCCTAAACCTGACCAGTTGAGTCCGAGAGAGAGAAGGAGACTGCGGAATGAACGACGGCAGGCCCTGCAGGAAGAGAAGGGCAATTGGAAGGAGGAGGTGGAGAACAAGCTGGATGTGAAGAAGAGGCCACCGAAAGGATGGGAGGAGATTCTTGACATCAATCGCTTGGCGTCAAAAGGCTACGTGTGGTACATGGTCTCCGTTCCAAAGAAACAGGAGCACGTGGCTGCAGAGCAATTACACATCGTATTTCCCGAAAGGTTTCCTGGGTTGAAGTACGAGGTAACGAATATCTTATGAATCCACTTCTGGAAGTTGCAATTTAAGGTCTACTTTAGATTGCACAGGTCACAGCATTATGCTGAAAACTGCAACCAATATCACGTGCGACTGAGACAATAATCTTTAAAATAATTCATTGCATTCTGAGATTGTTTAGTTGAGGTCCTAGTTGTTTGCTGGTCTGATGCTTGCTGTTGGTGTTTTATCAGGTGCTGGCGCCTTCCATACCCACCTTCAGGAAGCTCAAGAGTGGGAGGTATTCTGATGCACGGCAACGACTGTACCCAGGCTGTCTATTGATTAAGTGTGTAATGAATCGGGAGGTCTACAACCTCATTAGAAGCAATCCCCGAATATATGACTTTTTTGGCACCAAAGCACAAGGCACAAGGTACCTTTACGACTCGATGGTGATTGCTCTGGTTTGCAAGATTTGTGTTAACTCTAGTCTTTCATTTGCCTCTTTTTTAGCTAGTAAATCTCATGCCCAAATTTTTTGCAATCCTTCTCTCGACATGCTCGACGGTTGAAACTTTTTAGTTTTTAGTTTAGGCTTCCCTTGGTCCCTAATCATTCATTGGAATTCTCACATAGTGCAATCTTGAGCACTTCAGTTGCACCTTTAACTCCTCCATTAGTCTAAGTTTCCTTTGAATAATTCTACTAGGTTTAAGCCATGGTGAATTGGTGATTTTTATCGAGTTACTAGTTTTCTTACTATAACAGCATAGATGATCTTCCTTGTGGACTAGATYTTAGCTTGATCTTGAATGGGTCCAATTTTATAATTCAACATGATTTGCCATTYGCATGATTTTGCTTTTTTCAATGTGGTGTATTGTAGCTTCTAAATTCATGTAGTCAARCCTCAAAAATCTTTCACTAAAAATGCTCCATTGTGTTTCTATGTATTGATAAAAAAATTCATCTTCAAATATGAAGTCACTTGTCTTCTATGAAAAAGGGAGTTTCCAAATCTTTTGTGTAGAATTGAAATGATTTTAATTTTTGAAGAAAAGGTGAAGAAAAATCATTCCTTCTACAAAACACATATGGAAAGGTCTAAAATTTCACCGTTGATGAAGATTGTAGTATCAAACATGGTGGTGTAAATTTTTGCATCATTAGATTGTATTTGAAAATTGGTCATATGCTTTCAACTTTAYTGYCTAARAAAATAAAGKCCATTTTGTTTTTGTCAAGAATCACTCAAAGCTATCATTTCTATTGTGTCCATCCCAAGGTTCATCCAAGAAAACAAAACAAAATGTTTTTAGAATCTAACCATTGGCTCTTTTTACTTTACTTGTTTGAGATTATGTTATAAAAATTTCATGAAGTTTGAATTGCCTTAGACTTTGCTACAAAACAATATTTTATAACACCACAATTCTCTACATAACATTGGCTAAAGCAACATCCCTAATTTCCACTATGTACACAATAAATATCATGCATAGATGTAACAAAACTATAAAACACTTTGGTGAATAAAAAACTCTCATTCTTGAACTCAAGATGAGACAAAAGATCTATGCCAAAGAATGGTGTTAAAGCATTGATACTTGATTTTTCTTTGAATTAGGGGTTGGGCACAGGTRTTAGCACCTCCTTCAAAGATTGTTTTGTAAGTGCAATAGCTACAATATATATTCTAGCCTATACAATACCCRATTATCCAAAGATCACATRCCTTCTATGTAACATAAACCAAAYACATACTTGGTTACAAGTTTTACAATAGTACCTTAACCTACATAATAAAGCACTCCTAATGAAAACACATAWTTAAGCCATACATGAAATACAAAAATTGAATTGCTATCATTCTTCTTMATAAGCTTCATACTTGAGAGATGCAAGAATTTCTAAAGACAAACCCATTGACYATATTGTACCTACAATTGCTACTTCAATGTCATTGTTCAAACCTAAATAATTGCCAGTGTGAGGCCAAATTATGACTAGATCTACTATGTATGGAAAATATCTCATCTACRCCACCACCCTACTACTMTTTCAACAAAACAAATAAGATCAACAAAATTCATATTATGTAATGACAAACTTTCACCCAAGTTAATTGAAGAAAATGTTAAAACATAAAACCTTTCAAATATTCTCACAATCTTCATTATTGGTGCAAGGAAAACAACACATGTCAAATCATCTCAAATATTGCACAAAAATTATAATATTTTACAATCAACTATTATTACAACACTAAATAACATAAAATAATATTGCAATCAAATACTACGCTTTTATATCACTTCATAAGAGAAAATTCAAAAACAACCAAACACTAACCACTCTTATARAGCTACCAAAAATATCTAACATTATACAATATTCCTAAACAACACTACTCTACTTCACATGTATATGGGTAGCTTTGAAATTCATTAAGTAGGACTCTATTATGGGGCATGGTGTCACTCGCTAAGCCCCTTATGGAACTTTGAGTGAGAGCCAAGGTGAATAGACTCTTAATTTATAGCCAATCTCAGAAGAAGATAGAATTGGAATTATTCCTCTATCTCTGCAACTGAAGCTACACCACAATCCATATTAGGTCTTGATTCACAATAGCTTCTTACAAATTATTTTGTGCTAGTTTGTGTGATGGGGTGATCCATTCATTTTAAACGTATCCAAAACACATAGGAGTTCAAATGTTCAATACATCCCATGTCCATGAAAATTAGGGCAATACCAATAAGGACTAGGGAAAAACTTTAACTATCATTTACCTTCATCTCTTTAGCTAGTTCATTATTAGGTATTGTTCATTCAGATAAAATTATCTTTGCCAGGACGTTGYTGATCTCCTTGGGCTCTCTAGAATCTCCCTCTCTGCTTCTACGGTCTCCAAAACAGGCGATGTGGGAGGTCGAGGTGAGGTGCGAGGCTTGGGCGATAGTTTCTTATTATTCGAGACAAAGCCATGAATTGCCGCAAGTTGATTATTTACAAATTGCACATGATCTTTGAAAGCCATCGACAACTCTGCCACGTTTGATGCAAGTTTGGACATGGTGACCTTCAAACCATCCATCTCTAAAGCCCGCTCCTCCAAGAATTGCARTCTGTTGTTRACAGAGCAATTCTGATCCTGCCARCCGAAKGCTCACAAGTTTTGAAGGCTAAACAAACTACTAGACAGTCTAACGACTTTGGTAATTAGAGAGACAAACATTGTTTCAACATTATTTGYAAGGTTCCAGTTTGTATGATTYTCTAGTTAAAACCAGCTRRATGACTTTCATTCCAAAGATTGACATRGAAGACATTTGAAAAACTAACTACTAGACTAAAAAATTATATAAACATCAATGAGAATTCAAGGCAATTTTTGGTGCACACAGATCAAATTAGATCTTTTTAGAGTTACCCACTCTTACAAATACCACCTTGCATTCAAAATAGAAAAATTGAACTGCCACCACACTCGAAACCTCAGAAGGTAACGAGTATACGCGCAGCTTCTTCCCCTGATAGCAACCATCCGCGAGCTTTCAACCTTATGGAGTCTAGGACTCTGTACCTTGATCATCCACAGAACAACAAATGCCCTGTTGCACCTTAACCTTTGAGTCTAAACGTTCAGCCTCACAGATTTTCTATGCAAGGAATCAACAACATAAGGAAAAGTACTAAATTACACACCTGGAAGGTCGGTGCACCTGAGGTGGTCAAATGGATGAGTGACTCAAATTTGTTTGCGAGATTCTCAGGGCTATTCCGCAACATTGGCACCGTCACCGGACGTCCACCTTCACCCAAGTACCTATACCCATTTTTGGTGACTGCAATCCTATTTTGCAATAACAGTCTGTAAAATGCATAGCGTTCTTAAGTTATCTTGTGTAGTTTTATGAATGCACTCATCTTATTGTTCATCTGATAGTATACGCAAGAGCAAGATATGATTTGGATTCAATCTATAGAGTTTATCCTCTAAGTAAGTCAATGGATTGGTGACCCACAGTTAAGTTAACTGAAGGAGAGGAAACCACTAAATTCATGCTACCGTGAATTGAAGTCAACTCTAACATGGATGAGAATGGTGGGCATTAGCATGTTACTTGTCCTTCAGTTGCTCAAAAGTGTCCAATTTGGAGCTGATTATAGGGAGCTAAAGTGATTGATGTTAAAGGCCTTGCTACTCCAAAACTCTTGAACTCAAGAAGTTTGACATTATGTATCGAAGAAAGAGGATATCAAAATAATTAGCATCTTGGATATCCTAATTTGTCTTTGAGTTAGCAAGGGGTCCAAAGTGTTTGGAGTCCTTTCAAGAATGTCATGTTAGAGCCATGACATGCGCAAGCTATTGGCATACCATACTTGATGGAATGACGCACCTAGTTCAAGCTGCATCGATGCATTGGTCCTTGAAACACAACAATCATTGACTCCTCCAACATTGTTTGCCCTCTGATTCTTGCAGTGATGGGCTCTACAAGTTGGGGTTGCAGAGTGGCAAGCACAAGCTTCGTTTCTCCGAGGGGAAAYGTGTAGATGACGCTCTCCAATAGAGAACCCAGGGAGATTAAACGGACACGAATCTTCCTGGACAGGAAAACAATCCCTTTGAGATGGAGGCGTGGGAGGAAGAGTCTCATTATCTGGGGAAGGAGTTGGTCCCCATAATGATCGCCGAGGACTYGTATTTAACACCACGGCCTGCGGATGCTCAAGACAAACGCCTTCTGTCCCAACCTTCTTCTCGCTAGTTGATATTTGGAACATGCCTTCAGGATCTCTTYGWATTTCCAACACAYTGCTACCGCCARTCATCCTRTCCTGACGGATTACAACTCGAGGAACTCCTGGAACCACAAATATTCCACTCTCCAYAGTTGATCTAGATTTCCATGGGTATAAGTTCTGATTGTGGTCAAATTGTGGTACTCCCGGAAATCCATGGATTGAAGGTGTTCTAGTGCATGAGAGGTTCATGTTGTGCGCCATACATGCATGTCCTGTAACCTTTGTGGTTACTTGTTGAGTTGCRAACTTGTGACAAATGGCACAAGCTTTGCTTGAGTCTTCTTTCACCTCCAAAGTATGCTCTTCGTTGTCCTCCCTACCAACCAAGGGAATTGTATCCAATTTTGCGGCGTTGAGAATTTTTGCACACTCCTTGCTTCTTGAAAATGTATCCAAATTCCATGAGAACATCATTTGCTCAACTCCATCGGCAATCTGCTCAATTGCATTCAAATTCACATTTTGAGTGATGTGTCGCTCATCCTGCTCCAAGTCCATTTTCCATGCTTCAACGGGCTTTCCCTTACGCTTGTGGCCGTGCCTCTGCCGGTTGAGCCCCACCGGCGTTAATGGTCGTCTGGCTATATTGCGTGTCATTCTCACCTTTATGTATCAACACCCTAGAAGATGATTTTTGCATAAATATGCCCTTTAAAATCTTCTTCAAGAAGAGGACACATAAAAATTACAAGACCAAATTGCCAATTGTCAAATACAGGGCAAAAATGCTCATATYCAAATTCACATGTATTTACTTCTCGACCCAAAAGAAGCAAAGATTGCACCAAGGCAAGGCAATATGGAGATAATTTTCTTGGAAAGTAAAGAAATTACAAGAGAGATAGCAAGGGAACGCTCACAATATCTTCCACAAGGTATGGAAACGTTACATTTGCAAGA
Organism: Pleurozium schreberi; assembly: GCA_006891605.1. Lineage (NCBI taxonomy): Eukaryota > Viridiplantae > Streptophyta > Bryopsida > Hypnales > Hylocomiaceae > Pleurozium > Pleurozium schreberi. Next base: position 74,858 of record VACF01001473.1, on the reverse strand, counting down.
CTGAATTGCAAATAGAAGATAGGAATGCACATATTTCAAATCCTTGTGGAATTTCATCATGACCTAAACCAAAAAGAATGTTGTTATGCAATGACGCCACAACATGGAGCTAATTGCCTGGAGAAGAGAGGGATTGCACAAGAACTTCAATTCCAAGACAACAACAAGAGACATTAAAATTTGTAAGACTGAACAACAAATACATGGCAGGAATGTGCATGTTTCAAATCCTCCCGGAATTTTTTCAAGATCTAAATAAGGCAAAAGTTCTTGCCCTATGATGGTACAACGTAGAATCGATTGCTTCCCGAAAAGAAAGATTGCACAAGAACTTCCATGACACCACAAATTTTAAAGATGAATTATAAATAGAAATGGGAACATTTCACATCTTTGTGACATTTCTTTACAATGTAAACATGATCTAATGTTATAATAATGCGCCATTCTAATTTTCTTGGAGGAAAAAAACAAGAAAGAAATTGCTGTGAGTTGTGAAGATGCAATAGCGTCTCTAACTGCCATCACCCACATTGTAGCAACAAACCATGTCTTCTCTATCCTAAACAATCGCATTCATTGCATGTTGGACCTCTAAACCAACTTGCCTCTTCAATTTGCTAAACCCTAAACCAAGACTACTATACAACATGAGAATTTCTTTACCAAATCACGTCCACCCATTCTCATTGCAAGTGAAAGCTCAATGTCTTTTGAATCCACATGCAAAATCATGTGAATGTCATACTCGTTGCACAGAGAGTCCAAGAGGGTCGCTCAAGTTGATCATGAATTTGTAGGGGCGGCAATAGTCAATCGCCTTGGACACGAAGAGTCCAATTCCAATAGGAAAGGCTCCCAACCATGCTCAATGGCTTGACTTAGTGTGCCGGTAATATTAGTGATTGGTGTCAGAATTATCACAACACCACGAACATAAAGAATGAAGTTGAAGAGGTATAAAGTTTCAAAATTTGATTTTGAGAATAGGTTTCATAGTTATCAAAATTGTGGCTTGGTCATTGCAAGAAACACCTGCAGTTTTGTATACACTTTTGCCACAATACTCATTATTTTTTGGGATTACTATAAAATTAGTATTTTTTTTTCTTTTTAAATATGAAAATTTTGTTTAATGTATATACCTTTAAGAAGAAAGTATCCTAGGAAGGAAAAGCATAGAAAATTTTTCTAACTAGATGAACTTGAAAAGTGCAAAATCTGATGAAGATAGGTACTTTGACATTTTAATTTGTAAAAAATAGGATTTTTTTTTTCAAAAATTAAAAATTTTCCATCTCGGAAGAGTTGATGGTGATTTGACCAAAAAAATGGTCTTAGAACCATCATCAATGTTTTAAAATTGTGCGCAATGGGAACGTTGTTTGCACTCATGTAGAGGACATAAAATAATAATTTTTTAGATTCCCTTCGGTAGGTATATGCTTTTCTACTATGGTAATAGACCATGATAATTTCAGCTCCAAATAATTAAATTTGGGGACTCCTAATGTAGCAAAAAACTCTAAACTGTTTGACAAATTAGCAAAATGTATTTTTAAATGTAAATTTATTTTTAAATTTTTTTGAAAAATAAAATATATGATTATCATCAAGTTAGGCATCTCCAATAAAAATTTCAAGTTTATGGGATTTATGCTTCAAAAGTTATTGAAGATTACAAAAGAGCCACACTCTTTGTGACGGAAAATAGGACCGGTGTTTCTTGCAATGACCCTTGAAGTTGGCAAGGTCTCAAATTAGCTTGTAAGTTTATAGTAACTTAGTTTCTACTTCCATGTATTTTCTAAAGACGGTTTTTGTTTAAAAACCATCCATTTATATCATATTTGCAAAGCACATTGGTACTATATAATTCTTGAAGTAGACTATGATTTTTATTTTAAATTTATTTGATAGAAAAACAATATGGAATATTCATGATTTGGGCATTTGTCAAAGATTTTTTTAAAATCAATAATTGATAGGGATGTGCTGACTTTGTCCTTCACTTATGGTTATTTTCATTGTTTCAAATGAACTTCCCACCAACATCAATTTTCATTTAACTTAGTTTAAAAAAMAATTGAAATGTGGTCTCCGTGCTCCAAAACTATTAGGCCCGTGAATGCAAGAACTATGCTAATGTGGAAAAAAGAGTGGAAATTTAGGCTACTTGAGAGAGCAAGTGTAAAGTGTACCTAAAGATATAATTGGCAAAGTTTGCTAATATAAAAAAAAAAAGCAACACTAATAGAATTCTACAAGTATTTGAGGGGCTCTTCATGGAAAGAGAAATCACATTGTATCCAATTTGGGAACAAACTCACTAATCCTAAAGTAAAAATTGCATGGTATGACACCCTATTTCTTTTACCATAAGACAGTGCATAACCAAGCCGACAACTCTTTACCAAATATTATTTTCTTCACCATACAATTTTATTGTTTTTAAAAAAAAATAATTTTCCTAAAATTTTAGCATTTACTTTTAGAATTATTCCAATGACCCCACCCGACAACTACGGTATGATATGCTAACAACTTCGAAGTTTCATCCATCACAATTTCATCCATAGAATCTTTCATTTCATCCCCTTCTTGCTAAACTCTAATGGCATCCAGAATTCGAGGTATCATCTTCTGCATCTTTTCGATGCGCTTGCATTGCAACGTACTCAAGTCTACTTTCTTTTTGTTTTCGAAAGACAATCGGGCATTCTTCCGATTTGTACACGAAACAGAACTGTTTTAGTACAGATCACGCCACCGTAGAATCGGAAAATTTCTCGATTGCTAACACAGTCATGTTTGCAGGCGCTCCGAGATGACATCGCACCTGTAGTTTTGGAAGAACTGAATCAAGTCCAATTTGCATTCATTGTAGRAACTGTATTAGGGTTGAGAGATTGAGATTCTCATTCAAGATTCCTCATCCAGGCACGGAACAAGCATCACTTGGTTCTTCCTGAGGTCGGAGCGCACAAAAATCCTTGCATACCGAAGTAACTGCTCGATCAAGTGGGTTGCGCACAGCTCAGGAAGAATTTTGCACCATGGAGGAATATGAGGTTTGATCAATCRCATTTTTTTGGCTTGCTCTGTTTCAGGTTTTCAGGTTTTCAGAATTTGTACTCTTGAGAATTCGTTCTCATGGTAGCTAGGCTTAGTCTGGATATCGTAGCATCCATGTTTGTCAATTTTTATAACCTACAATTTGTAGGAGAGGTTTGAGCTTGAGTGAATAACAGCGAGTCATCTCGAAGGTGTTGCTATTGCTCTTTCTTGTAAATTTGGTTCTGCTGGGGATATATTTAGGTCAGCCTTATCCGACTGAATATGGAGCTCGGTGACTTGAATAGTAGGTTGCACAGTTTGTTTGTTTTGGCCGGTGCTTTAGGGTTTCATGGTATGTTTTGTGTAGGTGGAAGAAAGGAAGCAGGCAGCGGCGGACGCGTTGATGCACTATTCGCAGTTTGCTATGGTGTGCATCGGCGAGGGCGTGTCGCCAAGCAAGCTCCGAATTCATCTGCTTAAGGTTTGGTTGTCGCAACTTTCACGCAACCATTTCTCTACCTTCGACATTGAAATTGAAATTGTCTCTTGATATGGCGATCCTTTCGTTTCTARTCGTTGTTCGATGGTAGTTTAGTTTGTATTGATTTGTTCACTCCACTTTCTTTCTTTCAGGAGTCGTTATTTTTGGTTAACACATTGAAAATTTTCATAACAGGAGCTGTCGGGAATGCCAACCACTCTGAAGAAGGAAATTCCGCCACAAGGCTCTCCATCTTCGGACAGCAACGCCGACAGAGCGGATCGTGCGTCTTCATCGTCAGGCGCGTCCGCTGCTGCTGCGGCTGAAATGCAAGTCGACAGAGCTGCTGTGCTACGAAAYCAGGATMGAGATCTTTAGTGGCGAATAATCTCTTAATTCTGTAGATTTGGCACGTGATGAAGGTTTCAGGTAGRCTCCARAACGRGATCTCCAGKTCATGKTTTTTCTAATTTTTTTCTCTCCATGAAACATTTGAATTGCACATTCCCAACGTGGATATAGGGGCTGGCTGAAGCATTTTCTTCACGTTCAAACTCCATTTGTTGTATATATTTTATAACCAAAGGAATTTTTGAAATCGCATCTATCTACTTAAGYTTAGTGTGTGGTATTGGAGTTTTAGTCATACACTGATGACAAGCTGACCGACCCCTTGTCTGTCTGAATAAAGTGTACAACTCTGGTCCCTATAGTGACTGAACTGAAGCTGATCTTCTGTAATGTTTGAACTACTGTAAGACTAGTTCTCTAGTAACACTTCGACAAGGCTACAAAATGTCCAGAGAATATTCCCTTTCCATTATCTCCTCTCTAGTTGATGTTTGTCCTTGTGAACTGACTGTGTATTAGAGATTTAATTACCGAATGAACCAATGTTTGGTTTGTTCTATCTAAAGATGTGTATTGAGCTCGGTGTTGTGCGGCTAAGATGTTGTTGATGGCCGGGTTGTTGGCGACTGATCACTGGCGGGAATCATGCGGGATTGATGTCCTATTCCAGGGACTCCAACCTGGCTACAACTGGTCATTATAGTGACCAATTCTAACCAAGTGGAGTGGACTCCTGTAGTGGAACCTGYCATGATTTCAAGTGGTCAGTAGAATTTCAATGAGTTGAGAAAGTCAGWCTTGGAAAATGTGGAAAATGTAGCAGGCTTCAATTAGGTGATATAAATGTACCTCCTTCCAACTGAAGCAAGAGTGAGTTCATGAACTTGTGCGTGGAGTTGAACCTGGTGCATGGAGGATCATGTGTCTTGAGGGCTGCATTCTTTGGAAAAGGGAACTCTTGCCTTCCAAGTTGGAATCCAAGCTCCAAATAAGTAAGGCATGCACCGGAATGTAATCCAAGGATGAAAGAAGTTAGGCTTTGAAGCCAATCATTCAAATACAGTTCAGTGCAATAGTTCTCCTAAAATCCTAATTTGAATTCATTAAACTTACATCATTCCGAATTGTAAATGCCTATTGGGATTGTGAAGGACAATTACACGATTTGATTGAGTGAGATTTAGGGCTATGGGACAATTTTAGTGATGATCTTTAGGTTGGAATTGCTTTAGTCAATATTTGGAGATCTTCATTTTCCTATTGACATACATATGGTGTACTAGGTGGGAGAAGATAAGTAGACACGGCTTGGTCTTGAAATTTTGAGGCCAAACAACTAAAACCATGAAATGAAGCTATGACTTGGCCATGGAATCATGAGGCCAAATCACTAAATTGTGAAATTAAGTTACATGAGTGTGAAGTCACCATTGTTGCTTAAAATATTTGTTTGCCTTCACTCACAATTGCATTGTTTTAATATGTTTCATATGAAATTTATAGTTAAAATTTATTTGTTCATGAGAGTATAGGTTGCTTGTGAATATACCTACAATCTTCAACATTAAGCACTCCCCTTTTTTGTAGAGTGGAGTCATTCATTTTGAAACCAGCATAAATCTTCACATGGAAATTGAAAGAATCTTATGAATTTAGCAATAATTATTAAAATGGCATGAAACAAAGATATATTTCATGAACTTAGTGATTAGAAATTTCTTTGAAAATTATATGTAGAAATTTAAAATTGTAAAGTCACTAGATTGTGGAAAAAAATGCAAAAAGCCTGAAGCAAACTCTACAAAACTTAACACCCACTAAATAGACATTGTATAAGTCAAGCTCTAAATCAACTCCAAGCCAACAACCATTACAACAATTACATTGTAAATCTCACATTTTCTAATTACATTGAATCTATATATATAGTAGCCTAGGGATTTATTATTCTCTTAGAGAGGTTACTAATGTGGTCCTAAAAAGGTAGGGAAATCAAAATATAAGTTGCTATATTTGTTTAGGAACTAGAATTTAAAAACTTTCATTACTCCATGACCAAACTCCAAAATTGAACTATGAAATTCTCTTTATGCCACCAAGTTGGAAACAGGCTCCAAAACCTTTAATCTTCAATGGTTGTCACTAGTAGTGTGGAGCTCTAGCTATAGAGCCCTAGTTATTTTTTATAACACACTTCTACTATTATTCTCAACAATAGATCCGAGTGAATTGATCTCTATAACCCACTCCCTCTTGACAAAAAGCTTTGAAATTACAAAGTCACAAGTTGGCTGTTCTTCTTTTGGAGAAATTTGAAAAATCAATTGTAAAAAGAAAAATACAATATTTTCACACCAAACTTTCTAAGACAACAACCTGAATTTGACATTTTCTTTTGTATGTCCTACAAATGGAGTAGAATTGGCAAATTAGATGAAAATTGAATTAGTAGAGTAGTAAATAAGAAAATAGAACTTCAATTCTTTTCTAGAAACAAAATTCATTTAGTTGAACCAAAAGAGAATTTGCTAATGTCAGTGGTTCAACATTCAACAAACTCATGGATTATGTAAACAAAATTAGCTCTTGCAGGTTTCGAAATCAAGTTGGAAAGAGAATAGGAGATTGTTCCACTTAGATTCTGGCCTAAAATGTGTAGCCACCATACATGAGAGTCTAGGGTTGATTTTGGTGCACATATTTACAGCACTTTGAAAATCCATAATTTATTGTTACCAAGTCCAAAAAATGCCTTCTTGAGGAATCTAAATTCCCTTGCAACTACCAACACGCAACAAAAGTTTTAACAGTTCAATAATAAGAACCATAGTACCTATAGTTTTTAGTGCTACAAACTTTAGAAAATCATATTTAATTAAGMTTAAGTCTGAAAATTACAATTCAAATTGTGATGGATGTGTCTCCCTCTCTTCTTTCCTTGAAAATTTGTTAAAAAATGATTTGAGTCTCCCATAGAAGAGATCCTAAGCCAATATGGGCGGATTCTGCAACTCCTATTTTATATATGGAATTGAGCTTCGTGTGGGGTCTTTGAATGACCAACCTTGTGATTCACACCCATTCAAAAGGACCAGAATCCCCTCAATTCCTAAAAAAAAATGGCCTCTTGAATTTGGTGTCTTTTGAAATGGGCCTTTTTGAAGGATAAGTACCTTGTGTGACCCACTATATTATTTCTATGGAGCTGTTCTAAGCTTTCCTTAGCTTTTCAACTTCATAAATTGAGCTTCTTGTCTGTGTATGTAACCAACCTACTGTACTGCTATGATAATATGATATCAAATGACATGCCATGAGCATTGAAATAAGTGTTCATATTGGAACTTTGTGGGTTTTTTTACACGAGTTTCATTGATCATATTGTAAAATGCATAATTCACAAGGGTCAAAATTTTATATTACGGCAGTCAGTGAAGAACATTGTATGTGTTCATTGCAATTTTAAAAATGAAAATTGGGTTGTAGAAAGCCTCCATACAACCTACTCAAAACTATCGAAAAACATAAGGTAGACTACTCTTAAAGCGATCATTTAAGAGCTGATTGCATTTTCAGGCAAGCTAAACTCCTTGAAACAATTTTCAGTAAATATTCATAGGAAGAAAAAAGGAATTGGAATCTAACCCAAGTCGTTTCATATTTTTTGGACCTTCAAGGAATTAATTACAAATTTTTGAAGTTGTAATGCAGTGGTCACTAAAAGCAACCACCTCCTAAAATGTACACTGCTAGTACATTGAAGAAAGAAAAATGTACCCTTATATCATGATCGCTTTTAGAGCATGGACGCTTTAAGAGCAGCCTCCCTTAGCATGAGTTTCCAGTAGAGACACTTGTATTGGGACGGAGAGAGTGTATAATGGTATGACAATTGATGCCATAGAAGTACAATACTAGTCTGAACCACCGATCTCTTTTAATAATATTATAGGTATCAAATTCACTTACATAGATAGAATTCATGTAAAATATAATAGGGCACAATATAGAAGTACAACTACCTATTGTAAGTATTTTGGCATGAGATATTTCTATGTTGTTGCAAGATTTTGACACTAAAGCAGTTGTACTATCATGCTCAAATGTTTGTCATACCAAACTCTTGGTAATATGAAGGTCAAATAAAAAAATCTTGTTACAATATAGAAACATCTATTTACAACCCTAGTCTAAAAAAAATTGTGAATCGGCTAGGCTTTTGTGGCMATGTTTTTTTTCAATGAAAATCTTCATTTTGTGAAGGAAAAAAAAAGTTTGGCATTCGTATCAATCACACTCAAGTATTTCACATCATAAAAAAAGTAAACTACCCCATAACGGGCCAAATGGTAGCAAGCCCATTGCAGACAAAATTGTGTACATTCAAGTTCTGAAATGTACGCTATCATTACATTAATTTGTCCTAATAGTGCATTTTACAAAATAAACTTAAATACAGTCATTTTTATGAAGGCAAAACATTTTTTCCTAGTAGTTATTGTGATGATACTTGAACATGAATAGCACTAAAAAATATACATATAGAGGGGGAAACATTCATTCCCTATAAAACATTATAGTTATATATAAGTACATTTAATAACACAAACTATTAGGCCAAATCAATGTACTTGACTTACTTGGTTTTATGTTGATGGCCATGAGTTATAAATTTCTTTGCAAACAAAGATAACTACACAAAATTCAAATGATTCAAATAGACATTGTAAATAGACTATTAATCCCTAAAATTCTTCTTGATTAGAGGCCCAAAACTACTTCAAACTAGAGTAGTCTCCAAAACAAAGCTAAAATCTTCATCTATATTTATTTTTAGCACACCCAACTGTAGGATCTGTAGTTGACTTGAAAAAATACATTTCTTAAAATAATTTAGTAAAAAAACTCTTACCAATTATTACATCATGATGCTTGGGTTTCCCAAATGGTTAAATTTCATCAAAAAACTTGTTGTCAAAAATGTATAGATCCTACAATTCAAATCTCCACATAATATGAATATGTTGAAGAGAAAAGTTAAACAACCATAAATAAAAATGAACTATAATCTTATATATATATATATATATATATATATATATATATATATATATATATTCATATATTTACTTATTTATTGAGTAAAACAAATATTGAATGGATTTAAATACTAAATTGTTAAGGATTTAGTTCCAAAATTGAAACATGTCAATCCCAATGGTGGTATCGTTTTAATGAACAATTTCCATCCTTTGATTTCATTCTATTTTTAAATGTTGAAAATTTCATTAAATTAAGGACTTCAAAGTTTATTTTGGAAGAGGTTCCATAACTACTCGCAAACAAAAACTCCTCATAACTTTAATCTCATTAATGCAAATGGAATGATTCAACCTTTCTATGTATATATACATCTAGAAAACAAGTTTCAATCTTTTATTTCTTGAAAAAGTGATTTTTTGAGCTACTCACGTTGAATTAAAAGACAAATATCATACAATATGTTTTAAGCCTTGTAGTCAAAAGTACAAAAATTGTTGTGCCTTAGAAGCAACTCCTTGACCACATGTTGCGAGAAAATTTCAAAAAAATGAAAATTCTGGTCTTAGTGAGTTGATCAAAAATTACATGTTGCCAAAAAACATTGTTTAGTCCTATAGGGGTTACACAACAAGGTAATCTTTGATCATTTACACATTAAATGTGAGAATGTACAAAACATTAATATCACATATTGTGATCATTTAAAAAAAATCACTCTGTAAGAAACGGAACCCTTATAATTTTACAAGCAACATTTATATGAAGTATGAGTAGTTGCATCCAAGTCTTGTGATTCATGACAAGATTAAAATGAAAATTTTCTCATTAAATGATAGAAACTATAGTCCTTTCTAGAAGTTTCTAGAATACGTATTCTTATTTTTGTTTATCCATGGTTCATGATAGGATAGTTCTACAAGCTATGGCCACTCACTACTTTAAGTGATTTTTTCAAAGGTAGATTCTCTAATGAAGAGTAGGAGATTAAGAGTGGACATAGTAATGAGAAGGGTTATTAAATCAATAATCCCTAAAAGGTTTGGTAGACCGGTGGAGTTTTTAAAAAGCTTGGAAATATCAAAAGCATTAATGAAATGGTTGTAGGTGAAATATTTATTAACTTCAAATATCTATGCATAGTCATGAATGATGAACATTGAGCAATTTTTTCAAAAACAAAAGAGGATTAACGTGACTTTTGTAGCCCATTATAATATAGAGTACTTCACGCATGATGGAGGTCACTATTTTCATACATGATCAACACACATGTATATACACAATCCTTTTTATCTATACAAAATAGATTTACAATGCTTTCAAATCCCTTGTTGCATAAATATTTTTTAAGGAATCATGGAAAATAGGTGGTACAAATTGCCATTGCAACAATATTCTTGACTTACATCTCTTAGACTCAATGTGTGCAAAAAATTTGACACTAGGTTTCGAGCTTCCCCATTGTCAATGTCCTATTGAAGTCACTCTATGCAAGAAATTTTATCATTTTCCCCTGTTCTAAGCTTACAATATAATTCTCTAAATGATGTTCTCCACCATCTCAAAAATTCCTCAATTCTAGATTTAGGAATGCCCATGCTTTGAGAATTGAAGCTCAAAACATTTCAAACTTCAAATACAACATCATATCCAAAAACACACCTTTAGGAGTCATATGTAATTAAGCTCCTTTAGAAGTTAACCCCTAAATGCCCAAGGCCTTCTTTGAGCTTCTTGGAACTTCCTCTATATTGAACAAAAAGTCAACATTGTGATAAATTTTATCAAAAAAATTTGATTTGAAATTGTACAAAGTCGAACTAAACATGTTAGAGATCACTTGGGGAAAAAAAAATAAAAAATCACCTATGGATTAGAAGATTATGATTTTTGATCATAAAGGGGTTAAATTTTTGTGAAAGTGATTTAAATTCTTTCAATCATCTTCTCATGTGTCAAATCTAAAAAATTGGTTACCAAAAAACTTAGAGGTTAAAAAGCATAATATCCATAACCTTGATCAATTTTTGGCTTCTTGAATATTTTTTAAATATTTTTTAATGAATTTATAATGTGATTTTTTCTCCAAAATCTAGTGTCATCAAGGCTAATTTCCAAGAGCCTGCAACACTAGAAAATCAAGATTTGCAATTGAAACCCTTTCACAAAATCTTGAATAGATAAATCACAATCATTCTTTTTCGAATCAAATTTTTCACACTAAAATTAGACTTCAAGGAGAATTCTTCAATAATACAAATTCCTAAATATGATAGCTTGATAAGGTTTTATTTTACCCTTTCAGAAAGTATTGTCAACATTAGAAGATGGTGCCTTTGGCATTTAGGGATTAATCTGGTTAAGATATAAGATCGTATTTGGACCATCCACTCAGTTTTGCCCATCATACTACTGTTAAAACATTTTTGACCTAAAATGTACACCGTTGGCGACGCTACATGGAAACCGAATGTAAAATGAACAATCAAAACAAGTCTTTCTACCCAAAAAAAATGCATAAGTTGTGATGATGGAGAGAATGAACCAACCTACTTGAGGAAGTCTGCTCTTAAAGTGACCATGTTCTAAAAGCATCCCCTATCTAGGACTAACTAAGGTATGCAAACCCAATACCAACTATTGACCTAATACCACCCGAATGTAGGACTTTGGTTGATTTTAGAATGGTAATCTATGACATAATTACATGCCTTAACTTCATGACAAGTGAAGTTAAGGCATGTATCACTGTCATAGATTCTCACTCTAGAATCAATGACGGCCCTACATTTAGGTGGTATTGGGTCAATGGTTGGTATTGGGTTTGCCTACCTTAGAACATCTCCTGCAGCCCTCCTCGCTAGATGGATTTCCCAGGGGAGACTGGCGGAGTCAAGCAATTTTGAAGTGGAAGGGGCTAGAAACTCTCCTGCGGCAGAGAGTAAGAAGGCCGGCAAACGACGTCTTCAGCAACAACTGACACGAAAGTCAGAACCACAAGGTTGACCCAAGGCCACCGTGGTTGCCGTGCAAAGCCGCAACTTTGGGAGGTTGCTCCAAAAAAGAAATAAGAAAATAAAAACACACAAACAATAAACAAAAAAAATTTGGACAAGGATTTCTTAGTAAATTTGTCTAATTGTAACTATTGAGACTAATGCCCAAAAGGAGCATTAGTCACATAAGTCACAATTGAGGAAAATGGGCCACAACTTTTGTTTGGGTGRACAAAACTCTCTAAGAATTTTTCTATGCTTATAACCATCCTTAAGACACCTATGTGCCAATTTGTGGGATGTTTTGACACTTTTAGATTTTTGTAGAATTTTTGATTGTTTTAAATTTCAAGCCCCAAACGAAAAAAGATTGGAGTCCACAATTTGGTTTCCACGTGCTAGGATGCTAGTTTGATGTTTATTGCACCTATTGGTAATGTATTGCACAGAACTAGAATACAAAAGGTTGTTATTTTGGTGGATTTGTGTAATTGTGACTAATGTGACTAATGCTCCTTCTGGGCATTAGTCACATTAGTCACACTTGAGGGAAATGGGCCACAACTTTTGATTGGGAGGACGAAACTCTCTAAGAATTTTTCTATGCTTTTGACCATCCTTAAGACACCCATGTGCCAATTTGTGGGATGTTTTGATACTTTTAGAATTTTGTAGAATTTTTTTATTGTTTTAAGTTTCAAGCCCCAAACAAAAAAGATTGGAGTCCACAATTCGGTTTGCATGTGCTAGGATGCTAGTTTGGTGTTTGTTGCACCTATTAGGAATATATTGCGTGATTTTGGAATACAAAAGGTTGTCATTTTGGTAGATTTGTGTAATTGTGACTAATGTGAGTAATGCTCCTTCCGGGCATTAGTCACATTAGTCACACTTGAGGAAAATGATTCATAGCTCTAGTATTGAGTTTTTTTTGTTTAGGTCTTGGTAATTTGTGTATAGTATATGAGATAGGATTCCTTTTTTTATTTTAGGAGTTTTGTGACTTTTTAGCTCTAATATATATATAAATAGATTTTTTGAATATTTCTGCCCTTTTGCACTTGYGATGCCCCTGTCGCAGTGGCTGCTGAGACGCTCAAGGGAGAGGTCAAGGTCGATGTTGCGGCCATGGCGACAACTTGCGGCTCCCTTGTTGACGTTGGTGTCCGTCYCTAAATCCTTGACTAATCAAAATACGGAATCCGATGAAGGAAAGGGGCCGTAAAGGTCGCCTGTACATATGGAAATTCTAGCGGGGTCTTGGCCAAATCTCCAAGCCCCGCGCCTCTACATTCCAAAATACAGTGCCGCAGGGGATTGGATTTCCCTCGGCCGTTCAAAAATACGTTGGGAGGGCCGTTTTAACGGGGTGCAGGAGATGCTCTTACCACATGTTCTCTGAATCACATCTATTACAATGATTGATGATTTAGGTAGGCTTAAATGATCGCTTTAAAAGCTACCTACCTTAGCGCCACCCTTCTGAACTAATTCCACCTTCATATACCCCACACGGTACTATTTCAGAGGGAAATGTACACCACAGGTACATGTGCTGCTGCTGTCAGAGGGTTTGCGTCCAATTTTGCTCTCCAAGGCATGCTCTTTGTCAGCCTAACTTAACTTAATCGTACTAAGGACTTTATGCTTCAACTTTTGGCAGAAGAGTCCTGATGGGCAATTGAAAGCTTTAACCAAAACCTTTCTCCAACTGAACTTCTGGACAACTGGTTGGTTTGCTTGCTGCTACGCCATCCCCAGACTTTCATGTTTCYGAGCAGTAGTAGTACTTACCAGTCAAGCATTTGAGCCGTACAAGTCACAAGAAGACATGCCAAAAGAAAGAATAAGGTGGGTACACCCAAAAGCGCAGCTGACCTTAAAGCGCCATCTACAGTCTGTGTACATTTTCAAAATCAGTCATGTACACAGACTTTAGATGGCGCTTTCAAGAAACAAACTTTGACCCTTAATAACTTTTGCATATTGTATCCAAATGGCATGTTCTCTGGTGCATTGGAACCTCCATTCACTTGCCAACAAGACAATATGAAATTTTGAACAACCTCATAATAGTACCTAGACACAGTACCAATTTGTGGCGCTTTTGGATGCACCCACCTTACAATTAATAGACCTCATACAACAACTTACTATCGGCCCTTTTTTTTTTGGCACCATGGTGCCAGATTGCACCATTTCAAAACAAATTTTTCCTTTTTGCCAGATTAAAGTAGTCTTTTTTTGCCATAAAGTTTTCATTTCTATTAAAAATGTGGACGAAATTGCCAAATGTGGATGAAAAAATGTATGAGTTTGATTGAGAAGTGTTATTTGGTCCAATAGATGGATGTATGAGGAAGCATAATGCTTCACCAAATTTTAAGTGATCGACCACTTGACACTTTTTCAACCCCCCCCAACAAAAAAAGGGTTGCTTACTACATGGATTTGTCCTCAAAGTGATCGAGGATGGAAAATTAGCGTCACCTGCAAAACTAGATTCACTTAAATGAATGTGGAATTAGTACAAAATAGTAGTTAATTACAACTATTAATAGCGTACACTAATTCAAATTAATGTGGATTTGGTAACACGTGTCCAATGAACAAACGAAGGGGGTAAATTAGTAGAAAGACCTTGGCAATGCTTGTTTCACTGAAGTTGGTAGTATACAAATAGTAACACTTTTTGAACATGCCATCATATTTTATTTACACAATTATTATGTCAATAATAGTAGAAAAGGTCCACATACCCCTTTTCTGCTATTTTCTGCTTTCAGTGGCTTCTGTAGTACTCCATAGCACTCGATAGGACTACATAGTACTGTATAGTACTAAATCAACGGCGTAGATCTACAAGCGCCCAAAATCAACGGTGTACATTGATAGGCGCGCCACTGACACATAGTTCCAGTAGTACAACTGAGTACTACTAGTACAGTGGCCAAAAACTGCGTTTTTGAGACAAAAACGTGAAGTGTTTCTTGCAATCACCCCCAATGCAAACATATGATGACCTTGCCGCACAAAACCAATTCAGAACTTTATGTGACAACTTTAGTTGTTTCACTTATGCAAATGGGTTAGTAACCTTCAACCAATTGCAATTGACAAGCATGTGATCCTTTCTCCTAAAAGAGTGCCACAATGTCTTGATGAGGGGATCTTTTGTCGCACCACTTCCAAGAGGCCAAGACCGCGAGAAAAAATCACTGCACTTAGAACTAACCAGGTATTCTGTAGCATCGACAACCTTACCAAATGGCGCCTAAAGAATTACTAGGCAACCCCTGCCGGGCACAATGTACACTAAATAGGGGTATTAAGGGGACCCACTTTAATTAATCCACATTTCACACTATATAAATATCTACTTTTGTTGTATATGAATAGTTACTGAAGTGTCCGGGAGCTGTACATCATGTTTCAACATCTATAGTTTTCTACAATATGTACCTTTAATTGTTTGGTCCCTTAACCCTAGGATGACCCTGCGATTTCCCAAACTGAGGACCCCTATCAGAGAGGCAAACAAATTTGTTTTTTCAATAAATAATTAAAGCCTACCTACTCGGATGTAACCGTACAAATCAATAGTATGCTCTGCAAGGGTCATGTTAAAAAATTTGGGGGCCCAAATGACTCGTCACAATGCATTAGATTCTCAAGGCATCGAAAGTACATGGTTGCCAAATCACGCATTTTTTGTCCCTCTAGGTGCTTCGGCGAGTGTTGCTAGATGAATACGTTGTTCTTTGAGGTGTGTTTTTTTCTGTAGGAAAGAAGAGAAGATGCACATGATCAATGCCCCAAAAAATATTCTATAGGAATAACACATGTTTTGTGGAGGATCACCAAACAACAAGGTATCCGACAGGCCCATTTCAGGGACGCGGATTCCTTTTTTTCAATGAAAAATGTACTTCTCATTGGAGGAAGATCCCTATGGTGGAAACGACATACAAAAACTCTTAAAGTTGCAGAATTTTGTTTCGCAAGAATCGGACAATGCATTTGAGAAAAAATCCATTTTGAACMCATACATGTGTGCCACCCAGAGAACGAATGGCTTCAGAGCATGGAAATTCGCAATGGCAATGAAATTTCTCACAAGTGCTGTGGCAAGGCGTGTTTGGAGAAGGACTTAACAAATGCGTGCCATGCGGTCCTAACCATCTCCCCCTTACGTGAAGGTCATAGGTGGGACTGGAGTTTGTGCAGGCGGAAAGCACTCGCCAATCCCCGCTATAGCCACTACGTTCTCGTCTCCCTCCCACCACCCCCACTCAAACACCACTCTCGTATTGAAGAGGTCTTTTTGCAAATCCTAAACTCCTCCACAGCTACCGCTCACAATTTGTCGCACTAAACCCTAACCCATGTACTTGTCTATGCAGGGATATATTGTTTGTAAATTCATTTTTGAGTGCGAAGAATACGAGAATACACCCAAATCTAGTTTCTGGAGGTGTCAGAAAAAGTGTGTCCAAGAGGGCGGACTCATGATTTGCCAACGGTCTTTGTGCGGGTGGAGGCCTTGTCATTCACATACGTGATCCGCGTTGGCACCTACTTTTCACGCTGCCAAACTAGGGGGTCTACTTACATTGTACGCCTTAGAAAATTCAAGCCACGTCAAAATCGAAATCAGAAAGTTCTCCCATTTTGGAAACTTTTTACTCTCCAATACCGTAGTTAACCATTTTATGAAACATCACACTGATTTCGCATTATTCAGCTTTGAAAATTAACGGAGGACAAAATATGTCCCCGAGGATATTTTGGGGTTAATACCTCTATTGAGTGTACACTAAATAGTGAAATTAGGTTGCTTTTGCAATTAGGTTGCTTTCCTCCAAGAAAGTGACTGTAAAAGCCATCAAAGTCGAAAAATATTTCTACAAATACTTCTATTTGTGCACATGGAAGTTCATGAGTTCCAAATACACCAATTACTAATTTAAAAGTAGGATATTTTTGTAAATTAGCAATAAATATTTATATAGTGTGGCATGTCAAGAAATTAGTGAGAGGCAACCTAATTTCACTATTCAGTGTAGTTCATCTGGATAAAGGATAGGACAACAGATAGGGATGAATATGAAGGAGTTCAGGGGTTGATTGATCATTGCCTGATGTTCTTTTGGTTTTATAAAAAAAGAACTGTTGGATGGAGAGGTGGGTTCCGGATGGCACTCACCCACCATTCTCCCGGCTACACGTGTCCCGAACTAACCGCATATCATGTTCTCCAATAATATGGTGAAAAAAGCTTGAGTTTGACAGGGTCCGTCAATCAAGCTTTTGAACCCGCCGTGAAGTAAATCGCAAGAGGAGTACCGAAGACGGACACCCGACCCAAATAGTCAATGATAGCGTTGCAATTGCACCTCCGTCTTCGGCCGGAATTCTTCCTCGACCTCGACCTCGCTTCCTCGATCGATCACAGTGGCGCAATTCAATTCCAAGCAACCACTCAGCTCCCCAGCACGTCCTTGGTAGAAATCAGTAACTCTCTTGCAAATCCTTCTCGCAACCCCCTCGTGGGCTTTGCTTGCAATTGCAACCACACGTACGGCGCTGCCATTACTTATTCATGGAGCTTGCGGATTCCATACGTCGGCACGATTTGTCTGCTGCAAGGCTCGATCGGCGCGGGCTCTCTCAGCTCCTCGATCGTGCCGAAATTAATTAGTCATGTTTTCTTGCTCGATAATCACTCCTTTCACATAAAATTACCAGCTTCGGAGACTTGTAATCAGGGATAGTGTAATCGTTAAGCTAACTTCTGTACGTTTTTGCAGCTGCGCAGGTGGAGTACACGARTGGATTTATCGGAAGAGCGGAAGGTCAAATAGTGGCCACCGTCTAGATAGCATGAGATTTTGAAACTATGGAGAGGTTTGAGTGTGGGTCACTGTCATCGATCGATAGCTAGCTAGCCAGATGGTTGCTTCGRTCTGCAATTAATTGCGAGAATATGTGTCCATGATCACAGAATCAGCTTAGAAATGTAAGAGGGCGAGCTTGATCGAGTCACCAGGGGCGTCACAAAAGCTCACAATTTAACTCTGCCGTTAGGTTTCAAACCCAGCCCTGCGAAAGAATTCTGAATCCTGGCAGTTTCTCAAAGTCCTAGATCCTTCAAATTGCGTCGCCCGTAATCGCCTCCGTTCTCAAAGCACAAGTATTTCCTGTTCTGCAATATGTAGGCTCATTACTAAATTGGACCCAATGCAATTCAGTCTCCTTCCTCGAAGTAGTAGATCCCTGTCGCTTTACTCACTTCAAATTGTGTTGCCGAAGTTGTTTCCATTCTAGAAGCGTAAGTGCCAAACCTTGCAATTCTTGCWCTGGTACTTGCAGGGTGGATAGTACCGAATTGGRCACAAACAAYACGATTCTTCTTACTTGGCGTCCCTTAGAGTTYTGCAACGCGATTCTGAAATCKCAAGGCCTGCTGTGACGCCGTTACTACAGAGGAAATGGTGTTGTAGATCGACTTTCTGCAGTCATGAATTCAGGAATTYGAGCGCARGRTTAGTCGCAGGAYATGGAGAGATTTCTTCTTAACAAAGTTTGATGTTTTGCTAAAGCTAGATCACCACACAACTTTATGAATTTGAACAGCAGTTTGAGGACAAGCAAGGTGACAGAAGAAAAGGGAGATTTCTTCTCAACGAGGTTGATGTTCTTCTACAGCTCTAAATCACTTCACGACTTCCTGCAACCCAAATTCAGCAGATTGGTGAAAGCAGCAGAAAGTCGAGATTTCTTCAGCGATTTGCCGAAAGTTCGGTGCTTTACGAGGACGATGGCGACGAGGGGATCGTCGAGAGCGAAGCCTCCTGCAGGTCCGACTTCCAGGACGCCGAGTGACAAGAGCGGCGTCGACAAGTGCCAAGTGTTCTACCACTCTCTCTCCGACAAGTTGGAAGCGCTGGAGCAAGCGGTGCAGCCGAAGCGGCTAACCCTGGAGTGGGTCTCCCTAGCGGTGGACTTCATGCGGTCCACATTCTCCGACATGATGATCCTGTTCGAGGACGTGCGTGCGTTGATGCCGGACGTCAAAATGAGCGACGAGTTTTGGATCGAGGAGTACATGGTGGAGAGCATGAAGCTGCTGGATGTTTGCAATGTGTTGAAACCGGCGGTGTCGCGCTTCGAGCATTTCACGATGTGCGTGCAGCTCGTCGTGCCCGCGATTCAAAGGTACCGATTCGACAAATTCTAAAGCCGTCAAATCTTTAATCACTCAAGTCGCACACACAGTTTGTAGAATCAGATCTTTAAATCCATGTTTGTAAAGTGTTTGATTCGATACTTTACTCGAAACTTTCAGTTCAAAATTACCCTAGAAACATAAGTTATAGCATTACGAACTCTTCAAATGCTCATTAGGAACAAACGCTTTCGAGGAACAGGGTAAGCCTACTTTTGAAAAACCACGACGACATCTAACGTCGAATTTGCAAAAAATGGTGAAATCTCAAGAGATTATCACGTTTAGCAGGCGCCCGTTCGGGAAAAGCACGACAATTTCTAACGTCTAATTCGTTAAAACGGTCAGTGAGAATGTCACGAAATTGTCAAAATTGTCATGTACCGCAGGCGCCCATTATCTAACGTCGAATTTGTTAAACGGTGAAATTGTCAAGAAATTGTAACGTTTTCGCAGACGCCCGTTTAGAATCGATAACACCAATCTAGTTCTAGAACCAGTTGATTCCCCCACCATTACCGGTCTAACCCGAGAATCTAACCACATTACCCATTCTCTACGCAGATGCGCAGATTCCAGCCACGAGCACCACCAAACCCTAATTTCAGCTCTCCAAACCTGCGAATCCGAGCTCACCCAGCTCATCCACCCCCCTCTCACAACCCTCTCCCCTCTCTCCCCTCCCCCCTCGCCCTCCCCGTCCACCACCGACGTGCTTCTCCGTCACGCGAGCATCGCCATCGGCGAGATTTTCATAGACGGGGCGAATCTCTTCGASAGCGCCCCCCGTGAATCTCCCCTTCCCCTTCCCCTCCGCCGCACCGGGAGTGGCGGGAGCGGAAACAAGCGCGGCACGGTGGCTCTCACATTGGTGATGCGCGCCACTCGGGAAACGACCGAGTTCGTGGCGAGTGTGTTAATTTGGGCGTTGAAGCGCGACCCATCGTCGCACCCGGGGTCGACTAGTTGGCAGCGGAACTTGGAGGTCTTTGGAGGAGAGGACGGAGTTGGGTGGTCAGCAAGCTTTCGGAGGTTGCAGGAGAGRCTGCGAAAGGAGCTTTTCGAGGCGATGAGGAACAACCAGAGGAMGCAGTTTGTGTTTGAGGAGCTGAAGATGGTGGAAGGGTGCGTTGTGGGGGTGAGAGGGGTAGTCGAGGGAGACAGAGGTGAGCGTGAACGCGAACGCGCGGCGGCGTCGCGGCGACGGCTGGAGGGGTTAGGGGAGGACTTGAGGGGCCACTTGGACACAATTCAGGTAAGAAGCCCCCTTTTGAACCYTATTTTTTGTAATCAGAAAAAGTCAAAAAATAATTTAGAAGGTTTTCCTAAATTGTAAATTTTTTTGAACTGTTGTGATTTTAACCCTGTAGCATTTGAATACTTTCTGGAATTTCTGCATATTCTTGCTTATATATTTCTAAATATATTTTACTTATWTCGATTTCATCAAATTTGGCATATAGAAAGCGTGATTTAAAAAAAAGTCAAGCATTGGTTTGGATGAATGAGAAGTTTTACGGTCTAAAAGTCCCTAGAACCTGTCCATTCATTGTCCAAAATTGGGATGCGGAAGCTCTAAGGGACAAACTAAATTATCAAAATATCACGACATTGAATGTTTTGAACATCATAGAACCATATGTCATTCTAGACATCACATTACAAAGAAATTCCTAGATAGAGATTGTTTAGTCCCCAATTCCCTTCTATTTACAATTATCTACGGTCAAAATTTTAAAAAGTTGACACTCATTATTGTTTAATTGAAAGTAAAAGTAGTCAATATTGGTTTTATATTGGAGGTAATTAAATTAAAAGCATTGACTTTAGAATATGATTTTTGAAAAACAAAAACAAAAACAAGATATAAGAGACACAATTTTTTTACATGACATCCACCTCCTAAATGAAACAGTGCCAACTTGGCAAATAAATTGCAATCACACTCGAATTTGTTGTATTTTCTTATAAATGAAAATTTAAAGTGACTTTTTGAATTCTAGAAAAGCACGACACTATCATATGTGATAACCATGATTCAAACATGGTCTTTCTCTTTCTCACAATTGTTTTGTATTACCACAACAGGTGAGGTTGGACAAAGTGGCTAGCCAAGTAAACCAACTATTTGATCAACTTGTCCAAGCACGAAAGAAACTCCTAGATGCTGCACAACAACGGCCAAACTCCATCCACCGTGCCCACACCTTTTGACCCATTTGAAATATTTTCTCACACAAGTGAATCATATAACGTCTATATACAATTCTTGGAAATTGAGAGCTTGTGTAACAAACATCAATCCAGTATGTACAATATTAGATAACCAATTAAGCTACTGAGTATTGAGTCAGTTATTGACCCTCTCGTGCAAACTTGATAACGATCAACTCTTTCTCACTCTCAAAAAGTGAATGATGAATAGGGTTATGACTCTAAATCAACCTCAATCTTCCCAATACGCCTATGCGGTGTGGCAACAAGAGTGATACAAGAAAGTCAAAGTACATTTTTCAAGCGTGATTGTTTGTTTCAAAGGATCACATTCTTTGAATCATATTACAACATATGTAATTATGTTGAACAAAATTATGATGTAGAATCCATTCTAAGACTTCTTTGGCGCTACATTTGATGATATCAAAAGATTCTTGAACTTTGCAATTGAGACTTTTGAGTGTTCAAAGGCTTTAATTTTTGGCAATTTGCTTGTTAACCCCAACTGCCATATATGGTTGATTTCAAAATTTAGGCTCATTTCTAAATTGCTTTGAACCTTTAAGAAAATCGTGGCAATTTTGAGAGTTACATGTTGAAAACTTTCATTTTTCACTGAAAAAGAACATGTTTGATTATTGAGAGGTCCTTAAAGGAATAAATGTCCATTAGTGGAAGAGTAAAGCTTGCCAATTTTGCTTCTTTTCCCGGTTTTTAGCGAAGTTTGCCAAATTCACTTGATTTGAGATCTAAGAAATTGTACTTTTCTAGTTGCTTTGAAAATGGTCCCAATGGAAAGAGTAAAGTGTTTTCATGATTTTCACCATTGAAAATTTAATTATGCAAGTGTTGATTAGGAGGTATTTGCAATTTCTACTTATTGGAAAAAATTGCATTTCAACAATTGCAAGGTGGATTGTGTAATGAGTTTGATAGCTTTTCATGTGAAATTAAGTTTTTTGGAAGTGTATTGTAGTGTGTTAACACACTTTGTAGTTGTTCATGTTACCTCCAATCCCAAAAACCTTTTATATGCAAATTTTCGAATCATTGTGGGAAAGGCAACATACAAAATATAAAAACGCGCATTTCTCTTATTATAATCTTACAACTCCTATGCAATTTTGCACTCAAAAGTGGTACATATACTAATAAGAAATTTCTTTAAACATATACATGGTTAGATTTTGAAAAAATAAAATTTGCTTCATTGGGGATAATTACAAGTCAATGCTCTTTTTTCATTGTCGTAACACACTTAGAAAGGCTTAGGCATTTAGGTATTAAGGTTGTGGATACTAGTAGGAAAAGAGTTGTTTAAGTGTCTTGCAACAATGAATGTCAAAATTTGGTGCCAAAGGCTCATGTGGGCACTAGTTTAGTGTTGATATGGGTCTTTGGCAAGAAGTTTTTGACACTATTATTTGGCGCTTCTTTTTCCACTATAA
This sequence comes from Pleurozium schreberi, assembly GCA_006891605.1. Classification (NCBI taxonomy): domain Eukaryota; kingdom Viridiplantae; phylum Streptophyta; class Bryopsida; order Hypnales; family Hylocomiaceae; genus Pleurozium; species Pleurozium schreberi. The sequence goes on along the minus strand of VACF01001473.1, from coordinate 52,037 downwards.
GTATAGCCTAAGGTCATCTTCAATAAATAAATAATTAAAATGTTTGAAGCCGGATGGTTCTAGAATTTAATAAGCCACATTGTTGAATCCCCAAAAGTCAAAATGTTGGAAAAGATACTTGTATAACCTCATCCCATGGCATCCAAATTCATTCCTCTAACTACACTGCAAAGCAAAGACTTTATGAAAGTTCATTGAAAGCCATAACTATTATTTTCCTATGCATATGTTTAACTTGAAAAATTAATTGAAGGGTTGTCAAAAGCTAAGGAAAATCTAACTCATAATAGACAAATAATTTATTAATAGAAAATAAGTTGTTGAATCAATCATTTTGATTTTAAATAATTATTTGGCAAAAATGTGCTTGAAGGGTATCTCTAGTAGATAGGGTGGGCAAAAAATAATTTGAAATTTGAATATCCAAAAACTTTGAAAATTCATATTTCAAATTTTTCTATTATATGGGGAAAAAAAATATCACAAATTATTGGGAGAATTTTTTTAATTTTTGGTAAAATTAATGGATTATTGAAAGATAATTTAGAACCTTACTACTAAATAGAGTAGAGTACAATAATCTTACAAATTTCCTATTGCGATTTTTAAAGAATTTTGAATATTATAAAATACAATTGGTTTTTTTGGCTTCCACAATTAGCATTCAATTCTTATGCAATCCTCAACCAAATTTTAAATATCAAAGATACAAAACCTTATTTGGGAAGAATTGTTTCATTTTATAATCATGGATTTACATGATAATTGATTGAAAAATATTGGTGATGAATTTTTTTAATTTGATTGTATGGATATGTAAGAAACATCCATCCCGCCATTAATTAACATTTAAAGTGACAAAAACATGATGTATGAAGAGTTCAATATGATGTGTCGTATGACCAAATTTTACAAAATAGATATCTCTATATTTTAATTTGAATGATAATTATGCAAGACAAAAATCCCAATTGTATTATGTATTTTGCAAAGTTCATTGAACAACACAATAGGCAATTTGTAAGATTATTGTATCCTACGATACAAATGGGTTGAAATTTTTTTTGTGATTGCAATCTGTACTATACAATTTTATTTGTATAATATAGAATGAAATTGACATTATTTGTCTTGCATAATTAACATACAATTTGATCCAATCAAAAACACAAAATTCCTTTGCTGAAATTTTTTTAATTAATTTTCATAATTTTACATGATAATGCATTAGATAACATCAGTAATGAATTTTTTCAATTTGATTGTGGAGATCTGTAGGAAAAATTCCGTACACACATCTTTCCTCATCAGGCATCTCCAAAAATGTTTTGGAAATTATTTTTTATAGAGATTTAAGTGTTAGGGTGACAATGCTCTAAATTTGGGAAATAGATATTTGGGTCATTGTGAGGAACACATGTTTATTTTGTTTTGTTTCTATGATCTTTTGGGGGATACTTTAAAAATGAAATGTTTTTTTTAAAATTAAAAAATATGACTTAATGTATGCCCCTTTAACCCTTCAAGGACTAAGAAGACACAATGTGTCCTCTTCAAAGTTTTCAATGGCAATTTTTTGTTATGAGAAAGTTATGGACAATCTTGAGTTTCGGGCAATGACAATATCTTCTTGAAAAAATAACTTGTAGGACCCAAGATTGTCCATAACTTTCTCATAACAAATCCAAATGAGATGAATAAAAGCATTCCAGATATACAAAAGTATAATCTACGAGGAAAAAAAAAATTTTAAATTCAAATTTTTGCAAAACTTTTTTTGCTGCTCGGTCTCCCTAGCTTTGAGCTTATTTGGGCATAACTTTTGTTCCCAGGCACCGATTGAAAAAAAAATTATATTCCCACAAAGCTCATCAATTTTTCTATTTCCAAAAAAAGTTTCAAAAAATTACATACAAAATTCAGCCCGTAGGTACCTGCCTGAAATCTCATTTGTCCCTTGAGGGGACAACGGTCCTTTAGGGGTTAAACATTTGCATAGTATGGATCTTGAGACTTTAGTATGTAATTCAAAAGGTACATGTAGGCCTGCATTCAAAAAAAAACTTTTTAAAGTTTAGAAAGTGATCCTTTGAAGAACGGCTTGAATAAAAAAATAAAAAAATAAAACTTCAAACACTATGATTAGAATTTAACATTTTGAACGTCAATTCATGGAATTGTTTTGGTAAAGATCACAAATATTCAATCCATAATCAATTTCAAGAGGTTTTTTATTATTTTTATTTCAAATTTTATTTTAACTATTRGTTTGGTTACTACCATACTTGTCTATTAGGGTCAAGATTTTATACCAAATCATTATTAAAGTTGAAAAAATTGGTTTAGCAAACGCTTTCAACATCAATAATTTTTTTACTTTTTTTCACAATTATAGCATCTTGCATGTCCATTTTTATCCTACACATCTTTACAAGACACTTATTGTTTGATTTGTAGAGAAAAGACAAGAAGTAGGGTGGTAGGAGATACAAGAGTTCATGTGGGATATGTAAAGTAAAACATGAGATAGCTCTATTGCTCATGGTCAAGTCAAAACAATGCAACAATTGTTTTCACAACTAAACTTTAGTTTTCCATAATTCTTTATTAAAGACTCCAAATTACAATCAAATTTTTCAAAAAAGAACTACACTTGATTCCCCGAGTTTTTTTGATCTACCACATTTGAATTTTTTTTGGTTACAATGAGGTCTGAAGTACCGATTTGAATACAATTGCTTTGTTTTTTCTTTGAGCTCTCATCTTGCTTCAAATACTCGAATTTTTAGGTGAAACTTTTTGAAACTTTCTCATAAGATAGAAAAACTAGCTTTCAACTCAATTCTTCTCACAATTTTTTTTCGTTTAATATCTGTAGTACAAATTTTTTCCACAAATGGCAGTCAAAGTCATCTGAAATTGCAGACCGCAATTCAATAAAAAAAAATTCAAACTTTGAATGCTCATATCTTCAAATCTATATGGTCAAACTTGATGAACATTTTACCACATGATCTCACACAAATCAAGTATAAGATCATACCCTTAGTGTTAGATTCTTAAGAAAATGTTTCTTTGTTTTCTTGGATGATCACAACAGAAATGACAATTTTAAGTGGTTTGTGACAAAAAAATGGGCTTGGTGCTTTAGGAGTTAACTCTGGAACTCTTCGACAACCATTTTCTAGACGATGATCATACTGAAACTGAAGTGTCATCCTCCTAACTACTTGGATGAAAGTTCTTCTAATTTGTGGAGATCCTACATCACGTTGTTGTTCTATCTAAGGGTTGGATTTGGTGTTATTAGAGTACATGTTCTTCTAAAATTACCAATGCACAAGTATGTCAAGTGGTTGACCAAGCCAAAATTGAATTGACTTTAGTTCAAAACCAAAGTTGCTAAAATGAGGTCATAGATTTTAAGAACACAAAAATTTCAAAAAATCACCATGTGAAGAGAACCTCCTTTCAAATCCATTCCAACAATTTCTACTCCAAAAATGATAATATTTTTCTTGCTATCGAATTTTGAAGGAATTTTAAAATTTCTCTTTCAAATTTTATAAAACAATATTGGTGATAGTATTGGTGAATCTAACCATATGGATGGAGTCTACAACTCTAAGTCTACAACTTTTGTTTGTATATCAATTCCAAAATATGCTTCCAAATAGCATATAATGATTTTTCTCAAATTGCCAATTTTGAAGATGAATCAGAACGTTTAGGGGTTAACATAAGAGAACAAAATGATTTATATAATAAAAATCAAATTCTATTTTTCAATCACCACGGGGAGCAAACGAGTATGCCAACAAATGTAGAACTAGGCAAGGTATGAAAGCAAATATAAAATAAACGATCATATATACGCATTTCAAGGGAAGAAAATGGATTATTTTGCACCTTGCTGGACTTGAGTAGGAGATTTGAATCTTCTTGGTTTATAATTTTTGAAATACAAATTTGGTATTCTAAAATCATATTGAAGAATTGAATTGAAGATCTTGGAAATACATTCAAAATACACAAACCTGATTTTCATTCCTAAAAAAAATTGTAAAGTAGAAGTGGGTACAAGATTGAAAAAATAAACAAATTCTTAATAACTTTTAGATGGAATTGAAGGACACTAATCCTAGCGGTGGGATTGTTCTTATAAGCACCGTAAATCTTGTGGTGCTTTTTTTTTTTCTGAAAATTATGAAAATTGAGTTTAAAAAAAAGAAGCTAGTACAATATTTTCTCAAGAAGTTTCTATGATTGTCCACAAAAGTTTAAGCTCCATAACTTGCATATGGCCGATATAAATGGAGTGAAAAAACGATTTTCATGTAGACAAAAAATACAATCTACGAGCACAGAGAAATTATTATTCCAACATAATTATGTTGATTTGAGCAAAAACAAGGTTTGTTTAGTTGATTTGGCAATCCGTTAAACATCCTCAAAGTAAAATTTTAGACCTCATTTTAGCATAGTAGAATAACTTTTCTTAAAAAAAATTGAATTGAGAAAAGATAAGAAATCAAGCCAAATTTCATCTCCAAAAATCTATTTGAGATTTCAAGCCTCCAATAAAAAGTTATGGACAGATAAGAGTCTCTTGTGATTTTTCAAAGTTTGTTGGGAAGAAATTAGTAAAGCGTAAGTGGATAGTATCCATGTTGAACTATATGTTGTTGACTTGTCCTTACCCAAAGTGTTGATTGTCATGATGCTATAGGGATGCTATCATTGTTGTAATGAGTGGGTGACTAATGCAAAATGGAATATGGATGATTGATAGCATTGGCTAGTTTGACCTTATTTGTTAGAGCTATTTAACTCCTAAATCTAAGTTCTTTTTTGAGCTTCTTGGAATTTTCTTTAATTTGAACAAAAAACCAACATTTTGATAAGTTTTATTAATTTTTCTAAATTCTAACAATAAAAATTCAAACTAGGCATGTTAGAGATTATAAAAGATGAGAAAATAGAGCTATATCACTTATGGATTGAAAGATTATAATGTTTAATGAGGGTGTCAAAATTGTGAAAGTGATTTGAAATCTTTTAATGCTCTTTCCACATGTCAAATCTAAAAAATCGGTCACCAAAAAAACATGAGATTAACCCATATATGCCTCAGGCTCCAAATTCTGGTGTTGCCAATACTTTGAAGTTAAACAAAATCTAACCAAGATATTTATTTTAATAGTTTATATTTTTAAAATTTTCTTTTTGAAGTCTAATTTCAACTTCAAAAATTAAATTTTTAAAATCAATTATTATGATTTTCTATTCAATATTTTGTGCAAGGATGTCCATTGCAAATCTTGATTTTCTAGTATTGAAGGATCTTGGAAATGAGCTTAAAATACACTAGATCTTGGACGAAAAATCACATTAGAAATTCATTTTGAAAAATTATAGAGTAGATTTTGGAAAGTTATAAATTGATTGACAGAGGTAAATTGTGCATGTTATGCCCTACAAACTCATTTTTTTTGGTGACCAATTTCTTAGATCTAACATGTAGAAAGATTTCAAATCACTTTCACAATTTTAACACCCTCATGTTGAAACATTACAATCTTTCACTCCATAAGTGATCATGTTTTGTGTCTTTTTTTTGCATGTGATCTCTAACATATCCGGTTTGAATTTGTATGATTACAATTAAAAAAAAATTGATAGAATTTATCAAAATATTGTTTTTCTGTTCAATTTGGAGAAAATTCCAAGAAGCTCAAAAATTGCCTTAGACATTTAGGGATTAAAGGTATAATATGCATAACTATAATCAATTTATAGTTTCTCACAATCTAATCTTCGATCAATTTTTTTATATGAATGTTGACTTAAAAAATTGTTATCATTCATTTTAAAATTAGATTTTTGATTTTGAAATTAGACTTTAAAAAAAATTGCAAAGTATAAAATACCAAAAATAGAAACTTATTTAGGTTTTACTTAACTTCAAAGTATTATTGATACCCAAATATGGTGCTTTCGGCATTTGGGGGTTAAAATGACAATTCTTTATGTTAATTTGTCTTCATAGTACATATGACACTAATCTACCAAATTCACATAATTTTGAATTAGTTCAAGATGAATAATTTACTGTATTGAATTGATTCTCACAAAAATAAGATTTTGTGGTGACATTAATTTCCTACTTGACATTGAATCCCCCTCATCACTACAAAGGTAAATCATTGTAGTACAAATAAGATATTTGGAAATTAGATCAAGAAAAATGATCCCGGGAAAGACCTACAATTAAAGTTGTATTGGTCTCATGTGTGTTGTCTTCATCGTGGACTATATTTTTGTCATGTTTCCAATACTGAAATGATTGCCTCTCTTATTTTGTTTTTTGATATAAATAAAGGACTATAATTTTCTTTTTTCCATTTTTAGAAGAGAAAACTTCGAAATTAGTAGTGGTTTGATATTTTGATGTATTTGACAAAATCAATTTCAACCCGTAAATGCATGAAGTCCTGAAACCTTTTTTCCATCTACAACCACTCAAAAACTGCCATTTTTATTGCAAAGAGCAAAGAAATTAATATTTTTTTTAATTTTTAATTTTTTTTTGCATATCTAAGCATAGGATCTTGCACTAGGCTTGTATAACAATGTGCAGAAGAGATATCATAAACTTTGATTGCAAAGATTACAAGATATTTGCAATTAAAGTGAAGAAAACAAGCATTACATTTTTTCAGCTACTTTGGAGGGATGTTTTAGGTTGGTTTCTGTACTGAGAATAATTAAAAATTATTAAAAAATTAATTAATAATCAATTTATTATTATTATTATTGTTCATTATCTCACGTGGCAGTCATTTTGCCATGTCCCACAATCCAAAAACTTTGAGGAACTTGTAGTCCTTTAGACTAGTTGAGTTTCATCAAATGTTTTTTTCACCTTGCTCAATTGTATTTTCTGATTTTGAATCCTCTTAGCGTAAAACTTTTGCAATACTGATTTTGAATTTCTAACTTTTCATATTGAAGATTTGAATTGAGAGTTAAGAAAATTTAATAATCAAACAAACATACTTGTTAAGTAGAGGTAGATTCAATTTTGAAAGGAAAACTCACTTGGCAACAACTCTAAGATGAAATTGAAACAATCTCCGTAGTGAGATTGTTATCTTAACTTAGTAAAAGTTATTTTTTGAATAACTGTGAAAATTGAATTTAGAAACAAGTCCTACAAGTTATTTTTGCAAGAAGATGCTTGGATTGCACAAAAAAAAGGTGGTCCATAACTTTCACATCACCAATTCAAACGGAATGAATAAAAGATTTTCATATAGATAAAAGTACAATCTATGATAAAACAAACTTTAATTTTAAATTTTTATGCGATTTTTTTCCCTGTTGGACTAAAATTTGGGCTTACTATGCCATAATGTTTTTTCTTGGTTACTAATTAAAACAAATACTATATTTTGTAAAGACAATGTGATTTCTCACTTCATAAAAAAATTCAAAAAATCATGACAAATATTGAGACTTTAAGAACCTATCTAAAAAATATCTTAAATCCTCAAGGGAGGAATGGGACTTCAAGGGGATAAAGTTTTTTACCAATATATTAGAATCAACTATTTGGATTCAATTCAAAAATTTTAAAAATAATAATAGCATAATCATTTCTAAGAATTTAATATTTTTAATTATTTGTTGGCATTATTGATTATATATTGAATGCAAATTATGTCATATTTTCATTTGCACAATTTTTCATCCTTTTTTTTCCTAATAAATCCTAATGACATCTCCAAAATTTCTTCATACAACTTTGCAAGTTTGTGACACCTTTTTGGTGCAGTTGCATTGAGATTAGTTTTAGAAATTGAGTAAATTATAAATATAGCAATGGTTGTATTGAATAGTAGTTGTTTGTCATCTTATTTCATCAAAACATGGTGACTGGCGAGTGCTTGTTAATACCTTAGTGCTATGACATTCTAATTCTAGATAATGAAAAAATAGTTTCAGGGACTTTTTTACTACATTCTTTCTCAATCATCCAAAATAATGCTTGACTTTTAAAAGTACACACTTTCTCTATGATGGAATTGCTAGGTAACTAATAAAAGCATAAGCATTCATAAGCTAAAGAAATTGAAAGGTTCAACATTGTGTTTTATTGAGCAAACTCTTGCTAAAAAACTATGCAAAATTTTTTATAGGGAATTTTTGACAAGATATATATATTTTTTTCAGTGGGTGGAATCTCTAAATTCCTACCAAATTTTGAAACTATATTGCTCTATTTTAGTTGAATGTTCACTCTTTTGAATGAACAAATGAATTGTCATCCATATATTATAGGTTTCATCAATTCTTGTGGTTGGAAGTAGCTTCATCACTCCATCGATGATTGCTTTTCTAGACTGCCTAAAGGAAAGCAAGTTTTTGCTAACAAACAATGTAAAAAATTTTACAAATTTTTTTTGACAAGATATTCTTCCTTTTTCAATCAAACCACTATACTACTACCAAATTTTGGAATGATATTGCTCCATTTGGGATGAATGAACACTCTTGTGCATGAATAAATGAATTGTCATCCACATATTGCAAGTTTCATCCATTCCCGTAAATGTAAGTAGCTTCATCACTCTAATGATTAACACTTTGTGAGCTACCCAAATTATTGAAAAAACAACCAACCACCCATTCCATTTCATTTGTTTCAAAAGTCAAAAACAAAAACAAAACAACAACTAAGTTAGCCAGGATTCAAGCGTCTTCAATTATTTGGTTCCAGTAATTATAAAATATGTCCAAATAGTCAATAAAATGGTGAATAATCCAAGCCTGGAGTTTAATGATTTTCTACTCCATTTTCATTTTAAGTATGTCGGTGATCAATTAATAGTCAGAGCACAGATTTGATGCAGTGCCTTCGGGCTGATTTTTAATCAATAACTTATTATGAATTATCCTGGTACAGTGACCCCTACAGAACAGGACTGCTCCAACAAGTTTTTTGCATTTAAATTATAGTTTAAATTTATATTTGATTTTATAGATCATTACGGTACAGTAGTGTGCCATGTGCCGTTGCCATAATCAGGAAAAGTAAAAGTAGTTTTTGAAATTTTTTTCACTCATAAGGTAGGAGGCTCGAACTCGGATCGGGCATTTTGAATGGAACATGCCTCAAAGGTACATTGTACTTTCTTCAATTTCTCAAAATGTACCAATGGTGTACATTTTAGGGGGTGGTCGCTTTTAGAGCCCTATGATGTTTTGACTTCAAAATTTCATAACTAATTTCATGAAGCTTCAAAAAATATAAAAACAACTTCAACTAGATGTCAATTCTCCTTGTCTTTCAAGGAAAATTTATTGAAAAATATTTCAAGGTGTATCACCTCCCTAAAATTCAGTTCGAGCCCTTAGATGGTCCACTTATGGACCTCCTCCTTACAACTTCAAAATTCAATGACTTTCACACCACAAGGTAGGAGGTCCATAAAACGACCATCTAAGCATTGAAACTGAATTTTGGGGAGGTAAAACATCTTGAAATATTTTTCAGTAAATTTTTGTTGAAAGACAAGAGGAAATGACATGTGGCTCAAGTTGTTTCATATTTTTTTGGAGCTTTATAGAATTAGTTATGAAATGTTGAAGTTGAAATGCCATAGGGCTCTAAAAGCGACCACCTCCTAGAATGTACACAGTTTGTACATTTTTGTACATTGAAGAAAGCAAAATGTACCTTTGAGGCATGTTTGGTTCAAAATGCCCAGTTAGAGTTCGAGCCTCCTATCTTGGATCAAAATGCCACAAAGCTTGTGCACCCCTCCCTGCCAAGGGCTTTCTGACAGCACCATGAACACAAATAGGGAACGCATGGTCTGGGAGAACTCAATGTAACAAAACAATACAAACAACCTAGCTTAAGTTATGGATAATATTATGTATTAATAAATGGGACCTTTCCATGTGGACAATCACTTTTTTCATCAAGAGAATTGTCAATCTTATTAGTTTTTATAGAAAAGATGAAAATCAATTGATAATAATATTTTTTTTAAAAGCATCTCAATTAATTTGAATGTTTTCTCAAGGTACAAGTAGTAATAAAGAATCGTGTGAATGTTTCTCAAGTGTTGAAAATAAATGTACTCAAAATAGACATTAGCTCTAGAAAGATGTGCTTCCCTATGACTAAGGTAGTTACTCCACTACTCCAATTATTAGAGTTGTAGGGGCATTATTTTATTTTGATTATTAACAATGAAGTCACCAGTAGCGCCTTTTGTGTCTGCAATGTGCTTCCATGGTTAAAAATTAGTGCAACTAGGAAGTGCAATCAAACCATTTTCACACTCAATAGCTATTGGTGGACTAGTAATTCTCAACATTTTGGTTCTATGACCAAACTTTGCGATTGAGTTTCAGTGGCCTATGGAATTTCTACTTTGAAAATTCATAGCAATTATGCTTTATCCGAAAAAATTTACATATTTTTTTTGGTGAATCCATGATTTTCAATTTCTTATACTAAACAAAAATTCTTGAAATAAGGTGCTTCAAACTATGCTAAAAATTCCTTATTTTGATGTTTTTGGGTGTTTTCACGTAGGTAGAGCTATTTGCAACCAATGTTTGAGCCCCAGACTGAACAATCGGTCACTCTATCAACTTGTTTCTGACTGACWCAGCTCACTCAATACAAAGTATGATGTAAAGCTTTGGCAAACATAACATTGATTAAGTAATTGTACTAATGAGGTAGGGTCCCTTCCAACCTTTTTCTTTTGGCACCATTTCAAAATAAATATCTACTTTTTGTCAGATAAAAGTAATGTTTTTTCACTATAAATTTTTTGTTTCTACAAAAAAAAAATGGATGAAATTCCTAGCTTTGGATGAAAAAAACGTATGAAGAACTAATGCATATATGAATTAGTTGGAAAAGTGTTTTTGTGGTCTAAAAGATGTAGATTGAATATGGGATATTAAGGGGGCCAAACAATTAAGGGACTCAATGACGGAAATGTAGATGTTCGAAACATGATGTGTAGCCTCGAACACTTAAGTCTCTTTTGATGTACAATAAAGGTAGATTTTTGTATAGTGTCAATTAATAAATATGGGTCCCCTTAATACCCCTGTTCAATGTATGTAGGAAGAACTAAAATGCTTCACCAAATTTTAAGTGATTGTTACTTTTTGACACTTTTTCAAACACTGAAAAAGGGGTGGGGATTGGAGAGGAAGGGTGGTCCTACCTTTTCGCACCCTTGAAAATAAAACCTGATATGGTCCAAGACGACCCTAAACTACCGGATGGTGGTGGTAAGGTACCCAATCCGAACAGCGTGGTTGCGGGTTTGATACCTGGCAGTGTCAGGTGGTTTACCTGGAGTGAAATCAGCCTTTCTACCTGACGGACCCCCCTCGCAGTGTGTTGTTCAACATGCTTGTCTCGCTGCGCCCCACAAGGGTCATATGTTTCAAAAAAAAAAAAAAAACCCAATCCCTGTAAGATAACTTCTGCTAAGGTAAATACATTGAACAAAATTGTCTTATACGGCTCCTCAGCCAACCAATCCCAATCCTCGAATTCCCTGACTCAACATGGGGAGGACCAGAATTGCCTGGGGAAGTTCTCCAAAGCTCGGTGACGTTCATCATCGCCCTGTCAGTCAATAACTTACGTCTGCACTGACTGGCTGGGACCACGATTTTCGAATACATCACCGTCGGTTGGTGCAGAAACTTGATGGGGCCACAGTAATTGGCATCTACAGCAATTGTCTTCTACTCTGAATAGGGGTATTAAAGGTACCAAACAGAAATTGTAGATGTTGGAAACATGATGTACATCCCCACACACTTCAGTCACCGTTGATGTACAACAAAGGTAGATATTTATATAGTGTGAAATGTCAATTAATTAGTATGGGTCCCCTTAATACCCCTATTTGGTGTAGCAAGAATTCTCATTCACCTTTTGGCAACATCATCATTTAATCCTTAACCCCTAAGCACCCCAGCGCCTCATAAATATGGCCAAGGTGAACTGACCCCCTCATTGCCCCTTTTCTTATCCATGGGAAAAACATTGGAATTCTTTTAATTGCCACATATGACAAAATTTGCAAATTCTGAATTCGTATTTACAATCACAGGACTCCAAATAACTAGAAGACGTGAAGAAATACAAAATTGACGCAGCACAAAACAGGGGGCAATTCTTACATTTACCTTGTGACAGGGTATATGAGAAGGCCCTCATATGAGATGTCACAAGGTAAATGTAAGAATTCAATTCACCTTGAAGAAGTCAGTTCACCTTGGCCCTCATATGGCCTCTCCAAGTTGAAACAAAGCCGGGGCCATTTTCTGATTGATGAATGAGAGAGCATCTTTATGTGTAGGATGGAAGTGCAACTATTCATCCTTTATAATTTTATGTGAAAAGGGAAGATCTTCTATAGTACTTTGACTTCCAATGCTTACTTTGGAAAAATTGTAAACTAATGATTCTCATGATACGAGAATTCATGATATCCATAGTGACTCACCCGGTGTTTAACCCTTAAAGGACGGACTAGTGATAGTGAAAATCATCAATTTTGATACCGTGGGAATCATCATAGTACTAAAATCATAACTCCCTCTGTAATATCACAAATGCTACCATTAATACTTGGGGCTTGTGCTTGCTATGCGACACATTCATTGTATCACATATTAATAGAATTTTAATATATTTGAATAGAATGCATGACAATGATTTCAATAAGTCTTTAAAATAATTATTTTAAATATTTTAGTTATTGCTTTAGGAACTTTCATCTTTTTAGTTTGAATTCATTACAAGAACTAAATTTTTTTATTCCTTTATACCATGGTCATGATAGAAAATATTGCAGCCATGTTAGAAAATGTTGTGGTTGTTTTAGGTTGTATGATGACTAATATGAGTACACTTATTGGTGGTTTCAGGATAGTCTAGAGATTGTTTGGGACCAATTGGGCACAGTACTTTAAAAATTCATAACAAATTTTTACTTTATCAAGAAAATTATATAAAATTACTCTCTCCATTCTTCACATTTGTCTTTATATGGAAAAAAAATTAATTTTTCAAAAATTTCAACAAGGCAATCCAATCATTTTGCCTATTGTAGGTTGATTTACTTTAGTATGAATTCAACCACTTCAAGTTAAGTCAAAAGTAGGAATTGTGATTAAAGTGGACTTTCAAATCTCATTTCTTGTCTAAATGTCTTCATTCTACTTGCAATGGCTTCTTTCAAACTTTCCAATTTCTAAAAAAATGTGACTTGACAAATAGCTTCCCCAAAACACCTAAACTAAATAGTGAAATTAGGTTGCCCCTCACTAATTTCTCGACAATTCACCACCATCATTAGGAAAATTTTCAGCTGTGCAGAGGGCTGTTAAAACTTTATTTTCGGCACCCCCGCAGTGCTAATACAGAAAAAGAAAAGAAAATTTTTTTTTTTGAATTTTTTTTTTTGAAAAAGAATTAAAAAAATTAAAAAAAAATTAAAAAAATAGTCAATCTGATGTGGCGCTGATGTGGCACCAGTAGTGCCACGTCAGATTCCAATTTCTGAAAAATAAAAAATGATTTTTTATTTTTATTTTTTTCTGTAATTGCACCGCAGGGTGAAAACCTCGCAGCCTCTTGGAGGCCTGAAAATTTTCCTAATGATAAATATTTATAGTTATTGGACAAGAATCAATGCACTACTTTTGAATTAGTTATTGGTGTAGTTGGAACTCATAAACCTCCATGTGTACAAATGAAAGTATTTGTAGAAATTTTTGTTGAATTTAATGGCTTGTAGAGAAACTTTCTTGGAGTAAGACAACCTAATTGTAAAGGCAACCTAATTTCAATATTCAGTACAAATAGCAAATCTATGGAGGTAATAGTTTAACCCTTGAACGATGAGGCGGACGTTTTGTGTCCTCCGGATGACACAGAATCAAACCGTATAGGACAGAACTGCAGCTTTTCATCCTCCGTATTAGGAGGGTAATTGCATGAAACACCGTGCCGTTTTTGTAGCATTTGGCATAGTACTCATGTTTATTTCGGGAGTACTGTAAAATTAGAAAAAAAAATTCAAAAAAATGTGAAAAATATATTTAATGTATACACCTTTATGAAGAAGGTATCCCATGAAGGAAAAGCGTAGGAAAATTCTCTAAATAGCAGAACTAGAAATGTGCAAAATTTCATGAAAATAGGTGTTTTGATGTTTTAATTTGTAATAAATAGGGTGAAGAACTTTTGAAGAAACTAAAAATTGGCAATTTGGGAGAACTATATGATAAAGAGATTTTACCAAAAGAATGATCTTAAAACCATCTTGAATGTTGAGAAGTGCACGCGCAAGGGAGCCCTGTTCGCACGCATGTAGGGGAAATAAAATAATGTTTTTGAAAATTTCCTTTGGTATATGCATGCATGCCTAGTGCGGGAATAGACCACAGAAATCTCAGCTCTAGATCATTAATTCTCGGTACTCCCCAGTACTAAAAAACCCTAAATTGCAAAGTGTGACAAATTAGCTAAATTTAAATTTAAATATAAAATGATTTTTGAAAATTTCTAAAAGATAAGGAATTTGATTGCTATCAAGATACACATCTCCAATAAAAATTTCAAGTTAATTGGATTCATACTTCAAAAGTTATAGTAGATAACAACTGTGTCAATTGAAGTGTGACGCAAAATAGTACTAGTCTTTCATGCAATCACCCAAGAGTGGAAAGGGAAGATCTTTTCTAGTACTTTGACTTCTAATGAGTATATTTGGCTTTTCAAAGTAGATGATGTCACACGGTATCAAAAATGCATGATTTCCACAGCCATCAGTTCGTCGTTCAAGGGTTAATCTATCTTATAAGGTAAGCCTCCCCAAATGTGCCAGTGCTCCTAAACTGCCATCGTCACTTTGTGTACATCTCCAAAATCAATTATGTACATGTTTGGAAGAAATGATTTTTGAACCAAACTTGGTTCCTTCATAACTTTTACATATGTTGTTCAAATGTCGCTTTCTTTGGTACGTCAAAAGCTCCTTTCAGTTGACAACAAGAAAATATGAAAATTTAATCAGTCTAATAATAGTAACTAGGCACTATAGCAAAAAGTTGCGGTTACGGGAGTACCCAACTTACATTCACTGGTGGATATGTTACTTGAAATCATCTTCCAAAAGAGAGCAAACTTGCAAGTTGCTCCCACTCATCCCCTGATTTGAGGATTGGCTTTCATAATGAAAAAAATTAAATAATGGGTCTGATTGCAATTGTGATTGAAAGCCCCCCCCGGCCCAGTGAAAATGACAACTTGTTCATCCAGACTCCTCAGAAATTTGCCAAATGATGCCGGTTGCCTGAGTAGTAAGTTACCAAATGAAAAATCATTGATTCCAGCATCTTAAAAACCAAACTTTTGCGGCCCCTTTTCTTGGTTTTTGAAAAAGTTCCAGGATGGTGATCACTTGAAATTTGGTGAAACATTGTATTTCCTCAAACATCCATCTTTTGGATTAAAAACGGGCAATTTTCAATCAAATTCATACACTATTTCATCCAAAGTTGGTAATTTCATCCATATTTTTAATAGAAATGAAAAAAGAATTGGTGACAAAAAATTACTTTAATCTGGCAAAAAGTGTACATTTTTTTTTGAAATGGTGCAATTTGGCACCATGTTGCCAAAAAAAGGGTTTGGTTTGCACTAAACCAAGGTATTAAGGTAGAACCACCTATAACCAACCAAATAAGGAATTTGGACAAATATGAAGCAATGGAATGCAAGGAAAATATTTTTAGAGGTGTGTTCATAAAAATGATGAGGATTGCAAAAACTTTGGTAATTTTATCGCATGAATTGAAATTACTATGAATTTTGAAAGGCAAAAAGAGCTCCGGACCCATAGCCAATCTCTACACTCTTCCAATTCCAATCATTCAAAAAACTACTTTTCCACTCACTGCTTCCTATTTTTTTTTGCACTACTTTGAAACATGTATCATGAATTTTTAGTCCCAACTTTGAAAAGATGAAAAAAACCCATTCTAGCCTTGGTTGGAAGTAAGTCAATCTATGGTTGGCTATAGGACACTGGTTGGTAATGGGTGGTTTTATCTTAGAAGAGGCTTGTTTTTACTTTTTTGTGTTGGGAACTCACTCTTCATTCATGTCAACAACTTAATAGAATCAAATATCTATTATTAATAGTTTTATTATTAGATCTCCCTTTTTGTTGATAAAAATTAATTRTTAACACTTTCTCTACTATCACACCTTCCTTTGTCTTTTCCCCACATCTTGATGAATGGTTCTTCATTGAGAATCCTTTTAATCCGATTGGCTAGGGCTTGAAGACAATTGACTATGATGTAGTTTGTGAATATGTGACAAGTAGGCTACACTCACTATCATCAGAGAAGTACATCTATTTTAAAACTCTTTTTAAAGCAAGGTCACGAAGATGTATCTAACTCAAAATYTACTATATAGGTAACATTGTTAACCAACTTGGATCATTCCTCMTTAGAGAGGGKCAATCCCTCCCCAGATGTTYAGAATGGAATTCATTTAACCCCTAAAGTCYCGTTGTCCCTATRGGGGAYGAAYTGGATTTTGGGTAGGTWCTTATGAGCTCAATTTTTGGCTAAACTTTTTGAAACTTTGTCATGACATAGAAAGACATACTAGCTTTTTGGAAATATAATTTTTATTTCAATCAGTGATCGGGGGCAAAAGTTATGCCACGATAACTTCAAAATGGGGGAGAGCAGACAACAAAAACAATCCACAAAAAAATGAAAAAAAAAATTTAATATTTTTCTTCTCATAGATTTTTTTTTTTTTATCTAAATGGGAAGCTTTGATTCATTTTATTCGGATTAGTGATGTGAAAGTTACTGAGCTTCTCATTTTGCAAGCAATTAGATCATCTTCATGAAAAAAAACTTTTCCGAGGGAAGACATTGGCTRGCCAGGTGTGAATTTCTAGCCACGTTGTAGATTGTTGTCTAGGTTCATGAGTGAGTTGGTTGGTTGGGTTTGTGAACACACAACCTCAATTGTAATTTTAGTGTACTAAGCAGTTGCAACTTTGGAGGGCTAGCTTCCACATTCTAGGGGAGCAAAAAAGATATCCAATGTTGGTCAATAATGTTATGTACTTCCACAATAGGGRTTGTCATACATTCTTCAAGAATAAAACTTCTTTGAAGAATGAGAAGGTATGGAGTGAAAAAAAAGAGGCAATAGGTGAGCCTTCCTCTATGAAGAAGGGGTGACCCCCCTTTTGAGAATGGAGAGAAATGGAGAAGCTTCTTTACGCCCAATATTCACTTTGAAAGGAGAAGAATAAAATCTCAATTAGCAAATAGACCCTCCTCAATTCAAGGAGAGAGTGCATGGCCTCATTTTCCAAAGACTGATGATGGAGAGTGGAAGGTGTGACAACCTCTATTAAGTTATTGCCACCATGATGATTAAGTCACTAAGGTATGACTACCCATTACCATATAGATTTGTTGTCTACAGTAGGTACTTTGGAGAAGCTATATGTCAACTCCCATATTTTTCACATATTGTAAAAAGTTTGGAAGAGGTCATTTGCAAAAATAATGAAGATATTTTGACAAGAATTGAATTATCTGTGATTTTCAACAGGTGAAATGGTAAAGCATGCAAAGACCCTCATTAAAGCGTGGGCTAACCCTTGTTCGAGCATGGGCTGACGTGTCCGCTCCCCAAGTGCATTGCCATCACGTTAATGGGTGTGTCATTGACACAAAATGGGAGGGTCATGTAGGTGGCTACATTTAGTAGATGACGGAAATGGGCAGTTCTACCTTCTTGCCTATTAGTATGCTAAAGGGACGTCTGCACTTGGGTGTTGGAGGGGTGATGTTTGCAATGTGAATCCAGTCCATTCCAGGAGTAGGTCTAAATTCAATCTGAAGACCGTCGCTAACGACACTCATTACCTCCCAACACCTCATTTTCTGTACATGAACCGCAAGATAGGAGTACGGGAAGAACCTCCTACAAAATTTGTGGCTGGGAGGGCCGCTGCAGGGATACTCAGTACTATCGATGGTTGCTGGCGGAGGGCCCAGGGCCCAAGGTCCAACGCCCAAGGCCCAATTGATAGAGACCGACAAGAAGTTACAATCCACTTGGTGCAAATCAGCCCTAATGCTGATCGGGACACTCAATGTCCAATTKATGATCGAGAATCCTTTGATGGAAGACAAAAAGGGTCGGTGTTCATCTTTTGGAATTTTGTGTGAAAAAGTTGAGGTCTTGCACAGGACTTTGATCACGCCAATGAGGGCTCTTGGTTGTTTTTTTAACCTCTAAAGAGATGTTTGCCCCTTCGGAAGACAAGGTAGATTTTGGACATGTAACTACGTTTTCAATTTTTGTCCTCATTTTTTGAAACTTTTTTGAAGATAGACAAACCAATTAGATTCATGGAAATATAATTTTTTTTTTCAATTGGTGCCAGGGAACAAAAGTTATGCCCAAAACAACTCAACACAGGGGAGAGGGGACAATTTTTTTTTTTTTTTTTCCTCATAGTTTATATTTTTGCCTACTTGGAAAGCATTGATTCATTCCATTTGGATTTGTTATGAGAAACTTATGGACAATCTTGTTTTTCGGGCAATTGGAGCATCTTCTTGAAAAAATAACTTGCAGGATTCATTTCTGAATGCAATTTTTACAATTTTAAGAAAAAAAATTCCACATGTTTTAGATTGAATGATAGAACAATCCCACCATTGGAATTAGTGCATTTTAATTCCAACTTAGAAATATTAATAAAATTTGATTTTCCTTTGATCTTGTACCTACTTCTACTTAACAGTTTAAAAATAAATAAAAACTCAGTTTTATTTTAAAAGTTTTTTCCCCCCTAGATTTGCAACACAATTCTTCACCATAAAGATTTATAGCTCAGAATTTTGTAGTGCAAAATATTGAAGTTAAGAAGTTTCAAAGTCAAATAGTGTAATTTAGCAATGTGTTGCAAAACTTATTTTGTTCACTTTAAATGCAGATATCTTGCAATCAATGAATCCAAAAATTCTAAATTTTTTTTCACACATCCTCATACTAGTTAGGTGTAAGATCCTATGGTTAGATGTGCAATAAAAACAATTTTCAATTTTTATTACTCTTTGCCATAGAAATAGCAATTTTGAGTGTTTTTTCACAAAGAAAAGGCCTTGGTCCTTTAAGGTTTAAACAACTTACTTGATTCACATGATATGAACATGATGATTAGCATGGTGCTTTAGGGTTCAAGTTGAACAACTTAACTCTTAAACACTGGGTTGGTCACCATGGAAATCATGAATTTTGATACAATGAGAATTATAGATTTAAAATTTTTCAAAAGTAAACATCAGAAGTCAAAATATTGTAGAAGATCTTCCCTTTTCACACAAAATTCCAACGATGAATAGTTGTATTCATGTCTTACACAGGAAGATGCTCTCTCATTCATCGACTAGAAAATGGCCTCCGCGTTGTGTAAGGATTAACCCTGTAAAAACACGTCCCCCCATGACCAAGGTAGTCACCAAAATTTTTCAATTATTCTACCAATAGGTGCATTTTCTTTTCCTACACTTAATAGTGAAGTCATCCATTGGACCACTATAGTCCACAACGTCCTTACAGGGTTGAAAAAAACATTCAATTTAGCTAATGTTCAAAGATCTATACATTAAGTTCCCTTAAACAATGGGTTGGTGACCGTAGAAGTCATCAATTTTGATACCGTGGGAATCAATGATTTAAAAAATCCAATAACATGCATTAGAAGTCAAACTATTGTAGAAATCTTCCCTTTCCACCCCTAATTTTGAGGATGAATAGTTGCACTTCTATCCCAAATAGAAAAATGCTCTCTCATTCATCAACCAAAAAATGGCCTCAAGGTTGTTTATGGGTTAAAAAAGTTAGGTATTTTTGTTTGTTAAAGTGAGATCTTCTAGATTGTACGTCCACTSGTTCTTAGTACCTTTAAAAAAGCTCTCTACGACAAAAGATGCATGGGGTTTGATTCATGGCATTTTGAACATATGGTGTGAAAGTTGTGGAATTTCAATTTTTTATGAATTAAAAAAATAGAAAATCACAAAGGGCATAATCACATAATTTCTTTTCTTTTTGCTCTGGCAATGATAGAGGGTACACTAGTAGATACAAAAATTACACTTAGGGGTATTTGTTACTTGTAAACGATTGAATGTTTTTAATCAATAAAAAAAATTGGCATTTTCTATTAATGTTATGATTTTTGTGAATTTCGACGGTAAAAACTTAAAGAAATTGTACATCGTAAGTGAAGAGTGGGGTTGGCACATTGCTGTCATGTATTTATTTTGTTTCCATAAAGTTAAGTTGGAAAGATGCTAAAAAAGACTGTCTTCCAACATTTTTCAATCATATAAATATTATATTTTTGAAATTTTAATTTTTATGATATTTTGGCATCTAATTTTAGAGTTATTTTAGGCCAAACAAGTCCTAGAACTATAATAGTGTCCTAATAGATAAATCTTTTGAAAAGACCTCCAAACTAACTATGTTGTGTTAAGTGTAAAGTTGGAGACATTCCACTTGGATGCTGTAAGGTCACAATGGAAATACTTCCATAGACCCATGTTTGTCAAAATTGAGAGGCAGGTGGAGTCAAGTACATCTACAATATGTGAACCTATTTTCTCACAAACTACAAACAAATGGAGAGGGAAGTTCACATTTGAGCATTGCCATCAATATGGAAATCAACCAAGCAATCGTAATTTTCAGATGAAAAATGTACAATTAATACTTATAATTGTGTACAAATTTTCATTGACAAGTCAAAAATTACAATATATTAGCATGAGCAACCTCTTCAAATACTAGCTTTTATTATGTATATGACATTAACATAGTAAATGACAAAGGTTATTTTTTCTTTTGTATACTAGAAGACAAGCAATTGTTGGAAATTACCGTAGTGAGTTGCATAGATGTTGTAAACATTTGATCCAGTCTCTAAAAAATTGATGGGCATTTGCCACACAAATATGGACTCTATAATTTCCTTATATTAGGACAATAGAACAAAGTCTAGATGTTCTATGATATCTCATTTTATCAATTTTTTGAGATTTGTAGTCAAAGTAGTTATTTAAGCATGATTTTTAGAAATGATCTATGTATAGGATGCCAAGATTGAGGCACTTACTCCCTCTTTTGTGTATATTGTGATAAAATGCATTAGATGTTTTTTGGACCGTTTAGAAGATTGCGAGTTCCCGGGTTGTGGGAACACATTGGGAACTCTGAGAACTCTGCCATGTCAGATAATACTAATCAATTAATTATTTTAATTAATTATTATTTATTTAAAAAATATTTTTTTGATTTTTCTTTTTTTTGAAATTCAAAATTTTCAGACCAGCAGTCGTTGGTTCCCTGTGCAGGGAACAGTTTCAGGGAACAACCCCAAAACAGGCTCTTGCGGGGCTGAAAAAATATCTATGTGTTGTTTTTATGAAAAAATTGAGATGAAATAGGTATGTACTTGAGGAGGGTAGATAAGTCATTTAATTAATAGATGGAAATTGATTTAGGTGCTTCTGACCCTCCTGAATCCCACATTTGTAATTTCTAAAAGCTATTGCCGCTTGCAAACAATATGGGATATCCATTTGTATAATTTGTATCCATATTCCATATGATAATACATATATTGTATATGTATTTTTTGTGTATGCCTTGTGCCGTGTGTATTGCATATTCTATTTTCCATACCGTATTGTATTCCATATTCCAAGACCGCATTGGGGATCAATGGCATCGAAGAGTTTTTTTAATAAACTTATATCAAGAGCTCTCAATTTTTTGAAGGGAATTGTGTGGGGTGTGTGTGTGGGGGGGGATTGCAAGAGTACCTACCCGGGGAGATGACTTGCGATTTTTAGAAAACTACGTGAGTTAAAAGATAGGGTCCATTTAATTCAAAGGTAGGAAAATTTTATATAAGTTTTAGAGCTACTATAGGGTCTATGAAATGCTACATCCTCTAATATATATAAAATAGGTTATGTAAAAATATCATATAGTAGGAATTTTTATTATTAAGTTAGCCTTGACAAATAGGAGTTGTAAATTTTTTTTATAGTATAGTAAGTATAAGTGTAGACATATAATTTTGTGCGGAGGATAAAATGTGCACAATCCAATAAATGTTGGGGATTTCCTCTATCAATTTGTCACTATTATTAGATAATTTCAACTTGCCTATGAAAGTGGCAATATTCCAACAATGTAAGGACATCTAAAAATCTATTGTTTTAAGAAAAAAAATGTTAATTTGTAAATCTACAACAAACACTACAAGAAAATAGGGGTATATGTGACTTGTCCACAATGACTGTAGCAACAACAATGATTTTTAAATGATTGTAAAATGACTATTTTACAATCATTGTTGTTGGTGAAGTCATTGTGAACAAGTCATTTATACCTCTATTTTCTTGTAGTGGAAGGATGTATGACAAAGGATTGTCTTCTTATAAAGATTCATTAAATAAATGTTTTAGGTTTGGAGGTACCTTCACTCCTATGGGGCATAGGGTTAGTGAGGACTTTGGACTAGCTATCTCATTGTTTTATTATTGTTGTGTTTCTTATTGGTGTTGTGTTTCAGTACAAGGTGAATAGAACTTGCTTTGGTTGTTAGATTGATGATATTGCTTTTGGGGGATTCATGTTACTGCTTTTCTAACGTTTTTGATATTGTGTGGAGTCTTAATCCAATGACAAACATTCAAAGAACAATCGACTTAAAACAATGACAAGTCTTCATACTTGGTTTGAATGTCATGATTGTTTGATGCTCATGCAATGTTGCGTGTTCCTTTCTATACTAGATTGATTAAAWTACATGGCTTAGARYTTRGAAATATCCAAAAMTAGGGTTGAAWTGCACATTCTTAWTTAYTATTATGTGAAATTGTATKATGGAACTARCACCTCATATATCAAAAAAATGAAGTATAAATGTAAGACATTGGTCTTATAGTGTATATTGTGTATGTATATGAAAAAATCGGACATATAAGTTTTAGATGTAAACTAGCCCAACTATAAAAAAAACATTTGAAGAATTTATAAAAAATTATAGGGTATTAGAAATATGCTAGTAATAGTTTTTTATGTAAAAATAAGATCAACTTAAATACAACAATCAAGGTAAATAGCCCTACATCAAATAACCTCTTAACTCATGTGTATACCTTAAATTACAAGGAGTGATCTCCCCGAGAGTACCTACCACCCTCTTTAGGCTCATTCTCATTGTCACTGTCAAACATGAAAAATAAACTTTTGCTAGATCAATTTAGAAACCCTT
Source organism: Pleurozium schreberi (assembly GCA_006891605.1). Lineage (NCBI taxonomy): Eukaryota > Viridiplantae > Streptophyta > Bryopsida > Hypnales > Hylocomiaceae > Pleurozium > Pleurozium schreberi. The sequence goes on along the minus strand of VACF01001473.1, from coordinate 28,566 downwards.
ATTTTTGAAAATTTATGAAATATTCAATCTCTTTGTAAAAATGGAGATATTAGTGATTAATTTAGTGGTATGATTGATGTGATGGGTGATTGCATGAATGACTAGTATTATTTTGCGTCACACTTGGAATGAGGGAGTTGTTAGACATTTAACTTTTGAAGTATGGACCCAATTAACTTGAATTTTTATTTGATAGCAATTAGATTCTTTATTTTTCAAAAAATTTAAAAAATAATTTTATATTTAAATTTGAATTTATCTAATTTGTCACACTTTGTAGTTTTGGGGGTTTTAGTACTGGGGAGTATCCAAAATTAATGGTCTAGATTTGAAATTTTGTGATCTATTCCCACACTAGGCGTCTAGGCAAGCATGCATCCACCAAAGGGAATTTAAAAAAAAATTATTTTTATGTCCTCTACATGCACGCTAATAGGTCTCCTTATGCGTGGACTTTTGAACATTCATGATGGTTTTAAGATCATTCTTTTGGTGAAATCTCTTTATGATCAAGTTCTCCCAAACTGAAAATTTTGAGTTTCTTAAATATTTTTTTCCCTATTTATTACAAATTAAAACTTCAAAGTTCCTGTTTTTGTGAAATTTTGCACTTTTCTAGTCCTTGTACTTAGAGAAATTTTCTACACTTTTCCTTTAAAGGTGTATACATTAAATATATTTTTCACATTTTTTAAAAATTGTTTTTCTAGTTATACTATACTGTCAAAAAAATCATGGGTACTATGCAATACACTACCAAAATTGCAAAGTGTTTCATGCAAYTACTCTCATTCTCAATCTTGTATTAACCCTAAAGTACAATAAGCCCCCAAGGAGTTTTTTCAAACTTAGATAAGGTATTTCGAAGTCAATTTGGAACATCATTTTCTGAATTTTTTTTGAGAGCTCTTTGTTGGCAGTATCCATATAAAAAATGTATTTTTGTTTTTAAGTTAGTGTTGTCCACATTAGAAAATAAGGAAGCATGAAATGGATCAAGTAGTTTAGGCAAGGAATTAGTACACTAGTTTGGTATGAAGGGATGGTGCCATAGAGCTCATGAAGCAAGGCAACAAAAAAAACAAGAGAAAGAGAGGATTGGAAAGCGGTTGCCTTTGGGCTCCTAACTTGGGAGGAGTTGTTAGGATATTACTATCCAAGAACAAAGCCGAAACTTCATGCTTATTGGGGTCTTTGTCGGTTCATAAAAGGTCTATATCAAATTTCAATAAGAGGTCTTTATAGACTATGGCTAGATCCCTCAACCTTGGTTTGACATGCTATATAGGTAGTCATRATGATAGCACAAAATTTTGTGGTATGGAAATGGTAGTTGGAGGCTACTTCCAACATTTCAAAATATTATATCCATTGTCTCAAAATTCACCGAATCTTGTCAATTGAAGGAGATTTAAGCCTCAAAATCAAAATGCCAATAAGATTGTCTTATTTTAAAGAGATCAAAAGACAAAATCTTTACAACATTTGTAATTCTATTTATTATGATCACACTCCAATTAGGATGAAAATTAAATAAAATGTATGACACCATCTAAAGTCATGTCAATTTTTAAATAGAAAGCACCAATTCTTGTTAATTAATGTGATTTAACTATGTTCATGCAAACCAACATGATTTGGTGTGCAAAAATCTCCTTCATTGCCTTAATTTTTCAGAAATTGGTGGCTATTTAATGTAAATTCATTCAAGGATTTAGAGAACCATCAATTTACTATCACCCGCTTCTAATTGTCATTCAAAACTTTTCCACCTCTGCCAATTCCAAACATACAAATCAAACCCCTCAAGTTTGTAGTCATGGAATTTTCTAATGAAGGTCATATGAAAAGCTCCTTAGAGTATTCACATCGAAGATTCAAGTATTTCAAAGCCGCAAGGGAGATCAATTCTTTGGAGAGGGGAAGAGGCAAGTACAAACGCTCATTGCTTTGTTGCAATCCAATCAGTCCCTTTGTGTTCAATTTATTCCTATAGGTACATTGCCATGGTCTAACACTAGTAGAAAGTTGTAACGAGAACAACAAAAAATCAACAATTATCTTTTATTTTGGGTACTAGCGGTCACAACTTGTTAAAATCAACAAAATTTTGTAAAGACATCAACAAATTTCTATTGTTTTAGGCAATTCCAATTTTTTTGACCAAATCAATTTTTTTTTAACGAATTGTGTAATCCCTAAAATCTATATTGTTTTTAGATGTTTAAAATCTATAATTGTTTTAGATGTTTTAGATCTAGAAATGTCCTAGATGGTTTGGATTGCATGATTTGAAATCTACATATGTCCTAGATTTTAGATATCTATATTGTCTGATCTTAAATGTTGTTTTCATAGTTTAGATTGCATAATTTGAAAATTAATGGTACATGGAATACTGCCATTTTAATGAAATTCACCATATCCTTGCTAATTAAATGTAATAAGTCTAAATGTTGCTAAGGTATGGAAATCTCAACCATACAATCTTGTAGTGTGCATATTGTAAATGACTTAAATGAAATTTAGAGTCATTTGGCCGCATATATTGCAAAAAACACATCTTTGGATGAACCTCCCTTTACTAAAATGCTTCTCAGTCATCCATGACTTCTCGGATTGATATGAAAATTTTACCACATAAACTAGACTTGTATGCGCAACATTTTTAATAAAAGTAATTGAAAATTGAGCCTCTATGAAGAAGTTATAAGCCGCCAAAGTTCACTGCAATCTAAAAATGTTTGGATTTTAAACTTCAAATGGCTCCCAAAAATTCAAAACAACTTAGATTGACATGAAAATTTTACTACAATAACTAGAATTTAAGGGAAGTAAAACCCAACACATTTTATTGAGAACAAAAGTTTGGTGGAAAAGATAAAAGCCCCCAAAGTTGCAGCTGTTAGGGTGCAATGTGGTAAATTCAAATTGAATCTGTGAACTTTGAAGGGCTTTCAAAAACTCATTACATCTGGAATTGATCTGAAATTTCATCAGATAAACTAGATTAGTTTGTTCAACGTTTCCAACAAGCTTTTATTAAATTTGGACATTGTACGCAAAAGTTACAATTGTTTGAATGAGACTTGTAGACTATGTGAGGATAATTCTCGTCTTCTTAGACAATGAGGGCATAAGTAACAATACTTTTTCAGATTTGACATATCAACTAAGTATTGGTGTAATGGTTGAGTGCCCGGTTCGAGATGGTGAGGTCTTGAATTCCAACCTTGGCTTCACTGGGTAGTTGACTTTGCTGATGTGGTAGTTGATTGCCATGTGGAAGTCAACTTTGGTTGATTTTTTAAAACATTTGACAATCGACCCTCCAAATTTCACAATTTTTAACATTTTAAAAGAAAAAATTGTCGTCCAAATCAACAGAATTGGACAACAATTTTGAGTAGAATATTGATCGATACAACGCGAACGAATCAACTAAACTCGACAACAGTTTTGGGTTCAATTACTGTTGACATCATTTCTATCAGCAATTTGCAAAGGTGTTAGGGTGAAGAGATGGTTTTGAGTAGAATATTGACTGATACAACGCGATCGAATCAACTGAACTGGACAACAGTTTTGNGCAATTTGCAAAGGTGTTAGGGTGAAGAGATGGTTTTGAGTAGAATATTGACTGATACAACGCGATCGAATCAACTGAACTGGACAACAGTTTTGGATTCAATTACTCCTGACATCTTTTCTATCGGCAATTTGCAAAGGTGTTAGGGTGAAGAGAGAGGACACACATACATAAAGAAATGGATCAAACAATCAAATTGTTTTGACCAAAAAAGATGACACTAGAAATTCTAGTGTAAAGAGAAATATCTCACTGAGGAAATGAATGAGCCTTCCATTACACTTTCACCAATGCACTTTTTGTGTTCAATGCCACAACAATTTCTATATTTTATATTACATTAAAATCATCCGATTGAGTTTCTTTATATGTGAAAATTTACAAGTAACCCTTTGGAATACCTCATTTTGTGAATTTGTGCAGCCTTTTCTTTTTCCTTTTCTACAAGCACCTTATCGCTTAGCCTCCTTGGACAAGGACAAAACTCAATGACCTCAAATTTGATGTACTAAATTTGAGTGTAAGCTCCAAGATCTGTATCTCTATCAAGTTTCGTAAGATTAACTTTTTTAATGAGGGATTTTGATGTTGGTGTTGTACACCCTCTTCGATTGTAATCCTAAGTATTTTGACATGTAAGACTTAAAAATTATAGGTAGAAACTTAAACATTGAAGGACTTTAATGGAAAATGTAATTTGGATACAACAAAGCTTGAAATTTTTTTGGTGGCACAAGGATCTCCTTTGTAGTGTACAATCCTAGAACTTAAGCATATGCCAAAGTCAATGCAAGAAAATGAATTTTTTGGGAGAAAGAAGGTGGGCAAGACAACAACAATGGCTAGGAGTTGGGTGCAAGGGCAAGCTTGATATAGGTGACAATGAAAGAGGACGGGAAAGACATGGAACATGGATTTTTTGGTAGAGTTGGGACTCTATATCACCAACATGTCAATTGTCACAAGGGCAAGTTTGCTTATAGGTCCAAAAAAAATTTTGAGTAAATTTTTTTGATTTTGAATTCAAAAAATTGCAACAAAAAAATAGTTTTGGTTGCAACAAGAAAATTAAAATGATTTGTATTAATAACGTAAATGAAAAAATATCTTCAAGTCTATTCAAATTTAAGTAGATGGAACAAAATTTCAAATTGTACTGTGTAGATTATTTTTGATAGTGAATAAGGTCTTAAGTCTTGTTATTCATTAACAATTTTCAATTTCAATTTCAATTTTAACTTATCTACACTTTTCTATATACATTTATATTTTGAGGTATACATATGTCAAATTTTTATAGTATCAATTGGTGTGTGTTCTAGCTTTGCATTGGATTTGTAAGTACGACCTTTCTGTTTTTTATGATTTTAAGTTGTTCTTGTTGAAATTTTTAGGGCACAACGAATGGGGGTACAAAAGTTTTGGCATTGGAAGAGAGAAGCATCCGGCGCAAGGTGAGAGACTGAGATGTGTCTGACAATGGTGAAGCTGATCTTTCGACTTCAAACTTTACAAATTTACTTCTTTCACCTTAGTGTTTGCCACGCTTAGAAACAAGCTGCAAACGAAGAACCAAAGCTCCTTCTTGTTGGCACACTTAGTAATAAGTTGTACATGAAGTACCATAGCACGAATTTTTTTGGATAATTTTGTAGTGAAACTAGCTGCACAACTAAGTGTGCCAACAAGAAGGAGCTTTGGTTGTGCAGCTATAAGTTGTCCAACACTCTTTCATCAGCTTCGTTTGTCCACACAATTTTTTTGATGGGCATACTCTTTCAATATGTGAATTCAAAATTTACCATTTCATATCAATGTGTAGTTTGTTTCCCTATAGAATGGGTGGTTTGATGATGTGAAATTTCTTCCGATACGTACTTTCAAGACATGCCAAGTGTACTAGAGGTATTTTAATTGAATTTTAATAGAATCAGAACATGATGTGTGACTATCTAATGTGATTACATACTATACTTTGGAAATTAGAGAACAAGATTCAAATGAGCAATATAACATGAGAATTGTAGCATCCTTCATATACTACAATATTAAGAAAACTAGAAGCAAAAAGCAATTGTGATTTGGAAGTAAACCAATTTTAGATCTAACCACCCCCCTATTGACTCAATTGTTTGATTGGTTTTCAAATCATTCAAAAATCTTTAGTGCTTCTTTTTTGAGTCAAAATGATTTCAACATTTTATTGCATGTTATTGTACATCATTAAATACCACATCAAACAAGAAACAAACAAACCTCAATATGAAATTAAACGCAAAGCATGGAGAGCATTCTCCTCCCATGCAAAAGCAGAACGTCACAAATCCAACTCAAAACCACATTAGATGTTTTTTCAACCCCGCAGGAGACTGTTTTGAGGCTATTCCCCGAAACTGTGCAGAAGGAACCATCGACTGCTAGTCTGAAATTTTGAATTCCATTTTTTTTTGCAAAAATCGTAGAAAATATAAAGAAATTGAAAACTGATTTAAAAAATTATTTTTTAAATAATTAATAATTAAAATAGTTAATTGATTAATATTATCTTACATGGCAGTCTCTATGCCACGTTAGACTGCCTACATGACAGAGTTCCCAAAGTTCCCAATGTGTTCCTACAGCTCGGGAACTCGCAGTCTTCTAGATGGTCCAAAAAACATCTAATGCAAGGAAGCTAAACAAAAAACAAGCCAAACAACCTTAGTACAAAATTAAAAGCAGAACATCAACAACGTACTCACTCCACGCAGAAGCAGAGCAGCGCCGCAACTAAACCCTAAAAACAAGCTAAAGCAGAATAACTTTAAGCACCGGAACTCAACCACAACAGTAGCTCCGTGCTCCCAAATCCGAGCTTTGAATGAGTGGCAGTGACAACAACAAAACTAAAACTTCAAACCCTAACTCTACGGGGAGAAACCCTACAAGATTCCTACAGTTGAGATGCCTCAGAGTGCATAACCAATCGACGGCTCGTATTCTCTTGATTCAATATTGTTTTCTTGCACATCTAACCGTACGATCTTACACCTAACTAGTATGAGGATGTGTGGATAACATTTCAAAATGTTTGGACCTACAAATTGCAAGATATTTGCGTTTAAAGTGAAAAAAACAAGTTTTGCAACAAATTGTTGAACTAGATTATTTGACTTTGAAACTTTTTAACTTTAATATTTTGCACTATAAAGTTTTGAGCTTTAAATCTTTGTGATGGAAAATTGTGTTGAGAATCTAGGGAGGAAAACAAATTCCAAAAAAACTTAGTTTTTATTCTTTAAAAAATTGATAAGTAGAAGTAGGTGCAAGATCAAAGGAAAACCTAATTCATTTATATCTTTGAGGTGGAATTAAAATGCACTAATCCCAATGGTGAGATTGTTCTAGCATTCAAGCCCAACCATGTGGAACTTTTCTTTCTTCTTAAAATTGTAAAAATTGCATTCAGAAATGAATCTTACAAGTTGTTTTTTCAAGAAGATGCTCCAATTGCCCGGAAAACAAGATTGTCTATAACTTTCTCATAACAAATCCAAATGGAATGAATCAATGCTTTCCATGTAGGCAAAAATATAAACTATGAGAAAAAAAAATTTTAATTTTAAAATTTTTGAAACTTCTTTTTGCTGCCTTCTCTCCTTCTCTCTCTCCTCCTCTCTCCCCCTCTCTCCCCCTCTCTCCTATGTTGAGTTCTTTGGGGCAAAACTTTTGTTCTTGGGAACCGATTGAAAAAGATGATATTCCCATGAAGCTAATTAGTTTTTCTATATTCAAAAGAAGTTTCAAAAACTTAGGACAAAACTTGAGACCGTAGGTACATGCCTAAAATCTACCTTGTCCCCCAAAGGGACAAATGGTCCTTTAGGGGTTAAAATTGAAAGAGGATTGACATTGAAGAGCATAGTGCCCCCCAATGAAGATCTTTTGTGCTTCTCATTGAATTTCTTGGTATCTTTCAAATAACCAAAAAATTGTGTACATGACTGCATTGTATAACCAAGCAATGGTCCTCCCCATATTGAGAAGGTATTCTACGTTTACAAGATACCTTGAAGGAACTTATGAGTCAATTCAAGGATTGCAGTAGCACTGAGGAACCATAGATGACAATTTTGTTCACTATAGCCGTTCGTTTTTCAAGCATGCAAAAGGACCCCATGCAACATTGTTAATCAAATTAAACCATTTCCCTTTGGAGGGGGGATCCTATATGTGTGAGAGTGAACTTAGTGGTTATTTGTAGAAAATCATTGATTTGCTGGGAAGATGCAATGCTAGTGTCCTTAGATGAGTGGAAGTTGCAAGAGAGTCATTGGTTGACTGAAAAGTTGCGATATTAGTTGACTAGGAAGATGCAATGCTCGTGGCATTTCTTATAGGAGTAAGTTAAAGGGCCCCTAGCGTTGGTTAACTATGGTAGTATGCTGCCTCATTTAATTTAAATAATATTCATATAGGCAACTAAATGTACAGTGAGAATGCAAGCCAGTTATACAGTACAGATGAAAAGATACAAAAGGAGTATGGCCCAGAGTTATCAAACTGAACTTCTGAAAGCCACAGCTTGCCAGCCAGCAGTACTAACTTTCAAAAAGAAGCTCATCCAAAATTTTAAATTTTAAAAAATAAAAATTCCATTCATACAATTGATTGAAAAAGGGAAAAAGAAAACTTAATTTTCAGTGACGGATAAGGGAACACGTACCATACGACAAGATTCAGGAAAAACCCATAAAAAAGATTGTACCTTTGAGTTGAATTTAAAATAGACATCTTTATCCTGAAAACATTATAGTACAATATTTTCCCTTCTCTCTAACATTTTTGCTCATTTGACTAGAAGATGACGAGTTTAGACATTGTTAGATGAAATGCACTTTGGTTTTATACATGTTTATTCTAGTAAGGATGCCAAAAGACAAAAAGTGATTGGTCAATGACTATAAAGAAAATTATGGGAATGAAGAATGCACCTACTTATCCAAAAATCTTATAATTTTTGAATGTCAACCTCGGCGATAGGATTTTTTTTTCCAGGTTAAATCTATCTTGGAATTGATTTTGYTGTTCACAAATCACAAGTTACAAGGTGCTTAACCGAGGACTTTACTGAGGTAGAAAAGCACTTTTGTAGTTTGTTGTGGAGAAGACATTTGATAAATCTTGAATGCACCCTTAAGTGCTCATCGAGTTTTTTGAAAGGAATAATAAGTCTTGTGAAAAATGTGCTTGATCAAATTTATTTACTTAAGAAGCTTTAGGAAAAATCATGTAATATCTATACCTTAAATTAATTGATTTTGTTTTATTTGTTTATTTTGTTTGTTGTGTTGAGACCTCTAGAACCCCATGTCCTGTAATCGTGTCTATTTGGTACCATCAAAAAGCCCTTAGCGAAAAGGGGCGCATGGTTTTTTTAGCATTCTAATTCACGGTAGAGAAGATATTGAATTTCAAAATAATAAAGAATTTCAAAATTTCAAAATTTCTTTTGCTTTTATATAATTATGAAACCATTGCAACTACACAATGCATATTGTATCAATAAAAAGGAAAAAATACTCTATATGAATTAATGATATAAAACCTGCTACAAAAACTTCAAATATCTTTCATCACTTTCAAAAGTAATCTTACTATCTTTAAGTTCAATCACTTCGTTAAGAGAATTCTTGACAAAATTTGTGATCAAATGCTTGCATTMAAAAATCGTAATGGAGTGAAGATTTTCTAATCACTTTCATCCAATGGTCAAGAAAAAACGGTAGCTAGTTCAAATTTAGTAAGAGGAAATGGGAAAAAAACCAATTGCAGTTTGAAAACATCGGCAAAAAAATGGTGGGAAAGTCTACAAAAATTCTATTTCTAGTAAGAAAAAGGGAAAATAACCATACCTCGAGCTTGAAAAACCGGTTCAATTTGGAAATTGTAGGAAATTAGTCGGTAAAACTCAAAAAGTTTTTTTTTTTTTTGAAACATATGACCTATGAAGGTCGCAGCGATACAAACAACCAATGAAGGTTGCTGCAGGACTGACACGACACAACCATGGCAACTGGATTTTTAGTCGAAATTACACACCACGGGCACCCCCTTCAGAACACAAGAGGAGGAACACGAACAAGGACACCATGGAAGCATGTCACCATGGGGAATTGAACCGACAACCTCGTGGATGCACTCACTGATTCCTACCACTTGAGCCATCACCCCGGGGTAGTTTAGGGTCATTTCGGACCAACTCAAAAAGTTTTTCAAACACTGCTTTCATCAACAATCGTAAAGGAAAACCTCAAGGAAAAAGAAAAAACAGCTATGATAAAAAGAAGATCGGACGCTAGTCACGGACGAATGTCGACAAAAACCTAAAAGAAAAAGAAAAAGAAAAAGAAAAAGAAAAAGAAAAAGAAAATCATCGACGATAAAGCTCCGACCGGACGATAAAACTCCGACGAACGACCTTCCGTCCCACCCTAAACGTTGCGTAAGTCAGTCACCCCGCCATCAGAAATTCAGAGCTGAATTGCCTCCCCAGGAATCCTGTGGCCCCGTGTGTTTTCACGCCGAGCAGCGATTTCCATCTCAGCCGTGAGYTGTTTGTTTCTGTGCATCTGTCAGAGATTCGTCTTTTCGTCATCGAAGGCATCACTCACGCTTGTCTGGAAGCAGGGCGCCACTCATCAGTGGGAAGTCACGACTCATCACGACCAGCGGAAAGAAGCCTTTCGCTTGTAAAAGTGGGAACTGTGGAAGGCAAGGATCCATTGATCCATTGATCCATTGATTCTTTGATTTATTGAGAAAGCCCGACCACCGTCCTTTCCCGGAGTGGTACAGATCGTGATCCACCTTTCCCAGATACAAGCAAATCCGGACACAGCTGTTGAGGATACWCAACAATTCGGGATACAGCAATTCGGGACAGAGCCCTTCGGGATACCGAAATTTGGGGATACCCAGCTTTCCGGGATAAAGCAATTGGGGAAGCAGCAGTRGAGGATACCTGATACCAGGAATTGGGGATCCAGCGATTTGGGATGCAGTAATGAGGGTGCTGTAATTGGAGGTGCAGCAGTAATTATTGTTTTATATGTGGTTTCGAGAATTTCTCGGGTTTTGCGCATTTGGAGGTTTTTTTCGGAGAGTTTTGTTTCGGAGAGTTTTGGGTTTCGGYGAGTACGGTTTGTTGTGACGAGTTTTGGTGGAGAGTGACCTCCTCTGTTTGAGTGTGTTKGTGTTTTTTGTATGCTTGGGCACTGCAGATGTTTTTTCGGGTGAGAATCTTTGTTGGAGCTTGACGTTGGATCGTTCCGCTCTTGTCTGTGTTTATGGCGGCTGTCTTGGCTCACGCGTCTTCTCATCAGTCTCGCCAGTGATCGCAGTCATGTCGACTGACTTCTCTGTGCCTGGAACGTGGGGTCCGAGTGAATGGACTTGAGCGTCGGTTCTACTTGTCCTTCCCGTCCTACACATCTCTTCAGGCAGCCCGTCACGCATCTTGTGACGCGTCTTGTGCATCTTTTGGCAGTTCGAGGAAACTTTTCCTCAAAGCTTTTCACTCTTCGAAGTCGTTRCCGATTTTACACTTGCCCTTAGAGTTTGCAAGCATCTGAACCCACCATTTCCGTCGGTATTTTGGGTTACACCGCAGACTTCCTTATTGAACTTTGTTTTGTGATTATTGGGTGTCCAATTCTCGGCGTTTTTTTTAGTAAAGAATGGAGGCAGCCATGGCGGCGAAGAGTACGAGGATGAAAACCTCGAACGACGACTCCCAGTGTATCGACAACCTTCCCGAGCAGATCCTGGAGTGCATCTTCAGCCGATTGGAAAGCGCCGAGGACCGCGGCTCTGCCTCCGAAGTCTGCAAGATGTGGAAGAAGGTGGACGGTTCAACTAGGAAGAGTGTCTACATCAGCAACTGCTACTCCATYGGCCCCACCGACCTCTCCAAGCGGTTCAAAAACTTGGAGAAGATCAAGATCAAAGGGAAGCCGCGGGCGTATGAGTTTGGGTTGTTGGTGGACGATTGGGGTGGTCATGCGGGGCCTTGGATTGAGGAGATTGGAACGGCATATCCGAAGTTGCAGGGTCTGCATCTCCGACGCATGAATGTCACGGATGAAGATTTGGCGCTTCTGGCTTCCAAGTGCCAAAAACTGAATGTAGAGACACATTTCCACTCACATTCTCACACTGTCATTGCAATTGGTAGCTCTGCTTTAGAGAATAGTTTCCTTCTTGTTGTGTACAACGGTCTAGAGCAGGGTTCACCGCCACCGTTTGCTCTTGTGTAGAAGAGCAATTCTGTGGAAGCAATCGGCAGCTTTGACAGAAATGGCTGCAGAGAGTTTGGAAATTTTTGCATCTGCGTTTGTACTCCATCAGGTTTTAGAGTTGCGTTCTCTGCTCACCCTTTTTACTGCGGTTTTCAATAATTTCGCTTGCGTACAAGTGCAATTCTGTCAAAGGAATCGGTTTCTTTGAAGGAATGGCATTAGAGAGATTGGAAATAGTTGGAGCTCTCCCCTGTGTTTGTACTCCATGAGGTTTTAGAGCTGTGTTTGCCGCCCACCCATTTCACAGTGGTTGTCAGTAATATCACTTGCGTATATCCGCAATCCTGTCAAAACAATCGGTAGCTTGGACAGAATGGCTTTAGAGAGTTTGGAAAATTTTGGAGCTCTCCCCTGTGTCTGTACCCTGTGAGGTTTTAGAGCACTGTTCGCAGCCCACCCATTTCACTGTAGCTGCTGCACTGTGGTTGAGGTTGCAGTGACTGTACTTGCCTAAAATAGTTGGCTGAGTCTTACGATTTCATTTCTGAACTCAAGGTATGAGAGGATTTGTGAAAATTAAAGGAGATATTAAGGAATTGGAGAATCTTGATTCTTTGTTGGATTATTAGCTTAGCTCAAGGCGTTTGCAGTTCCGAAGAATGCTAAGGCTAGCACCCAATAGGAAGATTAGTGTCGAAAAAATTCAAAAGTACTAGGACGCAAGTCTTATCAAGATTGTTATGTCTAGCTGCAGCCAGTACGAAAGTTTGAGTGGAAAAGATTCAAAGTTGCAAGGAAATAGCATTTTAGAGGACTTTTGTTGAGTACTCTTTTAATTAGTTTGAAAAGGCATCCCTAGCACCTTGTTTTGCAAAGTTGAGCTCTACTTGAACAAGTGAGAGCTCTTCAAGCCAAAGAGCCATTACCTTGAATGTGAGTAGGTTRGAGCTGGATTTGGCACGATTTTGCTCTAATTTACTCACACTTTGCAGTGTGCCATGCCACTACTATGCAGGAATGTTATGGATGTTGGTGTGAAGTACTTGWTCATTTCTTTCATCGTGAAGTTTATTAGTATACCTGGAGATTCAWGAAAGGAGCTGTATGTTTTTGATATTAGTGTTTTGGTACTTATGAAAAAGTGTGTGTAGTGATATTCTGTTTTYCTGGTGCAATTGCAGAAGTTGAAGTTGAACAAGTGTTGTGGGTTTAGTACAGAAGGACTCCAGTACATCTCTGAGTCTTGCAGGTATGTATGCCGAGTTGAATTCTTGGTATTACGTTGACTCATTCGTAGTATTTCATTTTTTTACAGATATTTCAGAGTTCCCCCCTCCCCAACTGTGAGGGACTAGAGTAGATCAAAGTTATTTTGAATGCGATAAATTCTGGATAAATTCTGGAGATTCACGTAAGGAACCCGAATTCTTGTCAGCGTTTTTGCATACAGTCTCTATGTCAATGGTCCAACCCTTTATCCCTGTACTCTCTAATTGAAGGCCAACTATTTGTATTGGAAGAAATGAGTTGGGAACGGGAGTCAATGGGGTAAGGGTTTTAGTATCCTTTACCTCAAACCATAGTTTTATACGTTGGTACTTTTGCCTCTTGTTTTAGGATTACCTAGGCTTGCGGGTTCGATAGATTTGAAAGAAAAAAATGTAACCAAGTGTAAGAATAGATGAGTCGCTGTTGGTAGTAATGGTAAAGCAATAGGAGAAGGGATCAGGATCTGTTTATCTACCTTAATCTCAATCCTACGCCTCTTTGGTACTTCGGCYTCTTGTTGCAGAGGCTTGAGGGTAATAGATTTGGAAGAAAGTGACGAAATGGAAGACCATGGCGGGCCATGGCTACAGAGTCTACAAAACGGTGAGGGCGCCTTAGAAAGTTTGAACTTAGGCTCAGCAGGGCTGGTGGAGGAGGAGAACATCAAGCAGTCGTTGCAAGTGTTGGCACCACGTCTCAAGACCCTCTCGTCCCTCAAGGTCAGTGACATGGAGTTGGACAGTTTTTTCAAAATCCTGGATCACAGCATGGTCCCAGTGGTGGAGCTTGGGCTTGGCTGCTACAGCTCACGCCCTGAGGAGCCGAAGGAGTTGGCCGCATCGTTTTCTCATCGGCTATCGGTTCTGAGAGTCCTTGACCTCAAATTTGCAACCATGAGTGCGGAGATCCAGATTGAGCTCTTGCGACACTGCAATTCTCTTGAAGAACTTGAGGTACAAGACAGACTTGTTCATATGCTTTTTGTTACCCGCTTTTGATAGCAAGAAGAACATAGATTGCCGAAGGTCATATCATTCTTTAGGGAGCTGTCTCAATACCCGTGGAACTATTCATGAAAGAAAATCTGGATTTGTTTTGGACTCGATCTTGAGTTCTTGCAAAGCCATGTCCTCAATAGTTTAGACTTWAGAGTTTTCGTAGTTTCAAGTGAAACTCTCTATCATGATTGACATAAAATTTCATTTTGAGATTTCAGTGGAGAAGGGAGAGAAAGTTGTAATATTAAAAAGTTAAGCCAAGTTATAGAGGCAAAGAAGCACTGGGAAACCTTTTTTGATAATTTTGAAGCAAGGTAGGACCATAAAATTCTAGAGTAGTTGGAACTACCCWTCAAGTCAAATTTCATCTAGCACACTATTTACTTCGGCTTGAAAAGCTAATCATTAGAATAACTCATCTAAAATATATAGACTTTCTGATTTTTATAAAATGAAGAATAATCGAGTCTTGCTTAGATTTCATTAAAAACTTGAAATCAATGCATTCGGGTGTTAGATTACAAGGTTATGGATGGACTGTGGACAGATTTTTCAGTTTTGGTCCTGTAGAGTCTAATTGTGCTGTTTACTTGGTGAATGGGCAGCTGCGAAGTGCGGTTGGGGATAGGGGAATGCAGGTAATTGGCGAGTCCTGCAAACAACTGAAGAGGATCCGAGTTGACCATATCAATTTAGAATACATGACAGACTATGTCACCCAGAAGGGAATGATTGCTATCTGCGAGGGCTGCCGGGAGCTTGATTTCCTGGTCATGTATCTTTCTGATGTTAATAACGAAGCACTTGCAGCAGTGGGTCGATGCCTTCCCAAACTCACGGACTTTCGTATTGTGTTGCTCGAGGTAATTATGCCTCCCTTCATCTTTTTTTTCATCAGTTTTGAGTAGGTCATTTGGAGAGGACAAGCGGTGTAGTATTATCCACTTTTGGGGTTGGACAATAATTACGCCAGAAGGTGGTTTGGCACCCTATCCATCGTCATGACGCTTGTATTTTACTATTACACGGGGAGGCGACTATGCGAACTTTGGCGTTGCAACGTTTACAATGATGTGTCTTTCCCGATTGTTCACTCTCTCCTGTCATTGCTCCTTGGTTTCTGCCAATTGGATCAGCTGCTTGATGTCATCCGCAATGGGGAGCCCAATTTGACGTCAATGACTCTTGGTGGAGCTGAGGAGCCTGTTCACTTCAGTGGCCTTCGAAGCATGTGTACACAATGCTGGTTGACATAGAATTTTACCCCAGTCGGTGTTTGATTGGTCTTCATGCACGGTAACTCCTGTACCTATCTATGCAAACTTTTTCTTAAATCCAGTTACGTAACTTGTTTCTTGAGTTTTGGATCATAGAATAGTTTTTTTACTGTAGAAACTGTGTGTTCCGAAGCGCTGCTGGAAAACTCGATCTTTGACTCTCTGGAAGCGCTTGGTTCCCTGGACTACAGGCTAGTTTTTATCTGTGATATGCTCTGTAAACTTGTACGTTATGAAACAAAATGTCTGTTCCTGTGACATGTTTTGCTTGGCAAACTTCTTGGACTTTCCTGGACATATTTTGCTTTTTTTGTTGGAAGAGAAAGCTTTATTGTGGTCAATGCAGGCCTTAAATTTGAACTTGTGCCTGTGAATCTGGATGGACAATGCATTCCTCAGTATCCCCCAGAAGTCGACCAGACCAATTTTTCTCTGCGACAATATTTCTCCTACAATGTTGGTGAATTTCTTGCTCATGACAATGTATGTACAAAAGGCAAGCGCCTTTGTACTTTACTGTACACTATAATCATGTATTTCGAGATTCTTATATTTCTAAATAATGATTTGATGTTTGCATGATGATTTGATGTTTGCATGATGTACATTTAAGAGTGGAAGATACTCTGATTATTGGACCAATATGTGCATTCTTTGTTTGTATAGTTAATAGTGAAGTCATCCATTGGACCTTTTAGGTCCACAACGTTCTATATGGTTAAAAGGTCCAAACTTCAAATAAAGAACAAAGAAGTAAAAATTGCCAAATACACTAGAAAGGCATCTTTTGTGGTGTGTGAATTTAGCATCTTCTCCACTAGAAAATTGGCTGTAGTTGCTCATGGAACATGTCTCCACATCCAAGTAGTACATACCCATTCCAGGAACTATCAACAAAATATTCATTACATGAAAATTATCCATTTTTCAATAAAAGCAAGCTTGGTTCGACTAGCCATTTTTTGGCTTGTCCAAAATATTCATCAGATGAAAATTATCCATTTTTCAATAAAAACAAGCTTGGTTCGACTAGCCATTTTTGGCTTGTCTAAATGTTGGAGGATTAAGGACCTTTTTCAATTTTTTCAATAAACATTCATTGAGAAAGCTTGAAGAAAAATCATCACTTCAATAAACAATTGAAAGGAAAAAGAAAGCTCTAAGGTAGAAGCACTAGTAGTCGCTCATTTAAGCAATTTTGGAGCAAATGGCAAGCAATATGAGTGTTGTGGAAAATTTTCCCATGTAGGAAGATAGGAAATATGGGGAGATAAAAAATTTCAGATTTTAATTCCAAAAACTGTAATTACTATGAATTTTGGGAGCCAAGAAGTGCACTTCACGCATTGCCAACGTCTAGAGTCTTCCAATTCCGATCATTCTAGAAGTACTTTCCTACTTTCTTACTTTCTTGCTCACTAATATGGAACATGAGTAGAAACCTTATTAGTCCCAACTTTGAAAAGGACCAAGAAAACACAATCCAAGCTTTGATTGAAAATCTCTACTAGCCTTGGTTGGAATTCATGCTCTTCTAGACGTGGGGTGTTGGATGTGGTTGACAATTGGTGCTTCTATCTTACATGAATCAATGATACAAACATATTATGTTAGAGCATCCCATGCCTACCCTGCAGGAGGCGCAGACTAGAGATTTGGCCGGTCTGAGCGCATATAGTTGCTCCACAGCAGGCACTGCGAGGCTTAAGAAAAGGCCGGCCACAGCCAATATTAGAGTGCAGACTGTGAAATGAAGCGTGGTGGCTGTGGTGTGGTATGCACTTTGGCGTTGTTTCCTAGGTATGGTCCGCACAATTTAAAATAATCTTTCATGTACGAAAGGCACTGAGTGGACAACAATTCTTGGTTGCCATGCTCATCCTTCCTCCCGTCTTCCTTTTACCGCCTCCCTGTGGGGCACGCAATCCCCACACATGCTGGCCGCACTCAATCAGCACAGCAAATTGACCCTCGCGGAGCCTCTCCCCCGGGGCCACGCATGGGGATGCTCTTAAAGGACTATCGGTCATTTATTACATAGTATAATTTTCCAAAAAGCACTTTGTTGTAACAATGTTCTGGTCATAATTTAAGAGCTTACGGTAATGACAAGATGTACATCATTTTCTTGGCAAAATGTAATTACAATTTATTGTTAATTTACAAAAAAACTAATTTACAAATCTGAGCTCCAGTAGGTGTATCCCAGGATCCAAATGGGGGTAAACTGCTGACGATTGTCAGATGCTGGTGAAAGACCACATAGGAAAGTAAGGTGATGATTCTCCTTCGCCTTGCCAGTATACCGAACGGTCTATCTTGCCGAGTACTTCCACAATCTGTCGAAAAGTGGGCCCCTCTGAAGGATTCGCATGCCAACACTTCATCACCAAAGTCTCTGCATAACGATTTCGCCCATAAATATAACCAAACTCAGGTCTTTCGCCATTGATAACACGGTCGTTATTTATTCCATCCACGCCCTCAAAGGGGATGCGCCCTGTCAACACTTCATAACAAGTCATGGCATAAGAATACACATCACTCTTCTCGGTCCACAGTAATAAGTACCACTAAATATACGAAGATTGTACTAAGTTATATTCAATGTAAACATATTTGCAAACATAACTTCAGTGCCAAAGCCAAATTCCGCTACATATAACTTATACATCCTACAAACTGTCTTTTCCAACTCTCAGGTAAAGACTTCCTGGGCTTCACCTCCATCAAGTGGCAGGGTCATGAGGCGTGGGTGGCATTGGTGATGCATGCTCTGCTCCGAATCCACTTCATACCTCGGAACTCCTTGATTGATGTCTTGCAGCTGCTGTTGAAGATAATGCTGATCTCCGAGCTGAGAAATTTGAATTCTGAATTCTTGGAGTTGCTGCTGCTGCTGAATAAATAACATGATCTTACATTCGAAAGGGAACCACACAAACCAGGGTATTTCGTGATCACAAATGCACTAAGTGACCTTGTTGATTTAGGTTTCTGACACCTTTAATTTAATGGATGATGATCAGGGTTTAGGGGTTTCAAATGACCATAGCCTTGATTTTCAGGAAGGACCTTCTATAGCAGTTTCAATTCTTACACCAAACTGGGATGGGTATCAACCAATTCATTTGGACTAACTTCCAACACTTGAGCGTACTCAGTAAGACCTGATCTCTTGTCCGCAACAGCAGTGTTTCTCTTGAGCAGCAACAGCAAATCCAAGAATTCAGAGCCCAACTTTCTGATTTGCAAAAAACAACAAGATATCCCACACCGCACTGTCGTAGCTTCAGAGACTTATACCAACTAACTCAAGAAGGCAAAAAAACTTGAACACACACCTGCGCACAACTTACAATGAAGCGCAATTACCGATATTCAAAGAGTTGATAAGGAACCCTTCCTTTCTTGCAATAAAACTGTACACAGAGCCACAATCTGAACCGCTAGATTGTTATTCCCATCCTCCTCTACTTGCACACCGCTCGTGACATGATTTCATACTCGTTCTGCACAGCAACAAAATCTGGGTGTATGAAACGAATCAAGAGCGACAGAAAGGGGTACCGTTGCAAGCGTCTGCCAAACCTCAAGAAGAAAAACTGGCTCACGAGATTCTTGATGAGCTCGTTATCTAAGGTGAAAGCGCAGCTGACCTTAAAGCGCTATCTAGAGAATGTGTACATTTCCAAAATCAGTCATGTACACAAACTGTAGATGGCGCTTTTAGAACAAATTTTGACCCTCAACCCTAGGACACCCGTGGGGTCTCTGTGGAAATCATCATTTTTGAAACCGTAGGAACAATCATACTACTAAAATCATAACTCCCTCTGTAATATCACAAATGCTACCATTAATACTTGGGTCTTGTGCTTGCTATGCGACACATTCATTGTATCACATATTAGTAAAATTTTGATATACTTGAATAGAATGCATGATAATGATTTCAATAAGCCTTTAAAATAATTATTTTAAATATTTTGTAAGAATATTTTCAATCATGTATACATCAGAATTGTATTTTCACATAATGTGATATTACAGAAATAGAGTAGCAGTTTGCAATCACTTTTGTATAATCACTTTTTACAAAAGGTGATATTATAGAAATAATGTAGTTGTTGCAATTAAGGTAATATTAAGGACAATCCACAAGATGATATTATAGAATATAGAGGTAGCAAATCCATTGCTTCTCTTGACTTTACACTTCTTTGCACTTTTATGATTTTCATCATTCAATAAATTTCTATTCTACACTTCAATATATGCTTGTTTATAAAAAAAACTATATAAAGATTTTAGTCATTTTTATTTGAAGATTTACTGAGATTTTCGTTCTACATTCTATCTAATACATATAAATTCTTATAAATTCTAATGATGAATGCATAGCATAGCAAGCACCAACAGCTAGTTGGTATTAAAAGATTCAAAAAAACTCATTTGAAGTCAAAGTACTATTGAAGATCTCCCCTTTCCACACAAAATTTTGATGATGAATAGTTGCACTTTTGTCCTACATGGAAATATACTCTATCATCCATTGGACACTAAACGTTCGCGGCGTCCTTCCTAGGTTAATAACTTTTGCATATTGTATCCAAATGCTACGTTTTTTTGGTGCATTGGACCGTGCTTTCATTTTCCAACATATCTATATGAAAATCTGAATAGCATAATAATAGTAACTAGGCGTAGTACCAATAAGTGGCACCTGTAGGTGTACCTATCTTAGTGCAAGAACGGTTTAGCAAGCTTAGTACAGTACACAGAATTGGAAATAGGAAGGGGATACAATAAGAGGGGGAATCAAAGGTAGCTCCTAAGTTAGACAAGCCTATTACCACCCTATCATCAATTTGTTTGGAAATCTGAATACCTTGGGGCCAAAAGTAGGATGGGCACATACTTTTCAAAGGGGTGGACTTGTTTTTCAAATCAAACCCAAGTGGAATTATAATTTTTGGATCAAAATTTTAATTTCTATGAATTTTTGAAGTGGTTTGTTGTAAAATTACAAAATTGTTCGATCATAATTGGAGTCATAAACATTCTTCAAACAACCTACAAGTGACATTCCATTTACCTACTAAGAGAGGCAACCCATTTTTGATCAAATAAGCATTTATGCATATTTGGAGTGCAAGTTTTTCTTAATGTGAAAATTTTCCTATGTACAACAATAGAGTTTGGAAGGATTGCATATTTTTTCAAAATCTTATTACATACAAATATTTTAGTGAAAGATTCTCTGTGACCTATAATGGTGATATTGACCTTTCTAGTTCTAACCATAAGCTAATAGGAAAATCAACCAAGGTTTGATTGCAATATTGAAAGCCTTGCAAACAATCATTATGAGCCACAAATTACTTTCGGGAATGTGCCATAAGTTCATGAAAAGAAAACAGTCTATAGATTGGAAATGGGTTGCCTCCTTTAATACTTAAGTATCCACCAATCAAGGATTGACACGTTATCCAAGTTGAAATTAATGCTTTGAAATTGTTAAAAAAGTTGATAGATTTGAATGAGTTCTAGCAAAGGTGGCGATGGACCAAAAGTCAAATGGCACACATAGGTTGGTCTACCTTATAACCCCTTTGATTCAAAAAATGAAGATGCACCTATTGGTCCAATAATCAGAGTACTTTGGTGACTATCATAGTCACGAAGGGTGGCGGCCTTCAATGGATAAGGTGGTACGGTGAAGAATGTGCCAACAAGGGGGTAGAAGATATGAGCAATCATTGGAATTTTGGGATTTGAAATAGCAAAGAAGAATACTTTGGAGACTTTKTTGTAGAAGGATTGGTGCAAATTTTCTTGTCCTCTAGTCATGGTGCTCATGTGGGGATGGTTTGTAAGATAATTGAAGTGCCATGATCTATTGATCTTATACAATTTTTAAACTATATCTTTTTGTTTGTGTTTCATAGTTTACTAGAGTAACAAAGATTTGGAAAATTTCCAACCTTCTTTTGCATGGATTTCACAAAATTGAACTTAACCAAAAAGTTCCAAATTTTTGATACACTTATTGCAAAAGCCTTTGGGAAGTTGGTTTTTTCTATGATAAATTGCCAAAAAAAAAAACATCGAAAAGAATGACAACTTAAATGTGCCTATTATTTTTGGTCAAAAAGGATGCATATGATGACTCCAAATCCAAAAGAACAACCATTGAGAATTGAAAAGTTCTTTGAGATGACTAATGGTAGATGATAATTAATAGATGATTATTTAACCCCTTACCGCTTGGAGTATCTCAAAAGAGGCACTAAAAAGGGATGCATTTTGTTTCTTTAGGTAGTAAGAGGTTAAGGGGAATCTAGTGTCATGAATTAGCCCCTTACATTCTGAGCTCTAAAAATTTGATCATACTGTATTGTGTGAGTGTCAAAAAAACTTAGAAAACAACTCAAGTTGGTTTACTCTCAAGGAGGCTAACATTAGATTCCCTCCAAATTCATCATTTTGACCACCAAGTTTATTATGGTAGATAGTCAAGTATAAGTGCATGTACCTTAAATGTCCCCATAACTTGGGAGATCACTCCTTGTAATTTAAGGTATACACCTGAGTTAAGAGGTTATTTGATGTAGGGCTATTTACCTTGATTTTTGTATTTAAGTTGACCCTATTTTTACATAAAACACTATTACTAGCATATTTCTAATATCCTATAATTTTTTATAAATTCTTCAAATGTTTTTTTATAGTTGGGCTAGTTTACATCTAAAACTTATAGGTCCGATTTTTTCATATACATACACAATATACACTATAAGACCAATGTCTTACATTTATACTTCATTTTTTTGATATATGAGGTGTTAGTTCCATCATACAATTTCACATAATAATAAATAAGAATGTGCAATTCAACCCTATATGATGAGTCATAAACGTGGCATGCCATAGTTGTCCAACCTTGGACACGTTTGACATGGTCAAACATGACCCAAGCAGATTCAAGGTCGCCTCCGCTCTGCATGCGCTTCACTAAGTCCACACCACTGCCTGGACCCACTTCGGACATCTTGAATATAAAAACTTTATCCACATCCGTTCCTTGCCCTGGAAATTTGCTTTCTTGGACAAAAGCCCATGTGCTAGCCCCTCTCAACTTCGTAATGCTGTCAATGACCCCAAACCTCCTCAAATACTTAAAGGAGGTAACCTCATTCCTTATACTAGGAGAGCTGAGGTACTTGCATTTGTCTAATACCGGGACGAGTTCATCGAATTCCAGGGTCTTCACGATGCTTCCCTCCAGGCAGAGAAGTAACCCGCCAAGTAGATCTTTAGTTGCCTCCATGACGATGGACAAATTTGTTGCAGATGGAGTCCTCTCTAACTGCTCACCAATAAGAGACCGTGTTTTCTCCTGTATTTCTCTGAGTTCCCCATCTTTAATAGGATGGTCGTGTCACCCAAGATGGACAAACGCCCGGGTGTGGTTCTTGTTCCCGACGACATAGTATACACGTACATTGCAGCGTGCAACACACGATGGAGGCACTTTGCAGAGTTTGCAAACCAGCGTGGATCCTACAGGGTGCTTGTCTCCAACCTCAATTACCGTAGGAGATAGCCTTTCCCACTCCATCTCATTGACGTCATTAATTCTATGAACACGACTTAGGTATTCACAGCTTGGGTTCATACATCGTAGATGTCCTAAGCAAACGGATGTGCGGAAGGACAAGCCTATTCGATTGACTATATTAGTGGTAGCTATTTTTGACCAAACATAACCGTCGTAGCGTTTGTCCATCCCAAACATGTGTTTTGCTTGAGATGAATTGCCATTGGTAATAACAGATGGCAATTCTAATATAACGTCGCCATTAAACGTTGGGGGCAAGACTCTCACTCTCTGAATGTCTATACTTCCATAATCAATCTTAGAGAGGATGTTCCGGCATCCTTTTTGTGCATGCAATCCTCGCAGACATTCTATCACAGAAGCTACAGGAAGATTCTCCTTGACAACAATGTTTGCTCTGTCTGGAGGAATGGAACCAACTGAAGGCAACGTAGACACCGACGATGGAGTCTGTGAGTGACGGGGTGGAAGGGGGGAATCACCATCTGAATCAGAACTGAGTACAATCAGATTGTTTGGAGACGGTTCGACCTTTACACGACTCAGAGGAGGAGTCTGAAATGAAGACGACGAGTAGGCCTGCCTATAGGAGACAGGCTCTTTGCCCACGGGAGCAACCAAGTCTACAACTCCATACGCCCTATATTTTCCAGGCTTAAGCTTCCAAATCATCTCGTCACCAACAAACGATGGCTCTTGACCTACAATGTGAGTTAGAATTTTTGATTCTCTATCGATAATCTCTTCGTCAATGTGGATCGACCCCTTCCTGAAATTAAACCGAAGGCATAGTCTCACGTCTGACACTGATGCCACTCCATCTAATCCAACAGGGAAAATGATTGGCACTCCTTTGCCATTGGCAGTCACAGCTACCATGTCTGCAAAGTCCATCCCGTCAATTCGGTAGCCACTGGACCCTAGCACCCCATATTCTCTTAAACACAGTTCACTGAAGCCTCTGAAAGATACTCTAATAAGATAAACAAGGGCATTAATCTACAACAATTTCATGAATATGGCATCACTCATGTTCCTCATCAGCTCACTCAATTCAACACCTCGGAATAAACTCTATGCTTCCATCACTGCCTTCGTGATCTAAATGACATGCTCAACGACCAGAAAGACATACAACCCGGCTTACAAGAAGGAGGGAACTGTGCAGTTCAGAAGGCTGAAAGTATATGTGAACTGAATTTCAAACAATAAACGTTATGGAAGCCTTAATATCAGCCGCAGCGCTCAAATTGTAACTGTCTAAAATTCATTGATTTGGATCCCCTCAGATACTTCTCGAATAAATATGATAGAATTGACTGCTCAACATTCAGCACCAACTTCYTWCATTGAMRCGCAGARGATGGCRCTGTCAAAARTAATGAAGRAAATAAGTTTAGTACTAATTGTAGACCACTGATATTATAAGCAGTACATAGTACAGGTCAGATCAAACTTGTGTCTCCATTGTCAGAAGATGGGAATTATCATTAACGACAAGGAATTAAATTAATAGAATCCACAGATGTTGATCACTTGGAAAATACTTTAGTGCTAAGACTGCCAATCTTTTAACTTACAACGGCAAAGTGGATTTGAGGAGCTTGACAACTTCATTGGATCCCAAAATCAAGTTTGGTACCTAACCTGTCTTTTGGGGGACATCCTCGAGACGAAATTCCACTAGCCGTATGCACGAAGAACCCTAATCCATGTCAACGCTCATTCCGAGATGCACAACTAGAGCTCACTTCTCCGCAAATTAGTCTCGTAGTGTTCATGCGTTCGTTTTTGTATCCGCAAGATTGGTCTGTGCAACTCCAACTCTTCAACTTCCTAGCAATGGATCGTAACCTTCGTTTGCGGTGCATCCAACATGGACAGGCCACACAAGCGGTTTCAGGGAGCATCGCAGAAAACAACGTGCTTGAGGTATATTCACTACAGTCCCAAAAGGTCTCGACTCAGGTTCTTTTGTATCTTAGGTTCAGCTTTCGGGGCAGGGCTTTCGTGGTTTTTTTCTTCCTAGGTTGTGTGCCTGTGGGGTTTGGCTCGCGGGTGTGGTCGCCGTCGTAAAGCGGCAGAGGCAGTGAGGGTCGTCTCGGCCCCGAGAGGAAGGCGCGGGGGTGGACAGGTAAGGGATTTGGCCGGGGGAGTTCGTGTTTTTATTTTGCTTGTTGGGTTCTGTGCATGTGGGGTTTAGCTCGCGGGGTGGTGGCCGTCGTATGCGCCACAGGCACTGAGGGTCGTCTCGGCCCTGAGAGGAAGGCGCGAGGGTGGACAGGTAAGGGATTTGGGCGGGGGAGTTCCCAACCGGCCCTTAAGCACTTGGTCGACTACAAGTTCTTCGTGTGTGATGGAAATCACAGGCGAATTGCGTGGATGAACTACATCACGCGACTTCACAGCGCGGATCTGGCATGGCATATTAATGTTGATTCTATTGTGCTAGATACAAGGAACCGTATTGGTGTAGCAATGCAGGCTATGCACGACATCAACAAGTGAGCATCCTTGCCTTCTCTTTTCCATGAACTTGTAAATCTGTTTCACATGTTGCAATTCATTGTGTACTCTATGATAGTCGGTAACTTCGTTCCAAGTCTAATTTCTGTGGGTTTTGCACACAAGGTACACTGAGAACTCGTTCGTGAAGACCAATCTTGTACACACATTGTACAGAGTTCAGAAGTATGGGGTTATGGCCATCGACAAATTCAATGAGCTCTTGAGTCCAAAAAAAGTGATCACTTGCCAACAAACTCATCGGAAGACTTGGTACACAATGCCTTTTGAGGTTTTCACCTCATTCATATTCAAGGTACGCATTTGAGGTTCAATATTCAAAGTGGGAACAGTCCTCCACTTTCTTCACTACTTCTATGCTTCACACTATTTCAAGCGTAGTATTGTTAATGGTTGTCTTATGATTCAGCAAGATATTGCGGCAGCAACTAATGCTGCAGTACGGAAGTACAATGAGGACACTCCCAAAGATGAAGTGACTAAGGAAGGGGTAGCTCCGGCAATGCGAGCTGCCATTAAGGACTCAACAGAAAGGTTATACAATAAACTTTCAAAAATCACAGCAGTAGCATCCCCTGCGCTTGGTAAAGAGTGGTTGCTTGAGGTACAGTCTTATCCTATATTAAAACACTTTACATTAAGATTCTTGAAACCGTTGAAAGCATCTGATTCAATGTCGTCATGACAGATTGAGCGGCAGTGGAGCCTTTTTGCCGTCCCTGAGTTGACCTTGGAGAAGTTGCAAATGATAGCAACGGCCAACATCGGTCCAGTATACAAGGTGAGGTGGTTGAAATGGATGAACTCCTTGGGTCCTACACGAGAGGCTCGTCGATTTCCCCCCCGTCCGGTGAATGAAGAGAAATTGCAAATATTTCTGGCGAAGGCATGTTGGTATGCCGGGGTAAGCTTCGTAAACATCGCCATCATTGACTACGTTGATATATTTCTGTAGATTGTGCTCATTGATTTCCCATTCAAATATCATACCCTGCAGTTATTGAATTGCTTTCGACGATCTTCATTATGATTATTAATTTCATCATCGTCCAGATTGAAGAGGCAGCCATTGAGATRTATGATTCCGTTATCCGGTCTGATAATATTCCGATTGACACTACTGTCTCCGACCTACAATCCTTGCCCGAGTATTTGGAGGGCTGGCGTATGAAGTTGTGGGATCATACGTACACAAGAGTGTTTAAGGGTGTGGATACTTTTAAGAAGTCGGATTCTTTTAAGGATTTCAAAGGATCCTTGTTGGCTGTCAAGCGAGTTATATTTCGGTAAATTTTAGAGAGCTTACTCCTTCCTAGTCTTCCTTTGTAATGTGGCATATTTGAATGCGTGACCAACGATTCTGATGTACTCGTTATTCTACTTCTCTGGGCAGATATTTCAAGTTCGAATTGTACGGCAAGCAGGCTATTGCAAAGGAGGCTTTGCCGGCATTCTGTACTACCTGGTTAGAGAGATTATCTGCGGACTCCATGTTCTCTCCTACCCAGTCGAAGTATTGGACAAGTCCGCATTTGAATGCGTGCCCGTGGTACATAGAATGCAATTTCGGAACCTTTCCTCCCGAGGAACAGGCTCTATTCCAGAAGCTCAAGGATGCTAAAGCGGTGGAGGCTGAATTTGATGAATTTGCTGTCTTGGATCCGGAGGCACGTGACAGAGCAATCAAGAGACGTGAGGCATCAGACCAAAAGAAGGTGGAACGAATGGAGGAGGCCAAAAAAACCCCAGAGGAAAGCAAGAARAAGAAGTTGGTCGCCGCGATGGTGAAGGAGCAGGAGAAGGCAACGAAAAAAGGCACGAAGAGAAAAGCGGAAACTCCTTTGCAAGAACCAGCAACAAGCACAATGGACATGAGGGAGGGTTCATCTGGTTTTTCCCTCACTCAAGAGCGCCTGGTGCATGGGCTAACTCCAACAGGAGGAAATGTGGCTCCTGTTCCTGATATCGATGAGTGCATTTTGAACTTGTCGATTGGGATCCTCCCCAGTGTTTTGAAGGCCTTCAACGACGTCACAGCTTTCCTATCTATGGTAATAATAGTACCTGCATTGCGTGGCATACTCCTTCTCTTCACATTCTTGTCACCTCGTTTGCATATTACATTGTATTACAATTTCAATACAAGTTAGGGACAGTGTTTCATATTGTTCATCACATGCTGTGATTCATGGTGCTCAATCGCACATGCACGTTGAAACCATGTGATTTGGACTCTTCTCTACAGCACTCGGGTGACAAAGACCGCTAATTCAAGGGTGTATTATGTACGCAGTCAGCGGTGGACTTGATCTTGGTGGATGTTCCAGAAGGTCTCCATGTTCCAACTATTTTGGCTCCACCTGCGTCCATTCCAAAGTGGAACGAGTTCAACCCACAGTGCTTAGTGCCTGTTTTTGACTTCGCTCAAGAATACTTGCACGACACCGAAGGTGTGCTGGTGATGTATCCAGCCCCATCTGTGCCACATAGAAGTCACATCCTTGGATATTGCAAGGAATACGGATTCAAGATACTCATGACCTGGTTTGGCATGAATCACCTCCATCTCACATCTCCCGCTGACCCTTCCAAAACGGTAATACCCTAAACCGTTGTTGTTTAATCTGGGTCTTCTTTTCATTACCTTCGGCTTTGGTGGGATACTCACTTCTGTTTGTATTGTAGATCATGCGGTTTGCCATCTCTCTTGTGGTGAAACAAGGTGGACCAAAGACAAAGAACCACTTCTCATTTCAATATGTTCCATCCCACGACGCAGTGGGTGTCAACGTCGGCCGTGACGACATTTTGCAGAACTTCCTTAACAAAGAGGAGGTGACTATGAATGGTGACATTCCTTGGCGTGGACCGCGGGAAAAAGCACGCCCCTTTATGCAGATGCTCGTGGAAGCATGCTCACAGGCAGGAGATGTTGTAGTCGACTGCACAGCAGCAACAGGTAACTCATGCTTTATTATTTGTTATCACCATTTGGCTCCGCAAA
>VACF01001472.1:0-14759 GCA_006891605.1 Pleurozium schreberi | reverse complement strand
TCAATTGATTTCAAGGCTTTAAATGTTATCTTTTATTGCTCCAATTCTTTTTTGAAAATTGGCATGCATATTTCCAACTACACTAATGATGATGTTTAGTGTCTTGTACACTAAATACGAAGGCATACACTAAAAGCCAATTACCCTATGAAAGTAAGTAACATTAAATGTCAATTCAAACACTAAATGTGAACTACGGTGATTTGAGAGACTTGTGAGAAAGTTACATGTTTGAATTTAGTGTTTGTGAATTTAGAAAATTCAGGAAATACATGCAAAACATTAGATGTTTTTTGGACCGTCTAGAAGACTGCGAGTTCCCGGGTTGTGGGAACACATTGGGAACTCTGCCACGTAGGCAGTCTGACGTGGCACAGAGACTGCCACGTCAGATAATACTAATTAATTAATTAAATTAATTATTAATTATTTTTAAAAAAAATTGAATTTGTTTTTTTTTTAAACCAGTTTTCAGTTTCTTTATACTTCCTTAGATTTCTGGGAGAAAAAAAAATTGAAATTCAAAATTTCAGACCAACAGTCGCTGGTTCCCTGTGCAGGGAACAGTTTCTGGAAACAGCCCTGAAACAGGCTCTTGCAGGGTTGAAAAAACATCTAATTCAATGACATTCAAAGCATAGGAAGTTATAAGCAATTCCAGGGAAGGAGAAGGCGGCGCATTCAAGTCTAACACTAATTGTGAACAAGTTTAGATTTAGTGTTGTAGCTAGTAGGGGGGTAAAAACACTAAATGTCACTAAACACTAGATATCATCTTTAGTGTAGTCAAAATTGTGTTTGGTCAAAGAAGGAAAAATTTTCTCTTGTGAAAATTTTGAGATATGGCACCCCAAAGTCATTGTAACCAAGAAAAAAATAACAATTGTTTTTTTGAAAATTGAACTTTAGCTGTAAACATCTCAAAATGCATATGGTCAAATTATTTGAAAATTGGAGAGTAGATTAATTTGATAGAAGTGAACAAGATCCTTTTGTTAGATTTAAAAAATATATATTTTAGATATAATTATAAACTTTTTTTGAGGAATGATATTTTATAGGTGATTTTAGAGGTAGGACCTCTTTGGGCATTTAGAGGTTATCATGTCAAAATTATTGTTGAATCTTGTTGGAAGTTGAAAGGAAATTCCAAGTCTTCTTGACATGTAGTTTCAAGACACTATATGAATAATCTATGAATTTTCAAGGTACTAGAAATAAGTGAATATAAAATCAACCTTAGATCCTCATAGTTGTAGAATTCACATTTTAGAAGCTAAAGAATCTAAAAGGGATGATTTTGCAAACATGTCACAATTAGATGTAGTCATCTTACTTGGGACATTTCAAACACTCTTACAAGAAGTTGAGACAATAAGCATTCTCATACCCAAGMCCATTCAACCCCTATAAAACCCACTTTGGGCTCTTTGAAAACTTAGGTAGTCTCTATTGACTTTATAACATGGAATTTTTGCWTTAATTTTTTGAAATGGAYGCTACTCATCATAATCTATGTGTGAAGTTATGTTTCACGTCATTCCAATAAATATTGCAAAAGTTAGAAGAATTTTTATGATTTCAATATCAAATCCAATAGCAAAAAATATATCCTAAAAAAATATTAATTATCTTTTGGGGATTGTATAGATTGATAACTACTCAGCAACATTTGAATCACTCAATTCCAAATAATGAGGTCAACGTTATGAGGAGTTTTATTTTGTGGGCAATGAAGGTAGAAAAAAAATATATAAAGTTGTCTTTTTGCTCTCAATTTTTAAATTTTGAATCAAAATCAAAATAAAGGATATTAATTGTTTACTAGAACATTCTTGCCATCGGGGTTGTCAATTCTCAAATTCTTCCAAAAGTCATTAGCATCTTAGATTTATCTTTCCCTCAATAACACCTACTTTATAATTTTTTTAAATGATTATGAAAGTATTTTGGTTCATTCTTTTAGATATGTTTTCAACAATGTATYGATAAAATGTTCAAGTTACAGGATATACTTATTTTTTTCTAAAAATTATTGAAAGATAAAACTTCACCTTTGGAAGGCTAGAATTGTGTACATTTTGAAGTTTAGACACTTTGAACTTGCAACTAGTGGCACTATTTACTCTAAAATTTGATGAGGATGTACTTGAAAATGTTAACCAAAGGATCCTATAGTTGGATTTGTTAACTCTCAAAAGACCATGATGTGTTTTTTGACAATATAGTAATTATGGATATCTCAACATGAATGGAATTTCTTTTTCCTTGAAATTTTCACACAATTGGTGCCCAAGGAATAGCTTCAAGGTGCAAAAATTATTATAACTCTTGACTACATGGTTCTAAAGTTATCATACAATACATATTTTTCCCCTATTCGAGCAATCAAAGGCAAATTAGAAAAAATCACTTTTTTAGAAACAAAAATTTAAGATTGGTTTTTGAATTTCTATATACATGGAAAGTTTTGAATCATTCTATTTGATTAATAAGATGGCAATTATGGAACATCTACCCTAAAATAATCTTGGAGGTTCTTTATTTACCTACTTTTCAATATATTTAGAAAAAAACAAAATTGTTGAMTATTCTAAATTAGAACCATTGGAATTGGAATTTCTCAATTTCATAACAAAATGATCAACACTTTAATTAGTATTTTGAATCTTTCTCTACTTCGTTCTACTTACCATTTTTATCCTATATGTTGTACAATTCCGAATGATTTGAAACTTTTCAACCATGTAGCCAACTTGCCTTGAAGAATGAATCTTAAGAAGCACCACCAACATGGACAATTTTTCATGAAAATGTGACCCTGTGAAGTGTTCTTGCCTTGTTTTTTGCAAGGCCCAAGAAAATATTTATGTCAATTCAAATGCTATTATCTTACAATCCACATGGTGGAAATTTCTGAAATTATTTTACACACCTTGTCAAACAAATTTACTACAATATCCTACATTTATATATGTCCAAAAATGAATTTTTTTTTTCAAAATTTTGGTACTTGTATTAAAAATGGCAGTTTTGGGAGCATTTTTAGTAAAAATAAAAACGTAGTCAACGAACTTAAAGCATTAAAAAATATAGATATTGATGAAGATCTTGACCTTACTTTGGAGATTATTATTTTGAAGCAATTTCAGGCCTCTATAAACATGACAAAAATTTAGGAATTAATTGCACCCATTTTTGCAGCATTTCGTTCATCCCCAATGCATACACTTGAATTACAAATCAATATTTTTATTTTTTGAGCAAAACATTTTGCACAAAAGTGATAAAAAAAATTATAGGGAATATTTGGCAAAATATTCTTGCTCTCTTTAGTAGATGAAATCGTTGATTCACTATTGAAGCTTGAAGCTGTATCGCTCTATTTTGGATGAATGTACAATGTTTTAGATGAATAATTGAAATCTCATCCATAGATTACAAGTTTCATCCATTGCCATGGATGTAAACAGCTTCATCCTTCCAGTGAGTGATTACCACTTTCTTCACTCCTAAATTAAATGAAAAAAAAACCCAAAAAACTGATTACAGTACAACATTGGAGAGTTTAGAAAGGTAAGCTTACTATTCAGAGTTAAGCAAATCATCCAAAGTTGGGCAAATCATCCAAAATGCTTCAATATTGTATTAAAGAGAAATGTAAAAAGCAAGGAAAATAATTACCTCTTGCAATAAATAACATTTCTTTTCAATCCATTCAATGACTACTGAGGTCAATTTAGAACCACCTCATGTCCATTTCAGTGCTAATTATAGGGGTAGTCTGTAATGCCCAAGCCGATTTCGAGCTTCCTACCTCAACATCAATACTTGAGTGAAGCTAGCCTTTTACTAGTATATTCGGATGGAAAGAAAAAGACAATACCCAAGACAATATATGACGCCATTGGTGAATCTTATCCACAATCTGCCATTGGAGGCTTTTAGGCATTTGCCTTGAATGCCATTGGTCCCCTTGCATGTGCCAAGCATCACCATTGATAGATGCTTAGGCAAAAGCTTGGATGATGGTTGGGTGACCAACCTTTGGTGTCCACCTTCAATGCTAGTGACGTCCTTGCAACTCCAAGCATTGCCATTTGGAAGGTGGATGATTGGATGTCTAGTGTGAATTTTTCCTTACCAAATCTTTTTATAATTCTTAAACTCCCTTAGAAAGCCTCAAACGATCATGTGGATGGACGTTCATCCATTGCAACGGAATTGCCTCTTGGATGTTATTATTGTCTTGTTAACTCCAGAAATAGATAAAATAAAATACCTAAATTTAGCTAGTTCCAGTAAAAAATTGTGCCACAAAATCAGGAAGAAAGGAATTCATGTTATCATAGTGTTAGCTTGTAGTCTGAATCATTGAGAGATCCAACCGTTGAGATTTCCAACCCTCATGGTCATAAGAAATAATTGTTTTAACAAAGTTGATAAAGTGATTTCCTTTTATGTTACTAAAGGGATTAAATAATTATATGCAATTCTTCTTTTCATAGTGCAATCAATATATATTGCTCTTTTGGAATGGTGACATGTATACATACTTCAATAAATGTATAAATTTTCATCCACATATTGCGTGATATTGCTTGTTGCATATAAGCCTACAAATGAAAATAGCATTACTAATGAAGAAAGTTAGCCTTTTATTAGGATGTCTTCACAGAAAGATAGATAGAGACAGACGATTTCCTAGGGATGGGATATCAAACTCAAACTACCATTAGAAACATAAGCATTTGCCTTGGATGCCATTGGTCCACTTGGGTGCATGAGGGGTCGCCATTGGTGGATGCTCATGCAAATGCTTGGAGGATGGTTGAGTGCCCATTCCTTTGGCATTTCACTTAGATGCTAGTGGCCTTTTTGTGTATGCCAAGCATAACCATTAGTGGGTGGAAAGTAGGCGTGGATATTTAATTATCAAGTTTTTTTGTGATTGACTCCTTAGAAAAGTCACAATGATTGAATATACAAACGATTGTCCATCGGATGGTTTTAGCCCCCGGATGCTACTTTTTGTACTTTTGAGGACCTTTTTTACCTACAAAATAGATAAAATAAAATGCCTCACTATCTTGTGTTCTAGTAAGGAGTTGTACCACAAAATCAAGAAAAAAGGAATGATACGATAGTGTTAGTTTGTAGTCGAGGCCATTAAGGGACTCAACTATTAAGATTTTCAACTCTCATGGTCATAAGACATAATTTTTCTAACAAAAGTGATACAATGTTCTTAAAGAATTAATCAATGATATGCAAATCCTCCTTTCATAGTGAAATCATTATATTGCTCTTTCAGAATGGTGACATACATGCTTGGATAAATATATGAGTTTTCATCCCTATATTGCATGATATCAATTTCATGTTTCACGTAGCCAATGGATGCAAATAGCATCACTACTAGAGTAGCACCTTTCTAAAGCAATATGATTGGGATTGCTCTATTACATTGCTTTAGAGATTTTTTTACATTAGGAAGAGGCATGATGTTCTTATAAAGTTCATATTGAGAAGCTGGGACCAACAATCAATATTTCTTGACAACCATGATTTATTTTAGGTGTTTTTTGTAAAAATGTGATGAATTTTTTTCTAGGAATATTTTGGTGATATATTCCTGCTTTCACAATGTATGAAAGTGTAAAATACTTCCAGATCTTTGGACCATATTGCTCTAGTTTGGAGTAATTTGCACTATTTTGGATGAAATAACAAATTTTCATCCACATATTGTAGATTTCACCTATTTTTATGGATGAAAATAGCGTCTTCACTTGTATTGATTGCTATTTTTGGCATTGCCTATCAATACCTTTAAGATAGTTTTTTTTTTTTTTTTTTTTTTTTTTTGATATGTTGCAATGTAACAAACCATGAGGTGTTGGGTGGCACTCTTGGCAAGAAGGGGTGCATGAACTTTGTTTCATGGCGTGTGAACCTCCAATGTGAAAGTTATTGAATTTCAAAGGTTTTTAAGCATTGGCGTCCAAATGCCCCTAACCAAAGCCTTTTCACTCCTTTGTGTAGAAAGCTTTCTATTCATGCCAATTTTGTGGCATTTGATCCTTCATTGCCAAAGTCATTGAATTCAAAGGTTTTATTATAAATAAACAAATAAAAATAAAACTTTTACTTTTATTTTGGTTGTGGCAACGGCACAAGGCACCCTAATCTATACCTTAAGATAGATTGTTTATTTTGTTTGTTGGTTTGATATGCTAAGATGTGACAAATTGTGGGGCATCTAGGCTAAGAGGCGTGCACGGACTTTGTTTTGATGCCTTTAACCTTAGGTGTGACACTTATTGAATTTCAAAGTTTTTTTGAAAAAACAAGGAAATGAAATGGCCTTTTATTTTGAAAAATTCATGACTTTTTCATCGTGAGTCCAAACACCATGAAACAAAGCCCTTGCACTCCTTTGACCATAGAGCTTTCTTTTCATGCCAATTTCGTGGCGTTTGACCCTTTGGTGTGAAAGTTATTGAAATTCAAAGGCTTTACAAAAAATAATGAAGTAAAAAAATAACTTTTATTTTTATTCTAGTTGTGGCAACGGCACACGGCAAACACTACAGTAGTAATAATTGAGAAAAAAAAAACACCCTGCCAACACTTTATTGCGGTTCAGAGGATATTGCATTGGGAAGGTTCTACTCAATGTAATAACGTAGAGTACTCAAGCTCCTGACGGTACTGTAGCTTCCAATGTAGAAAAAAACAAACCTTGCGTTGGCTGGTTCGGTCCGTCCACCAAGGAATCCGGAAAAGGGGAATGTGCCGCAGTGAGCCTGCCGTCTGTTACGTACTTATCGAATGGTGTGAATAGGTATCCGAATTCAGGCGCAATCTAGAGATGGCATTGTATCAGGGAGACCAGGATCCAGATGTGGCTCCAGAAATGGTTCCAGAGCTAATTCTCGGAAAGGATCGCCTGTGAAAACATCTTCTCCATCAAAGTTGGTGAACGGTAACAGGAGGGAATCTTTCGAGAGTCGAGGTTCAACTGTAAAAAGAGATCACACAATTGGGCAGAGTCTGCGAGCTATGTTGCAGGAGAATGCAGACAAAGACTGTGCCTCCTTAGAAGAAGGCTCACCTTCTGGATATCATGGGGACCAAGAGCCTTGTGATASTTCGCCTCAGAGGCGGCACAAGCACGGGAAGGCTGATGCATTGATGAGGCAGAAAATGGCGATGATGCTGAACAAGCACAACCTTCCAGGACCTCCACCGTTGTGCTCTACATGCCAACACAAAGCTCCTATGTTTGGAAAACCTCCTCAGAGGTATACCTACAAAGAGCTTGAGGCTGCCACRGGGGGGTTCTCCCGTACCAACTTTCTTGCGGAGGGGGGCTTTGGTTCAGTTCACAAGGGTGTCCTTCCAGATGGGCAGACGATAGCTGTGAAGCAGTATAAACTGGTCAGTACCCAGGGAGATAAAGAGTTCTGTGCAGAGGTGGAGGTGTTAAGTTGTGCTCAACATCGGAATGTCGTGATGCTGATCGGATACTGCATTGAGGGGAAGAGGCGCCTGCTTGTTTACGAGTTTATTTGTAATGGTTCTTTAGACGGCCATCTTTATGGTAAGTCTGGTATGTCAGTCACCCTTTTAAGTAGTTTCTGCTCTGTACGCAAACTCGTGAGTTTATCTGAATTGCTCTACCATTTGAGGAGAACTTTCTTGAAATGCCCTTCCYAACAAGAGKTACCAAATGTTTCGTGAATCCAGTATTGACTTGAACAATTCTAGATTTTGTTACAGTGGCGGAGATTGTGAAAATTCATCCATYCTGCATCTTGGCACCACTGCCACCTTTTTCTGATGAGGGGATCTACTTAGGGTCTAAATCTCTTGTGTTCCCTCTARTGAAGTTCTTGGTGACCATATAGCTTATGTTTAATTGGTTACAGGAACAGAACGAGACCAGCCTGTTTTGGAATGGGGCTCACGTCACARAATAGCCATTGGAGTAGCTCGTGGGCTGAGATACTTGCATGAGGATTGTCGGGTTGGKTGTATAGTCCACAGAGATTTGCGTCCCAACAATATTTTGCTCACCCATGACTTCGAACCTATGGTATGTGTACTTCTCAACATACGTTATTAAGTCTCAATTTGGCAGATAYAAATTGTGTAGATACTGAGGTATGTTGTGTTTACTATTTCCCAGGTTGGAGATTTTGGACTTGCAAGATGGCAGCCAGATGGACATTGTGGTGTGGAGACGCGAGTTATTGGCACTTTCGGGTATGAAATTATCATCAATATTGATGCTGTAGAAGGCTGAAATTCATTTGTGGACAATATCTTTCAGTTAGCTCTACATTAGTCGTGCATTGGTGTAAATTGACTCTTGAAATATTTCAGGTACTTGGCTCCAGAATATACCCAGAAGGGGCAGATCACAGACATGGCAGATGTTTATTCGTTTGGTGTCGTCCTCCTGGAGCTTATTACGGGTCGTAAAGCAATTGATATCAAYAGAGCCAAAGGAGAGCAATGTTTGACAGAATGGGTACGTGGAGCTCATTGTACAAAACTATTCACCGAGGTGTCAGTCTTCTATTTTTCTCTTATGAGAGTATTGCAATTGGAACCTTGAACTTTGGTCTTGAAGTTGTTTGTGTTCGTATCCTTCCCTGTTTTGTGAGCATTTATTGTGCTATGTTCCTAGCAACCATATTAATCTGTACACTACGAATTTGTTTATTTACTTCTGTAGGCAAGGCCTCTGCTGGAGAAAAGAGGCACTCTTCCGATTGATCCACGCCTTGAAAATCGCTTTTCAGACGTAGAAATGAACAGCATGTTGCATGCCGCATCATGCTGTATTCGCAGRGATCCTGCAGTTCGACCACGTATGGCTCAGGTTGGTGACTGCTCTGYCGAGTATGTTTGATCTGGCAAATTCGAATTGAAGTTCTAGATTGGAGTTGGTATGTTAAATAGGGCAGATTTTTGGTTGCTCGACTCTGTTTATTCTATGWTGCCAAYTGCTTATACKTGACGGATCTATTTCCTGAGAACTTCAATCTTTCTTCCGCTCAATTCTTGTGTCTTCCTTTCCTTGGCATTTTCCTCTAGGTCTTGAGAATGCTTGAAGGGGAGATGATATTCGGTTCAACCAGCTCTCCGGCTTCAGGATACTTTGCTGGAAGATTGAACAGCAATCATATGAATTATTATCCGGTGTCGGCGTCTGGTGTCCGGGAGGAGGTGAAGTATCCCAACTTCGTCAGTCCTCAAAGCGACGGTAACTCTGTCTACAGCACTCCCAATAAAGCGTTTAGTAACTTGCCATATGGCCCGATGGTGAAAAGCCCGAGGGTAAATCGACCCCCGACAGCTTCTTCGTACATTGGCCTGGATGGTCAAAAGCTGAGCTATGAAGCTTTGAAGGCTGCCTACTTGGACAGGGCTTCTTCACATCATGTGACCGCCTCAGCATATGAAAGCTACCAACTTGGAAAGGATTTCTGACCAACAAAGGGAAAGTGCAAGTTGGAAGAYGATGGGATGTGTGACATTTCTTAACATCGAATAGTGTGCTCAACGGCAGGCTTGTGTTGAGTTCCGAGTTTTGGAGACCATTCTCGTTTGGCTCCCGGCGATTTTGTTTATATTTGCACGAGTATGGCATACCTGGCGAGCATTGTACATTGCGTTTGCAACAAAGGTACAGGTGTAGTGTGGAGTAGAGGACGGGTGAGTTGTAGATAAATCCCTTACTCTGACCCCTTAGAGATTCTCTTTTCTTTTCGGACAGATTTCCTATCAATATGACCCCTACCTGCAACATAAGGTATGTTGACTTCCACTGATCATGCGGTCCAGCCAGCGGTGATTGAAGCGAGTGGGCACCAACAGCAGTCTCTCTTGACGCTCTTTGGCTTTTCGACAACCGCCACGAGGTGTTTGGTCATTATCTACTTTATAGATTGAGCAAACTTTCCACTAGTCCAATTTTCCAAATTTGTTTTTGTCAACCTAATATTGTTTATAACAACATTGCATATACGTCCAAACTAGTACACCTCATTGCAAAATTTGCAATATCACATTTTGTAGCAATGGACTCCTTCTTTAGACTCAAAAATGTAGATGAAAAAGATGGTTGAAAAAAACGACCATCTATATGATAGGTGAAATTGTAACATGCAATAGATATATCATGTTTTCACCACCTTGCAAGGGTTTTAGTCTTCAATATTTGGCCAATGTTTTCTCACCACATCCATTAGGAGCTCCTTCCAATCATCTTTCCACATCCATGGGGCCTCACAAGGCATGTACTCAAATGTGTCCTTAGTGATTGATAATAAATGTTAAGATACCTTGAAAATGGCAGTTATAATCTTACACATTTATGTACAAAAACATACTCAAATCTCTTGATATTGATAGCAGTCTTTCAATCTTGATATTTTTATCAAAGGCAAACCACCTTTTTTTTGTCCATCTATGAGGTTGGATTCTCAAATTCAACTCTATTTTACTCCCTCTTGTGCGCTGACTATTTTTATGACCCTTATTTCTTCCATTTTTTTTGAAAAAACCACACTCTATAAGTGTTTAGAGAAATACCTTTTAAATGCTCAATCAATTTCAGCTTGGTTTTTCACCAAATTTATCCTTTAAATACAATTCAAAGTATCCGTCAAAGTAACAATTTTTTTGAAAAAAACAACAGTCTATAAAGAATTTAGAAAAATACCGTTTAACCCCTAAGTGCCCATTGCTCCAAATGTTGCCTCTTTAAATTAATTTTAGCAAAAAAGCTGTTAGATTTTGGATGTACTACCCAAAAATTTGCACATGCGGTGGCATTCCTATGGGGGTCATTTTGTGGACTACCAAGCAAGTGGGRACCAACAATTTGTCAAGTTGTAAGCAAAAAACAGTAAATGGAGCAATGAATGTGCGCACGAACTACCTCTTGCACTTCATGCTTCACTTTGAAGCTCTTGAAATCTTACCACACTACTCGGCCATCATTTGTTGGCTCCTTCCTCAAATAGGCCGAGGATGTCATGCACCTCAAATAGACTCTCTAAAAATTCATAGCCCAAAACCACTTCTTCCGCCTACAACTACTATCCAA
The DNA here is from genome assembly GCA_006891605.1 of Pleurozium schreberi. Lineage (NCBI taxonomy): Eukaryota > Viridiplantae > Streptophyta > Bryopsida > Hypnales > Hylocomiaceae > Pleurozium > Pleurozium schreberi. The sequence continues at coordinate 3,634 of VACF01001472.1, read as the reverse complement.
TGTGGAAGACCCCTCAAAAATGTACCACTGGATTCGAGTCAATGGTCCAATTGACCATTATACTCTTCCAATTGAGATGGTGGAAACTGCTAAAATTTTGTTGTTAGCTGGTGACCTAAATGGGGATTACTTTCTATGGTGGAGACCCTTGGATTCTAATTTTGCACCTTTGGTGCCATAATTGTTGGACTTGGTTTCATGCCGTTGAAAATACTTGAAAATTGTAGGGGACACTTAGGGGTAAAATGTTGAATCAATTTCATCTTAATTCTCCACCAATTGTAGCCTTTGGACCCAATTAAAAGTAAAAAGTTTGAAGAAATTTTTGAATCTCATTCCCACTTCTTATAGTGTTTACAAAACCTAACGATAGTCTTGAATGTCTCAAAAGGTCAACGTAACTTGGACTTCCAAATTTGATCTCAAGAAAACAAGAAGCCTTCACCTTGTCATGATGGCCCCCAAAACCCAAAACAAACGCCATGCCATCTTGCCCTGCTCCACTAAACCCYAAACCCTAGAAAATCCTCAACGCCATTCACAGAGGTTGTGCACGAAGCTTCCGTTGCTGAAGATTTGCAGCGATGGCGGAGGAGAAACTGCCCTCCGAGACTATCAACGCTGTTCTACGCAAATCGCAGTTGCCCGAAGAGAACAACAAGCCCGTGGCAGGCTACGATTTCAACAATGGCCTCGACCTCGACGCRCTCTTGCGCTCYTTAGTCTCCACGGGCTTCCAAGCTGCGCACTTGGGCCAGGCCATCGTCGAGGTTAATCGCAYGGTCTGGATTTYGCACTCTGCTCCTTGGAATRATTTCCAATTCAATAGTTCTGGAGCATTTGTAGTTTTGAATAATTCATAATTGCWTGTAGCAGATGATGKAAAACATGTTTTTTARATGAAGCCGATTTGTAGCTGTGAGTTTGGAATATCTTYATGAAATTTYACAAATGGCGGAAGGGTRTAAAGAGAGCGTGCCGTGTTGTCTTGAGCGCRGTTAGAAGTACAGTGTAWAYAAGMTTCGTTGAGGTCTTTTCTGATACATATCAATATTTGTATGTAATCTCCGTCTTTGCTGTTCAGACCTGTTAATTAATTCGCAATTGGATGCGAAATACATAGGAATTTCGTAACGCTGAAAATGACGGGAAGTAGGTTTGAGTTTCATGATTTCTACGAGAAGGTGTAAGTGAGTACAGAGAGCGTACCCTGGTGTCCTGAGCTTCGTTTGATTGAGCTTCTCGGAGCATTCTTGTTTGATACATTCCCGACTTTTGTGTTGAGTCTGAAAGATGGGCTTGATGTTGAGTGCAGCTGGACTGGCGATTGAGTGACGATCCCATAGATGAAGAATCGAATGACGATTATAAGGATCCAGAGTATCGGAAAGGAGTCAAGTGCAAAATCTTTATGCCATGGCCATTTCCTAGTCAATGAATGAGAGAGCATCTTTCTGTATAGAACAGAAATGCAACTATCCATCGGAATTTGTGGTGGAAAGGGAAGATGTTCTACAATGCTTTGACTTCCAACAATTGTTTTTGGATTTTTTTAGGCCAATGATTCCCATGGTTTTAGAAATTGATGATTTCCAGGGTCACCCCGGCGTTGTTCAAGGGTTAAGATAATTTTTGTGATAAGCTCTATGAGCATTGGGGTCAATCTGCTCTTTATAAATACTCTTGGGTGAAAAGGCAAAAGTCGGTGAAAATTTCATGGGTAGGTAGCAACAAATAGTGAACTCACTGTGATTTACAATAATTGGATGTCATGAATAATTATTATTTTTGAAAGGTAGAAGCAGTGTACGTTAAATTTAAAGTAAATTTGAATGAGGCTCTTGATCTACAGCAAAAACTAGAAGTCCTTGATTGTGCCCTGTCGAACAAAATTTGACCACTTCAGATGCATGAATGTCACCAATTTATGCCATTAAATGCCCATGATAAAAAATAAGGTACCATTGCAATGAGCAATTAATGTACATACGTAGCATAATTTGAAGTTAAACGTTGCCTATCTATTTCAAGTGCAAGTGATGTGATTAATCCAAGGTTGAGAACAAAAAATTTCATCCTTTTAACTGTATTTATCAAGAGGATTTGCAATTATACCTTGTGATGACCCTCATTCTATTCCAATTCCACCAGAAGTCAATAAATTGATACAAACTACATTGCATTGATTTGTCCTACTTGGACATGACACATGACACTAAAATGCCAAAATACACTCCTCACTATTTCAAATAAAATAATGAAATAAGTGAAGGTTAAAATATTATTATTAGTACAAGAATATATTGTATCAATTAAAAATAAAATAAAATTTTGTAGATTTTGGGTGACACTAATTTCCCCACTCACTAATAGGACAAACCCTTTATACAAAAAAAAAAAAAATGGGCACTCAAATGATACGCTGCCTCCGTCACAGGTACTCAAAAAGAAAATGATTTTTGAACCAATTGGGGCACTTTGTCTTTCTACAATCATTCATCAACCTCTTATTGTCCTCAGGGATTTCTTCTGTTTAACGCCTCAATCAGTTCTCTGGGCAATCAGTTAGGAAAGCAGAACCTGACTGCCATATGCGACGAACATCAGATGCACTGCACATAACAGCAACAAGCACTCCCCAAACCTCAAACCTTGGCACCGTGCTTYACAAATAAGTTAGAGCCATCCATACAAACCGGAAGAAACACAGTCCCATTACTCAGTATCCATGAACTTCCATGTGAAAATCCACAACCAAAGAACACAGAATCATTGTAATAAAGAGCATCTGAATTGCAAGCAAAATTTGAGTTGGATAAGCAACACGCATTTAGCACAAGCATCTTCGATTATAAGCACCACTACTGCTACTAGGTCTTACCCCAATTTGCGAAATCCTTACCAATGTGAAATACAAAGATCTTTAATACAAAACACAGTCAAGAACTTGTTTCTGTCGTGGAAACAGGTAACAATGAAGCTAATCCAACGCCCTTGTTGAACTCCGCAGGTTGAAATCGACTGACAACAGTCTCCGACGGTTGGTAATCATACGACTTCGGAATTCGCCTTACGAAATCCAGAGGCCTGCATCACTCATACAGACACAACTGACATTAGCAATTCGATAGCAATTCGGGACTAGATCACTTGCGAAACTGTCATTCGTTTTCTGGCCTCCACATCTCACTAGGATTAGAAGAGTAACAATGCAGCAGATATAGTTCTAAACAATTTTTGAGGGTAATTGTGACCAAGAGGCTGCAAATCGAATTAGAGACTAATTGCGTGAAGAGACATAACCATACACATGAAATTCATATACTGCAATTCAATTAGAGTAAATTCCAGATTATCATCGGCCCTAATAAAGAGATTTCCAAGGGCATCAAACTCGAACATTCGTTTGCTTCAACTTCTGGCAGAAACAGTAAATCCAATGCCACACTTAGCGTCACAGTCTCCGATATTCCCGTCGGAAACATAAACCCTAAACCCTAATGCAGAGACGAGAGAGGCACAGCAGCATGGGAATTTTCTACAAAGAATTCGCGCAACGATGAGGCGTAAATCGACTAAATCTCACAAAATGCCCGCAGTAGGTGGAGAGATCCAAACAAGGATACTCACGATA
>VACF01001471.1:0-180658 GCA_006891605.1 Pleurozium schreberi | reverse complement strand
GCCTTGGTTGGAAATACGTTAGTCTATAGTTTAATTAGTGGACCCTAATCGAGAATGGGTGGTTCTACCTTGAGTGAAGTGGGTACACTCGAAAGCGCCACAAATTGGTATTGTGTCTAGTTACTATTATTAAGGTAGTATGCTCTAAAAGCGACCATTTAAGGGTTGGTCTACTTTTTTCCGTAGGTTTTTGTGGATAGAAATAGTTTTAGCTCATTTTTCGGAGAAAGAAATAATAATGTGGAACTTAGCACAAGTGAATTTATATTTTTCCAAGCATTTTTTAATTACTTATGAATTTTCAAAGATTTGGGGCATAGTCACCTATTCCAAAATCTGAGCACTTGCAACATGTAAAGACATGGGAGGAAATGAAAGACAATGATTGGCTCTTGCAATAAAAAAGAATTTTTTCTTGATTCACTCAATGGTGAATATGGTCCATTTAAGGATCACCTCATATCCATTCTAGAGCTATTTATAGGGGCAATTTCAAAAAGGTGGTTGCTTTTAGAGCATACTCCCTTAGGCTGTTTAGAATTTCATATTGTCTTGTTGGCAAGTGAAAGTAGATTCCAATGCACCAAAGAACACAAATTTTGGAATTTTGGATGCAATATGCAAAAGTTATGGAGAGTCAAAGTTTGTTTCTAAAAGCGTTCTTCCACATAGGTTCATAATTGGTTTTGGAGATGTACACATTCTAAAGATGGCCGTTTAAAGTTAGGTGCCATTTGGGCAGTGCCTACCTTATGGCAATTACACTTCATGTGAAGGACAATTGAGTTTTCAAATCACCCAATTCATATGAATTGAATTGGATGTGCTTAAATACCTTTGATTGATGCAATCAACCAAGGTTAGAAAACACAATTTGGTTAGATTGCATGTAGTGATGGTGCCTCAAAATTGCATAGGTAGGATCAAAATGTCAACTCAAGAGAAGATATCTCAATGGAACTACATGTATAGAATGTAGAATGTATTCAATGTAGAATGTAGAGTGTAGAATGTATTCAATTATCTATAATGTCATTTCAAAAAAAGCAAATGAAAGTTTGAATGCAATAAAAAAAACTCATATTGAAAGGAAAGTTCAACTTGAAACAAATAAAAAAAAATGATGATTTATCAAATGATTCCATTCTTTGAAGTTGAATATAGATATTCAAATTAGATGTGGTGACAAATTTGTACTTTCCATTGGTGTATCTTTTTCCTATAAAAATAGAACACTTTTGAGTTACAATACTCACTTCAATAATCAGTAATTAAACATTATCAATTTATCATGTCAATAATATTTATAGTAAATAAACAACTAAACATATGTTGAGTTGTTGATAAAAAGGTCTAAAAACAAAGTGTTATGTTTTCTATGGTATCAATTTTCAAAGAGTACTTAAATATAAATATGGAATACTAAAAAAGTTGAATGCAATATTAGTATATTACATGACATTCTAGGAAATCTATATTTTACAAAGATCTACCAATCAGTTAATTTTTATTTATTTATTTTGACTTCCAATTTGGATATCATTGGTAGAGCATTATTTTGCTTTGAAAATTTGCACACTTCTTCCTATCTTGAAGCTCTACTCAAATCTAAACACATGTTTGAAGACTTTGGATCTTTTTGTAGAGTAAGATTTGAGTTATGGGTCTCAAAAGCTTCACAAACCACATCATCAGATGCTTAGTCAACCTTGAGAAAAACATAATAATGCTCTTTGCTTGGTCATGTCTCACACATACATTACTTTTACAACCCAATTTTTTTAGGCAAGACCTTTGTACTAGTCAAGATTCTATGGTTTTAAATTCTAAAAAGTAGATGATTTTTTATTTATAGATATATTTTTAGAAATGATTGTTTTTTTGGCAATTTCAAATTATTTTCTAATCCTCGGTCTATAGAACTTTATCTGGGTTACTTATATGTCACATGACTTGCATCATGTTTATTATTTTTGTAAGGTCCATTATCATTTCACATGGGTTCCATATTGACATGGACAAATTGAGGTATAGGCTTGAAATTGTATAAATGTATCCCACTTATAAGTGCAATATTTGATGATTATGATCCATTAAGGAACAAACTTTCACAATAAATAAAAGCAAACATTATACAAGCAAACAAAATATTATACTATTTTTTTCATCCATCTACATGGTTGTAAAATCTTGCCTTTGTTCTCTTACATGTGTACAATATGAATTCTAAGAAATTCTCATTACAAAATATTTTTTTTTAATTTTTATTGAAAGTTATTGCTTAGTGAGCCAATATATCTAATGGTATCCATAGTGTAAGAGTTCTGTTTAAATTTTTCTGTAAACTCTTATTCAAAGTTACATTTTATAACACATCTTCAGAATTTCAGAAATCTTTACTCTTCCATGGTTCTAAGGGATTGATATTATAAGCAAGTGTTAGTTTCAATTGGGAAAAAAATGTTGAATTTCAAATTCCATGTCTAAATTTGTGAGATCCATATCATCCTAAAACAATCAGACGATGACATGTGGAATTTTTTGACATTATTTACAGTTTGATTACGTTGAATCCAACTCTCAAACTAGAATAGCTAAAAAGCCAAAGTCTAAAGTAGGTACATCCAACACCCTACCTAAAATTATCGTCACCACTCCGTGTACAACTCCCAAACCAATATGTACAGATGTTGGTGAAAAAAAATTTAGAATATGGAGCATTGCAAGAAACATCAACCATTTTGTGTACACCTTTGGCACAATAACCTTGATTTTTCTTGAGTACTTTAAAATTATAATTTTTTTTTTAAATACAAAAAGTACTATTAATGTATTCAACTTTAGAAAGAATGTACCCGAGAAAGGAAAAGTGTAGGAAAAATCTCTAACTAGGAAAATTGGAAAAGTGCAAAATCTCATGGAAATAGATGTTTTGACATTTTATTTAGTAAAATATAGGAATTTTTTTCAAGAATTGAAAATTGGACTTTTAGGAAGAGTCGATGATGAGATTTCACCAAAAGAATGATTTTAGAACCATCATTAATGTTTAGATATTGCATGCAACTAGTGTCGTTTGTACCAATCACGTGTAGGGCATAAAATAATATGTTCTTAGATTCCCTTTTTTAGGAATATGCTTTCCTACTATGCAAATAGACCATAAAAAATTTAGCTCCAAATCATTAAATTTGGAGACTCCTAACATAGTAAAAAACCCTAATCCTCAAATTGTGACAAATAAACAAAAAACAATTTCTTAATATAAGTTTTTTTTTTTAAATTTTAAATAAGGGATATTATTACCATCAAGTTAGGCATTTCCAATAAAAATCCAAGTTTATGGGGTTTATGCTTCAAAAGTTATAGAAAAAAAGTTTTTTTCTGCCCGAAAATTCTGCCCGAAGTCGGGCAGCGACCAAAAAAATGGTCGTTTGAGCGCTTAGGGGTTAAGCAATACAGAAGAGATCTTGTGATATTTGATCCATGATCTGTCACAAATATGGTAGTTACAWATAACAAAATTTGCCATGTCATAACCTTGTTCCGAAGAAAATAATGAGATGACAGCTTGCATGTGAATAATTTGTGACTCCTATTATCAAATTAAATTGGTAAAATGTAAAAACAAATCCATTTATGGTATACATTCAAACCTCATCATATTCATAATTAACTTACAACCCTAAGTTATAATAGAATGAATAACTTTCAATCATTTTATTTCCTAATACAAAATTTATTTATTATAATCCTATAGTCAATTCTTATAAAGGGCTATATATTATTTATATTAAAGAGCTAAAAGTTGAATAAATTGATATGGATAAATCTGCAACAACTATTGTTTGTTTATGGCATATAAACTTGCAACATTTATAATGATTATTTTTTTCTTCTTCAAGGTTTGATGATTTTCTAGATTAGTATATCTTATTAAAATAAATTATCATACTAATATATAATTTATAATAAATATTTAGGTTTGTGATATTGAAAATTATAATTATAATTGTACTCCAAAGATTATAGTAGAATAAAGATTTACTATGAAAAGAAGGATATTGATTAGATGTCACATCCATTAATTTGTAACACAATAATGAATAATACGAAACACATATCTACAATACTTTTGGGCATTTATAACTTATAACTTCYATCCCTACAAAGTGAACTTATAGTTTCAAATTCTTGACATGGTATACATATAATTGCTACTTTAGATCTTATGAAGGCTATCCAAATTTGAATTTCAATAGTCTTTTTTGAATGAGCATCGTAAGGTAGAACCACCCATAACCGATCACTTAAGCAATTCTAGACATGATTTGGTGTAGTGCAACACAAACAAATATTTTTTAGAGGTGAAATGATAGAAATGACGGGGATTGCAAAAACTTTGATAGTTTTATTGCTTGAATTGAAATTATTATGAATTTTCAAAAGCAAAAAGTGCGTCCGACCCATTGCCAATCCTTAGAGTCTTCCAATTCCGATCACTCAAAAAACTACTTTTTCACTCACTTCTTCATACTTTCTCGCACACTAAGTTGGGACATGTGTCGTGAACTTTTAGTACCCACTTTGAAAAGCAGAAAAAAATACATTTTAACATTGGTTGGACATACGTCAATCTATAGGTTGGTTATTAGACCCTGATCGGGAATGGGTGGTTCTACCTTATAGCTTGATCAAATGACTAATCAATGATGAGGTTTCATCTCCTTTAAGGCCATGGGCAACCTCAAAGTCGATACTCAAAATTTTTATCAAAATTTCCAATGCAAAAAWTATAAGTTCAAATTGTGATTCAAACCCCAAGACTTAGATTAAACGATATACATCTTCTAAAGACAAAGAAAATGACACCAAATTAAAGAACAAATATTGTTAAGCACTAAAGGGGATTTTCTAAGGATTCTTTAATACATAGCCCTACATGTTGAGTATGCTATATGAGAGTTAAGTACTTAACAATATCCATATTTTGATTGCATTATAATTAAGAAACAAAATTAAGATGGTTGACTACAATTATTTTTCTCTTAACATCTTCGACTCAAATTATCTTTCTTTAGAAAGAAAAGATTATATGTTGATCATTTTTTATTTCATAAATCTAAATATCTTAATTTTTTCAAAACTTAGTTCTATGTGATCATCTTACAAACAAAATTTGGAGTTCCTAAGTACTAAAAACATGATCTATATGAGTAATATTTATGATTTCATTTTGAAACTTAGAAAAACAAACTAAGTTTTAAATATTTAAAAAAAAATCATTAAATGAAAATGGATTACTTTAAAATAAAGTTTGACCCAATTGGCTAAAATTATGAGATTTTTGAATAGCTATATCCAAGAAGACAATACAACTTTCATCTGGACCCTCATAGAATATCATGTATTTTATCTTACATTTTTACATCGTCTATTTGATCTTTATATCATCATGATGCACACAAAAAATCATTTCAATATGTTAAATAATTTTTGAAGGTGAATTATTTATTTGTAAATATTATACATATAATTTTCTTAAATGAAAAATGAAATATAATCAGAAATATTGAAATAATATGTTACTGAGGAAATCATTGATTTCGATAATACAGTGGAAAGATAACAATTTCCTCAACTATAGTCATTTTACAAGATACCAAATTTAAATAAACTACCATTAAAACATTTACTACTGTTATCATGTATGCATTTTTTTGTTATATAGATATTTTAAATTTTTCTATTATAAATTTTCTCAAAATTCTAAGATAGTTTACAAAATATATTACCAAATGTTGTAAAAAGATACTATGTCCCGAAATGGTTGTCTACAATTTTGTTGGTATTTTTTTGAGCCAATTTCATTGATCATATTGTGAAAACATAGTAAAAAATGGTTTGGAATTTAATATCACTAGCATCGATGAAGAACATTACATGTGTTCATTGCAACCTAAATAAAACTAGCCACAAGAAAGTCTCCATATGACCTACTCAAAACAACTATGTAAAAAATAGGACACTCAAATTGAACAATCATTTCAGGATGGAGGTAGTATTAATCTTGGCGTCTATTTGGTGAACCATGTCTTTTAGCATATGCTRTAGAAAGGGCAGCTTTTTTATGTTTGGCTCGAGTGYGACGACCAATTAGACGAAAATATGCATTTCTAATCATGCGCTCTTGCATTTCTCTTGATCTTATAGTTAACCGCTTTGGATCAGGCAATTCAAACCTTTCCAATTCATCTTCTTCTACGTCATTTTCTTCTATGTCGTTTACTTCAACATTCATTACACTTGCTCGTCCATTATTAACACGACGATTATATATTGTTGCTTGAAAGATAGTTTCTCTTACAAGATCAAAATTTGTTGGATCTTGTAAATGTCTATGTTTTGGACATTTAGGAATTGGAATAATTTCATTGAGCTTGAGTGATTGATTCAAAGGTTTCCATTCATGTTTTGGAGCGTCACTTGRTAATGGTGGAACCGGATGTCCATTAATTTGCATGACTTCACCATCTTCATCAATTGCRTAACATTGWAGTGTTGAAAAACCGTCATCATTTGTATGCATCTTTACAAGCCAAGGCCTATTAAAGAGGGTTTTTGAATAAGGAAGTTCTTTATATTTTGGAATTGGTGCAGATGTTGCAGTGGAGACATTTTCTTCAAGATCTGGATCATCAAATTGATATTCAGTTGAAGTTTTTGAATGTTTAGACAATTCTTCTATATCACCTTGGAGATATTTGTCAAGGTTTTCTATAAATACAGAGTCTAATGAATGTTGCTTAAGTAAGTTTTTAAGAATTTCTTCATTCTTCTCTATGAATTTATTTGAAATATGATATTCTCCTCTATGATCTTTGTATTGGTATTCCGGATCGTACATGCATTGTTGAATATTTTCTTTCATAATTTGGACGCATGCATAAGTTTTATTTGTTTCCAATTCCGTTGTACTAGAATTGGCTTTATGCTTCAAACCTTTAGAAAATAATTTACGAATAAGGTTAACCATTATGTTTATAAATGTGCAACCACAAATGCTAAGTTTTTCAACCAAAACAAGATTGAATTAAAAAAAAATGAGGATTCTATACTTTTTAAACTTGTTCTATACTTTAKAAAATCTATTTTGAATTTAATTATAGTGATAAAGGAAAAAATAAGTTAGTTATATGTTAAAATTTAATCATGTACGAATACCTTTAATTACCCAAAATAATGCATTACAAATAATCAAATAAATCAAGATTGTAAATTTGATAAAATATTGGAGTTCACAAAATTCATATACAAAATTAGAATGAAAAACAAAATAGTAAATTTAAGTCATTTTTAATAAATATTAGAGGTATTCTATATAAAAACCTTTGAAAATTTCATAAAGATTGTGTGCTAATTTTATTTAGAATACTATAGTGAATGCTTTAATAAATAAAATAAATTATTCTGCTATAATTCATTTGTTTAAAATAATAAAAAATCTCGAATTACTTTTCAATCTAAAATGAATTGAAGATCAAATTGTAATAAATATGGACACTGTACTATTATTGAGAACAAATATACTATTGATGGATTTATTTCAGTATACACCCTAAGTGCAAATTTGTATATCTAAGTGCACAATTAGACTAATATTACTACACCCCATATACCAATTTTTTGGGCAATTGTTGTAGTGAATTTAGATGATTTATTTTTAATGATGCAACTTCTTAGATTGTACAAAAGTATAGATGCACTTGAAAACAATGCAATACAACACACTAATTTCTTAAATTGCAATGGAATCATTTTCACTCTTTACATCCCTCTAGTGCATGCAAAATGAGTTTGAGGAGAAAGAAAGTTTTTTGTAAACCAAATGTACCCAAGGTACATGACTACATCAATAAATAAATGTAAAAATACCCACACAATTTAAATGAAGAACAATACATGGGAAAAGTGCCTAAAATTGCTTGTACACTATGCAACCTTTATTCTAAAATCTCATGACTAATACTTGAAATTATTGAATAGATTCTAAGCACAAATCTTTTGTATTACAAATTCTATATTTTTATGCTCATATTAATTTAGAATCTATTTATATAATTTAATTATAATTTTGATGTTTAGAACCTTAGGGTAAATTTGACACTTATAGAAGCATATCGTATCTATCCATCCATCCATCCCTTCAAGATAGGTAGGTTGTTTGTTTTGCTTGTTACATTGAGATCTCCCAAAACCATGTGCCCCCCAATGGCGTTCTTCATACCATCAGAAAGCCCTTGGCGACAAGGGGTGCATGGACATTGTTTCTTGTTGTTTTGACTCACAATGAAAAAGTTATTGAATTTTAAATTTTTTGTGAATTAAAAAATCTGAAAATTACTTTTACTTTGATTTTGACTGTGGCAATGGCACAAGGTACACTAGTTTTACACTAATAAAAGCATATTTTAGTAATTGTTATTTTAATTTAGCATATCCTATTAAATTGGGAGCATTATTTGATATTTTTAAAAAGGCCTTTTGGTGATAAATAAAGCAAAAAGTCTTAGTGCATATTTTTGCTTAAAGTATAATATTTTGGTTCAAAAGTAATGCAAATTTATGCAAAAAACACAGTATATGAACCTTAGATACATTTGACAAATTCACTCCTACAACATCATGGGGGATTTTAAGCATAGTCTAAATAAGAAGACTTTTATAATGACATTTTACATGACCCTTTAGGAATATATTCAATTAAATTCACTAAAAATATATTTAGTGAGTTTGTATCCATTTGCAAGACCCAAAAAGAGATTCTTTGTTGCTGAGTTATGTTATAAAAATAAAATAATCAAATTAGTCCTTGAAAACATGTTTTTGTTGCCAAATGATGATTGATAATCAATATCAATCAAATGAATTAAATCATCGATGTACAAATATGTAGCTACAAAATTATTTCCATCTATAAATGTCCACTTGAAAGAATTGTTGCTTCCACTTCACATAAATTTAAAATAAAGTATATTGGTAAAAAAAATATATGCCAAAAAAAACTATTTCTATTATTTAAATCAAACCATAATGACCAAGTGAGAAAGGAAGGATCATTTGAAACATTTTACCCATTCTTGGTAGCTAAAACTAGTTTACTTATGTAATGCATTTAATTTAAAATGGATTTGAGTGAATTACTAAGTTTTGGGCCAAAATGGGACAAATAGAAACTACAGTAAAAACTTTGATAGATAACAAATGAGTTAATGAACTCAAATAGGAATTTTCATGTATTGGGTGAAAAACATAAAAAAGGGTCTAATTTAATGTGATAAATAGCCTCCATTTTAAGAGAATACTCTAAGTATTTTAGGTGAGTAAGTTGACTGAATGCACTTTGTTGGAAAGCATAATCTCAATAGTTTTCAACTTCTTTTATTGAATGGTTATATATAATTGTTCTTGGTCCATTCCGTAAAGGCAAGGCAACCATTTTGCTCACAAAGTCACAATGGGYTCAATCATGAATCACCTTATTTGTTGACTTGTTGGTTGACTTCGTCTTCAAGGAGCAATATGTCTACGCTAGAAAACCATCAAGGAACGTAGTGCTTTTCCATGTCTTTTTTATCCATTTCATGTAGACTACTCTAAGAGYCTCAAGAAACCAARCTACTTTAATTCAACAAGAGGTTGSTGTCCATTATAACATTGTATAATGGTCTTCCACATGTTGAGAAGGTATTATGTTTTGCTAGATATTAAGAAAGGACTTATCAATTAATTCAATAATTGCAATCRGCTTGGAAGCCATACAAGACAATATTGTCCAACATAGAGGCTTTCTTTTCAAGGATGCAAAAGGGACCTACACCTCATTGGTAAGCAATGGGGGAAACAATATTAAGAGTCCACCCAAGCTCTTGACCTAGATTCACAAAGCCTAGCTAGGGGTGAATTGTACATATGGAAACAAAAGATTTTAGTGGTACAGTTTGCGAGGTGACGTTGATGTTTGTAGAGTAGTTTCAAGAACTTGGTTTACATTGGAAAATCAATCTAGACTATGAAATTCATTCATCCACTTTTGCAACAATTATGCTGCCAATTAATTTCTTCACCATTGTGGGTAGGCCCTTAGTCCCATTTGGAATTTAGCTCTGGGCAACAAGGGATTGCACAACTTGTTATATTGTTGGTTGTTGTATTGTTGGTTTAATGTTTTTGTCATTAACACTAAAAGATTAGGACTAACACTTACTCTAGATTCAGTGCAAAGGTTGATGCAACAATCTTAGCTCAAAATAATCCATATATTTTGGCATTAAGAAATGAAACAAAATTTGTTTTTTTTGAAGTTCAGCTACTTTCAAGAATGTTCGTACTTTTTCAAAAACTCGGTTTCCACAAAAGCCTTCTAGGAGGGCACAATTTTGAGCATCTTCTTACGTATGTACGTGGTTTAATTCGTAATAAGAGCAGGCAGTCAAACCAAGGAAATTAAGGTAGATTCATAGAAATGTACAGTACTGTTGGATGCATGTATAGAACATAATACTCTCTCAAGTTATAAGCCCTCCTGTTAAGTTGGTTCAAAATGGAGCAAAATCAGGACTAAACGGGTACAGACATACCATGTGCATTAATCGATATTGAGTCACTCTGATGCAAGCGACTTTGTTAACCTCAGTACATCTGGTCTTGTGGCTATCACTGATAGAGCTTTCCAACAGCAGCCCCAAAGCACCCCTAGAACTGTGTAGACAGTAAGAATTGCTGAACAGTCAGCATTCATTGCAAAAAATGATGATGATATCACTGGAATGTCATGGAGGTTGTATTTACAAACTAAAAAACTCCACAAAGAAGTCATCCTATGTTGGGACAGACCAAGAAATGGAACTGCAGAGTCGAGCGCCCGGAGATGATGTCTCCGCAAATGGAACACAAGAAAAAATTTCACCAACAGCAAGTCGTACGTACTCAGCTAGCTTTGATAGCTTTCTTCTTCTTGGAGGGCAATGGCACCGGCACTTGAATCTTCTTCTTTTGCTGCTGAGACTTCTTCAACGTGCTGGGCCTTAGCACTTCCTCGATAATCAGCTTGTCCTTCTTGTACGTAATGGCATCATCCAAACAAAAAATCCTGAAAGCWACGGTCGAAAGGGTTGCAGATCTCGCAGCTGATGAAAGGGATGACCAATGACACCAGGTTCTCTTCAGGCAGTCTGCTCGTACCATTTGCTCAAGAATAATGACAGCTTTTGTCATCTGCAAAGAACAAACAAAAATTCCACGGTTCAAGGATCACAAAAATGGGACGAAAGCAGTATGGAGGACCAGTGGCGCAGGCCCGGCGTTCAATAGGTTACACTAGTATTCTATCTTTAAGAAACAGAAAAGGTCAATGAGATCAACCTATAGGGTACCCCTTTCTCGCAAATTTCTTTAGGGACCCTCAGCGGAACAGCTTCTACGGCCTAGCAGTCAATCTGGACTTATCACTCACCCCAGTCCCTAGGTCCTTTAGTACAAACTAACAAAAGAAACGAGGAAGCCACAAGGACATCACAAATATCACAGGGTGGTGAAGGAATCAATTAATACCTCATAAATGCAATGAGCAGACTTAACGAGGGAGCGCCATGCTCGTCGTCTAGCAGGAGCAGATTTTGGAGGTACAAGGGCATCGGATCCTAAGGCTGCCTCCATATCCAACAACCTCATCTTCAAGCCAGTCAAAACTCCGAATTCTTCTCCAACCAATGGACGTAGTGAAGATTCTGGTGCTGCAAATTTCTTGGATTGTTTCTTCATGCTCGGAACAAAGCTTGGAACAACCGCCATTACTTCAGCTGCTGCAACGCTGTCGGGTTGCACGTCCAAGTTCTGAGAAGGCAGTGCTTCGGGAGTCAAATCTAGGGGTGGCTCCAAATCAGATGTTGGTCGCAGCTCATCAACGGAGAAGACAGGTTCTTCTTCTACGGAAGCGTTTAGGGTACATGTTACTTGCAGATTATTACTCAAAGAGTTATCTCCGCCCCTATTGGAATTAAGAGCACTCCCATCTGAAGGGCCTTCCACTCCCCCACCGGCATTGACAGCGCCCCCATCATTTGAAGGGACTTTCACTTCCCCACTCGCATTGACAGCGCCCACATCATTTGCAGGGCCTTCCACTTCAATCCTTACATTGACAGCATCAACTTTGCAAGTACAGTCTCCCGCCAATGGAAGATGGAAGTTTTGAGAGCTCGCTCCGCTTTGAGTCTCGGATTCAACCAAGCAACTAGAGAATCAATAGCAGCCTCGTTATTATATGCCCACCAACGTGCCTTTTCCTCCTTAGATGTGTCCACAGAATGATCTGCAAACACGATAATATAGAATGTCATCAAATCTATTGCATCAAAAACTAGTCCGCAAGCATCAGGTATGTACGATCTTACTTCACGATATTCTAAAAAGCGTGCAGTTAGAGACTCACTCCGTATAGACCATTTCAATAAATATTGACGTAGTGCCTAGGGTATGCTACTTCAAACAAATACCAGGGAAATAAACAAAGAGGCTTACCACTGTGTAGGATCTCTCCATCAGGCTTTGTGCTGCTAATTTGCTCCTCGTATAAAAAATGGCTTTCCTCGGCCCTTTCGAAATCAGCACTACCAATCGCATCACATTCTGAAACCACAAGCATAGGTGTCTGATTCGATCCTGAAAGCGCCCAATAATTCCTACCAATATCGTCAGTGCCTAGATGGTCACGCCGCAAAGTCGTGTGGTACAGCTTCAGTTCTAGCTCCAAAATCTCTGCATCCAACTTCGAGAGTTCACTTGAGGGGCTAGGGTTCATACTTCCAGTACGAGTCATCGCTGGCCCCTTGCTCCTGGGGTCAGAGAGAGCTTCACCTCTATGCGGATCGTCAATAACTTCACCAAGCGCGGGAGCAACTTGGCCAGTAACATCAGTCCTCAATTTCTTAAGAGTCTCGGAACTCGAAGTAGATTCAATCTTCCGTTTAGGAGTCCGTGGTGGAAGACCGGCAGCAGCTACTCCTATCTTAACATTAGCGCCGGACGAGCCCGGATTTTCAGAACTCAAGCCAACAGAGCGAAGTAGCACCTTCCTTTCCGATTCAGTTCCTAAGGATATTCCGTCCTCATTAACAGAAATGATCTTCAAACCTGCAACATTATAGAACGTCACAATTCAGAAAATTGATTATTGCACCTGCAAATCCCACGAAGCTGGTGTGCATATAAAGCATTCAGAAAGATGATCCCTACAAAGAATTTGSCAGYCATTTATAGCACACGGMAGCAAGAACGKCAGAAGGGAGTGGCCAGCTCTACACAATTCACTCACCTGGGCTTTCACTTCCAACCCCTTCTGCTACCGTCAGCCCTTTGGGAAGCTCACTTGCGAAAAGCATGTTACCACTGTCAATTTTTTCTGTTTGCTCCAAAGTGGAAGTAACCTTCGTGCCCTCAACCTGAGGTTCACAACCTTCACTGGATTCTTGAAGTTTTGCACGCTTCGCCTCACACTCAAGCACTTCATCGCTACTTCTCTTCTTCGACGCTTCTTCCTCATGGAAGTCATTGTTGACAGTTCCAACGTCGTGGATACTCTCCTTTAAGGAATCAGGGGATCCTTTAAATGTGTTGAACATCTCAGTTGAATGCTCGTGGTCTTTRCCATCAGCATCAAAATTCAAAATCCGTGGAAAACCAGCCCTGATATCTTGAGCACCCAAAACGGCCGTAGAATGGTGTCTTAACCTGCTGGGCAAGGTATCCACACTGCTTATTTCAATACCTTTCGCAATTTGTGACCGCGTCTTCAAGCCTTCAAATGCCTCCTTCCTCTGTCTCCCCTGGTCTTCAACATCAGCCTCTTGCCGTTGTGTATGTAAAGTAATAAGTTGCTGCTGAAGATCAGAAGCTAGATCCAAGGTCTTCTCCAGGTGGGTACGGACTTGGGTGGTTTTCAGTGACTCATTGCATAGGAATTTCAAGATGTGAACCCTCTGCACAATGTGTCCAACAATACAAATCACGTAACAGATAGACCAACATGGTTTGATATCAAGCAATTTACCATCCAATATGCAAGCAAGATATATAGCAATAGGATTATCATGTTACAAAAAGGAAGTTACAATAAGAAGCGTTACTCACTTCTGAAAGTCCCAGCTGCCAATATTCTTTTGACTCAATTTGCTTCAGAAGGCACTGTGCAGAGCTCTCTCCTAGCGCTTCATTCATATCTTTTCTTTGAACTGAGTCATCCATAGTTCGGTCGCTCGGAAAATGCTCTTCCTCGCCTTCAAGAGATTCAGGTTCGACCCCCTCCACGTCCTTCCCAGAGAGTCTATCCGGGAAACCTTTGTCGAGGGCTAGGCATTCTGGGCAGAACCAATTGCCTTCCGGAACATTGTCAAGTGGTGGATTCAAACAATATGTATGATATTCTGCATCACATCTATCACACAACATAATGCTTTCATAGTCCTCGTCGACCCCACACACTCTGCAAGTATCATTGTCTTGCCAAGGAGCCGTCTGAAGCTTATCTTCAGGCTTCTCAGCTGTAGCCGATCTAGTAAGAGGAGCGTCGATAGGCACTGCACCTTCCTCCGGAACATGGGCTACGGCAACCTTGGGTTCCTTTGCTTTCACTTCTGGAACGCCACTCATAAAGTTTATGACCTGCACATCATTGCATTATAATTTCGTCATTGAGCATCCACGGTGTATAAATAATACAGAAAAAAAAAATCTACAGTTGTAACACGTGGTAAGTACTGAGCTACACTCCCTTGAACCAGAGAATAGCATGGCAGTGTACCTGCTTTTGCAAAAGATCCTCAAAGAGTTGAGATAGATGGGATGCTAAATCCATCACTTCGCCCCCCTTCTGCAGTGACTCTACGTTCCTCCATATCTGCCAATTTGGAGACATGCATGAGTCATAAGCATTACATATTCCGAAACGGGTATTTTCCAAGGAGATAGATCTTAGAATATCATAGAAAAAATATTCAAGCGTACAGTACATCATTAGATTGTCCCGAATTTCAATATCTGCTATGGGAAATGATGAGGATGAGAGTTAAAGGCACACCTGTCTCACATCCTCCGCAAACGCATCAACAGACCCCCCATAAGCTCCAGCAGCAAGACGAGCATCAATAGTTCGGAAATCAAGAGGGCGTGCCACCATACCCCGCAGCCTTCTTGAACCATGACCTTCTGGACCGTCTATGAGTATCGAAAAAGTATCAGTCTTGTCAGCATCTGCGACTGTCCGCAAAACAACCCGGCAGCGCTGCATGAGCTGATCAACGGACGGCACTGTCCTCCTTAATTTCGTCTTCTGGGTCGGGGATTCACAGGCAGGGGAAACATCGAAATGATTCAAAACCTCCACTACAGCTTTCTGTGAAAGTACAATGAATCTTGTCAGTATACAGAAAAGAATCAGGATTGAACGGATGAAATTTGCCATACTTCAAACAAATTTGTTAATTTCGAGCTTGCCTTCCAAATTGTTTATGGGAYAGATAGTATATGAGATACAGTGAAGGACTAGGAATTTATGCATTAAGACTCCAGTCGGTTAGTAGATAGTCAACTCCTAAACGCCGTTGACCCCTGTACATACCTTGGTTGGACCAGACGCGTTGCTTTTGAAGACGACTTTACTTATTGACCACTCTAAAAGCTCTCTAGCCCACTCAGGAGGGTCCAACTCCAGGGCTTCTTTCACTTTGATCCTAATCCGAGAACCCACATTTGTGGCCATTTTGGCTATAGGTCTCAATACTTCCACCCATTCAGGGAGCGTGTCAGATTCGTCCACTGGACCTGCTTCCTCCTTCATTTGATTAGCCTTTTGTAACCGAATGCTCAATTCCTTCTCCGTCTCTGCTAGAACCTGAAATTAATACAWATTATCAGGTACACTTAAGGAAAGAAAACAAGACGCACAAGATGCACAATATCATTTCACTTCAACCTGCGCAGTGAACCCTACTGCTGTGATTCAGAGTGTCTCAAAATCAAGACCGTTGAAAGAAGCACAGGAAAATCCTGGCATGCCAGAAAAAGAAAGCTGGATATGAACATGCATACAAGCACTGTGGTTGTATGTGCAAGTTATGTACCCGTCKTAAAAAGTAATCCCCCTCTAATGTTAAGAATTACTACCAGAAAATTCAAACAATCAGATTGGAGTGCGGAAGCTCCAAGGTAACATACTTCCGGCACTGTAAAGATATTACCAAAAAAACTATGAGAGTGGCATTCGTCACCTACCTGTGCATCACTCTCGACACCCACAACTGTGTAGAGTGCACCGCTTGGAATACCCCCATCACCTTGAAGGCATCTCAAYAACCATCTACGTTCATCGGGTCTCAACTCTGTCAGATCCCCGTACTTCTCAGCCTCAATAAGGGTTATCAAATACCGTCGCATTACTTCRGGCCAAGTCACCTCATTCATGGGCAAGTCACTTAAATACTCAGCAGTAGCTGCTTGAGGTTTTGGGCCTTTCTTTTTTGGCTCGTCAGGCTTGCTCACAATCGGAATACCCGTTACTCGAACTTGCAGATCAATAAGCAGTAACTTTACAAGTGTTATGTGCGTCCTGGAAATCAAGACAAACTTTTCATTGAGTGTGCCATCTGAGGATGCCACTGCCCTCAACATTGCAGACACCTCATCTCCCGGTATTTCAATAGGACCAGGTGTCAGATCCCTAATCTCRGATACAGTCGTGCTCTGTGGCAAACCCTCAGCTTCCAAATTTGTAGACGTATGCTGTTCCAGTCCATTGGCTATTTCATGAGGGGTGACAGTTCCTTCAACAGCCTGCTTGCAAGGACAATCTTCTGCCGCCGGTGGCCCCAAGTTGACTAATCCTATTTCCAATTCTTCATAGGTCAGTGGAGACTTCAATTCAAGGATATCAGAGAAACGGCATAGAAACTCCCAAACCTGCCATAGAAGATACACAACAACCACCAAATACAATGCTTTATAAGTGAATGAACTGACAGAAGGTTAGGAAATTCTTCCTGATAAGCAATTAACCGACCATAAGCAAACGAACAATGAGTTTGAGTTTACACGCACTATTTAAAAGTAGTACCTAAATGAAAGAACCACTAAACAATAAGCTGCGCAGAAAAATGGCACAAGTAACAGGTGAGCTGTAGGTAACCTGAATGGTGTCTCCAACAAGCTCTACAGGAAGTCTTCTCTTCAGAAGTTCACCAGCGGGCGGAAGCGAACGACTTTCTTTGACAACAACAGGAATTTTCTCCTCAATCTGAGTCTCAACTACCTCTTGAGACTCAGCAGACCTCGTACCTAGTTGCATCTCTGTGCTAGATTTAAAGCCTTCAAGTGAAAAAATTTCAGAAGGTATTGGAGTCTCCAACTGGAAGGAACATGGCGGTAATACACAACAGTAAGTAGTCAGATCACTCTGACAATCTTAAAAAACGATCATCAAATTGCAGCAAATGCGAAAAATCTAGGGAAGATATTATTGCAGGTTAAGATGACATTCCAAAAATGCGTCCAAAATGAAAAACAGAACACAGATACAACCACACGCATCATATCGGCAGTATAAATATAGGAATATGCTGTTGACTTGGGCATAACAGGAACGTACCCTTTGAGCAGCAGGCTGTAGACTTGTCCTTAATTCTCTCTTGGTTCTATCTGAGACCCCCAAAAATCTGGCAACGGCAAGTCGTGATCTAAATTTCTGTTTATCTGGCGAAATAAAGATTTTTTCAAAGACTTGAGGGTTGCTAGGTCTTCTCTTTCTGATGACTTCCCATCCTTTTTCAAGTCTTCCGTTCATGCTTGCTATAAACTGACGCAAATCCTCAAGCATAMCCTCGGGATCATTGGCATGCTTTTCATCACTGTGAAATCCATCATCAACCAAAGGAACAATGGCTGAGTCTCCTTGAATCTCCGTCTCGTTTGCTGTGGTCAATCTGTCAGTGACACCTAGGAAAGGAATTTGAGGGGACATGACTGGGGTCAGCGCTGATGGCTGTAATGCAATATTCCTGGCTTTGGACAAGAAAGAGAAGAGAAAAGATGCAATTGACAAACTCAATGAATGTAATAATTTCAACGACATGCATTACGAACCCCAAAACCTCTCGTCCCGCAAATTCGGTATTAGAAGAATACTCAGCTCAGCAAAATTCGKTACTAGCTCAGCTACTTCGCACATATCTCAAACCTTCGACGTTTGAACGTGACCATTGATTGCGCAATAATGCAAACGACCGCATTGGCGAAAACAAGCAAGTCGCTCGAATAATTGTTCAGGGGCCATGCGCGTGACAGACATACAGAAAAAGAGAACGAGAGAAAATTTGGTAGCCTCTCAAGYACCTAATCAGCCTTGTACGAGAATTTCCGAAGAACACTATTCACAGACAACTAAACCCCTACCGTAAATTTCGCTCAATCAGAATCTCCGATTTTCTCCTGAGAATCGTAATCCAGACACAGGGGTAACAAAGTGAGGAATAGTCCTAGACTCAAAGAGAACATCTATCACTCGGAAGACCTATTYGCAATCCCCGACCCCTAATCTTAACCTAGAAACCTAAACTCTCGATCCAAACCGGAGGTGATCCTGCCTTTCATTCCCACTATAACTCCAACAATTACCATGGAAAAGTAACTGCGAATTACAACCGAGAATACGCCCACAGTTGATTCCAAGCAGAGGCCTAGAAAAACCCTTGCAGGCGTCCAATCCAATAAAGACGCACTCGATAAATGCCATCGAAAAGACGAGACACTAAGTTAAATCAGATTTCGCTCCTGCCCCCAAACCTTGCCTAAACATACATAATGCAGATC
The DNA here is from genome assembly GCA_006891605.1 of Pleurozium schreberi. NCBI lineage: Eukaryota > Viridiplantae > Streptophyta > Bryopsida > Hypnales > Hylocomiaceae > Pleurozium > Pleurozium schreberi. The sequence goes on along the minus strand of VACF01001471.1, from coordinate 161,740 downwards.
GTCCCATCATAGCTTTTGCACGGACTCCACGAGGCCAGAACCGAATGCCCCCAGAGCTCACTTCCAACACAAAATCTGCATGAAAGAAAGATTTTCTACTCCAAAGTGAGAATTCTGGCTCACCGGAACGGGAACTACGAAACTCCTCCGAATTGCGACCTCGCAAGTCGACCAGAAAAAGAGCTCAAACGAACTCGGAATTTCCCCAAAATGCTCCCAAAAACGTTTCTCAAATGATACTCCACGAGACGGAAGATCCTTCGAGAAAGGTCGAGARGGAAACTCCGATCAAAGGCACCGAATCGAAAGTTTGGGACACCGRGAAATGGAAGGGAGAGAGACGACGGAGCGCCAAACCCTAATCCTTAGTCTGCGAGAGGAAATGCAGCTAGTTGTTTGTTACTGGTCTTGACCCGTGAAGATCCGACCTGGCATTCTTTGATTTCAACGAACGAAAACTCTCCACGTGGATACAATATCCCGAAACACCGCCGGACTGGCCTATTAACTTAGTGATTGGAGACCTAACAAAGCAGCGCGGGAAAAARAACTCTTTTTATTATTAAAAAACAATTATATATGACGTCASTGTAATCCCTGCGCAGCTTCTTCGTCAATCTCTGGACCAGCGATATGCGATCACTCGTAGGATGGAGCTATAATTTACATCCACGGAAATTGATGAAACTTGCAATCTATGGATGAGGTTTCATTTATTCATCCAAAACAATGTTCACTCATCGAAAAGAGAGCAATACCATCTCAAGATTTGGTACCAAATCAACAATTTCGTCCACTAGAAAGCAAAAATATTTTGCTAAATATTCCTTGTAAAAAATTTCATCACTTCTGAACCAAATTTCACTAATAAAAAACATTACTTTGAACCAATCCCATTTGTATATTAGGCCGGGTTTAGACTAGGGTCTTGGAAATCGAAAAACCTATTGGTTGAGAGCATGGATCATATTGGTTGAGAGCAATCATATTGGTTGTGTGGTTTATTGAACCTCATTCTAGATCGTGGTCTAAATATAACCTAAGTTATCGAAGCTAAAATAAACMTATTGTAAATGGTGTYCMAAATGATCATTTAACCCTTCAACATCCAAAGTCTTCTCCAAATTTGACAATTTTGAAAAAATCATTCATAAGCTACCATTTGAAATAATATTTTGGAACTGATATACAAATAGCAATTGTAGACTTCAAGTTTTTAGATTCCACTAATACAATTAGATTCACCAATGCTTACACCAATATATTTCCATAAATTTTAAAAGGTATGATCCAAAATTCCTTCTAAATTTAGATACAAGCAAAATATTGTCATTTTTTTAATACCTTTTGTTGGAATGGATTTGAAATGAGATCCTCTTCACATCATTGATGATTTTTTGAAATTTTTGTGTTCTTTAAATTTATGACCTCATTTGTGCAAATCTAGTTATGGATTTAGAGTCAATGCAATTTTGGCTTAGGCAACTACTTGACATACTTCCACATTTGTAATTTTAGAAAATTATATACTTTGATAACACCAAATTCAACCCTCAGATCTGAAAACAACTTCATAAAATATGTCTACAAATTAGAACGACTTTCATCCAAGTAGCAATGAGAAAGAAAAGTGATTTTTTAAATTTGTACATCGTCCAAAAATTGGATGTTGAAGCGCTCTAAGATTAAGAATCGTTCAAAGTATCTTAGGGCATCCTCAATAGAAGCCATAATTTAACCTCCAAATACATTTCTAATTTTTCACCAGTTTTAATTAGAAGTTGAAATTACTATCATTGGAAGCATGTTAGATAATGAAAACAAGAGTGGTATGATTGTAAGGCCATGTCCAAGGTAGACAACAATATTAATTTATAAATAGTAAATAAGAAAACATTGAATCAATTATACACAAGMAAAAGAAATAAATAAAGAAAATAATAAATTTCAAATATAAATAATAAATAAATAACTTGACCCCCATCAATCAATTGGACAGGAGGCTAACTAATTGGATCAACCCAACCCTAACCATGTAGTACAATGCAAATGCAATTTAAATTGTAGATAGGATTTGGAAATTGGAATTCAAAAACCACATGCGATGGCATAGTCTCTATCCAAAGTACTAAGCCAATAAATTACTTCAAAAACTAGCTAATATACCAAAATTATAGAGTTTTGAATAAATCATGGTTACTATTGCACATAGTATTCCAAATTTTATCATATCAAATGAAATATGATGGTMGTCAACAAAAARGAGGGGATAGCCCYTCYAACATATAGAAGGTGGCAGGACCAAGTAGGGGTATGTTGTCTTCAACATATGGAAGGTGGTACCAACGTGGTAGCAACAAATAGTAGGGGTTGCCAATAGATAGAAAGCGGATTCCAATGGATAGTGGATAGTAGGAAAAATTGATGCCTAACAACCATGAGGTATATGCATTAGAAAAAAAATTGGCCCAATAAAGGGCTGCGAGTTCCCTCATTGTCATGTTTAGTGGGAGTTTTGCCCCAATGCTAGACCATGTGCCATGCAAACTATTGACGTAGCAAGGACACTGCCACATTAGCTAGCACGTCAGCAGGTTATTTAAATTATAATAATAAATTCAAAAAAAATAAATGTTCCAACAATAGAAATTTTTTTTTTAAATTTAAATTTTTAAATTTTAAATTTTAAATTTTTGGTTTGCAATGATGGAAACACCTCTGAAACAACCCTTTCATGGCCTCATCTAGCTTCTAGTGAGTACCAACGGATAGTTTGAAAGAATGATATCAATCAACCATGAGGTACATGGACACCAACAGATATTTTGGAAGAATGATGTCAAACAACCACAAGGTACATGAATATCAACGGATAGTTTGGAAGGATAAAGTCAAACAACTGTGAGGTATATGAGTACCAACGGGTAGTTTGGAAGAATGACGTCAAACAACTATGAGGTAGAAATACACTAATGAGCATCAACGGATAATAGGGGAGAACGATGCCAAAACACCACGAAATACACTAATGAGCATCAACGGATAATAGGGGAGAATGATGCCAAACAGATAAATAAGCACCAATGGGTGGAATGGATGCCAATGGATGGGAAGTGTGCACAATTAATAATAGGGAGTGCGGAAACAAGATGGAGAAATGTAAAGTATGCATCTATCCACCAACAAGTTGGCTCCCCTCTTTGTATGCAATTCATATTTTACATCCTTGTAAGTATATGAATTTTTACATCAACAAGTCAGTATGTCTTTCACCACAATGAATAGAAGTGATGCCAATTGGTGGGATAAGCATGTTATTTGAGGCATCAAGCCAACTTAACAACTCTAGTCATTCACAACTAGAGAACAATAGAGGAGAAAAAAAAATTGTTTTATTACGAATAAGTGAAAAAATTTGATAATATAATCAATAAAGAAGAAAATCAGATTTGAACTTATTTAATTTATACATTAACTGTAATTTTCAAAAATATATAATTATTTTTATTTATTTACTAGAGGACCGCAATAAATGAATGATATTTATGGCTTCAAAGTGTTAAATGCCCACCTTCAGAATTGTTTTAGGACTATTTCTWAAGAAAATCTAAATTTGTTTAAGATACAATCTTGACCTCATGAAGCCCTTATACTCTTCCATTAACAATAAATTTAAATTTTTATAATAAATGCATGAAATGAATGTATTCATGGTTGAATTTTCTTCAATTTGTTTCTAAAGTGGTCATTCATTTTTCTTCAATGGAATGAGGTGCATAGTTCCGATTGCTTTGGAATGATACAATCTTAAAAAGGATTGATATAATAAGCTCTAAAATCCTAAAAATTTGATATAATAAAATCTAAATCCCAAAATCCATTTAAATAAAGAAGTTGACCTTGTTCAAAAGAAAAAACTGGAAGTGTATGTAATTTGCCATGTAGAACAATCGTTGAATTGTTAAGAATTAGAAAATTTATTACAATTGCAAAAAGAATCTCTATTTCTATTTCTACATCATTGTTCAAGAACCTATCTATTAAATAACAATAGTTTTAGTATGATTGAGTTGTTTTTTTGTGTTTTTTCAAGGAATTTTTTTATTTTTTGAAGAAAAAGTTATAGAAAATTAATTGGAATGAAAAACACTTTTKCAAATCCAAATCAATTCTTGAAATAACCATTGAAAACACCCACCTTAAATAAAATAAAAAACTATATTTTGCAACTCAATCATAAAAAATGGTAGAGGAAGCCATGTTAGCTTTGAGAATTGACCTTTAAAAGGGTTTTTAGCATGTAAAACTAGGATCTTTATTGCGTGAGCCTAGAAACCTATGCACCTATGTTATAAGCACCTATCTTAGGCATGAGCCTAAGAACGATTATAGGGTTCCTACTTATACCTAGACTCAAGGCTCATAGACTCATATTTCTAAATTCACATGCTAGCATTTTAAGATTGACTATCTTCTTCGAATCTTTTGTCTAGTGTCATAGTCATGTATCAATCCACATCCATGTGCATTGTTTGAAATCCATAGTTAAATGTCATATGCTCAGACAAAAGAAGACAACAATAGTGACTAAATACGTTGTCTTGTGTTTGTCGCCATGTATGGCGTACACATAATATGTAAGTGATGGACATTTACCTCCTATAGAATATGGCATCAGGTCATGTTATAGTGTTGGGTAGAGAGGAACGCGCTTAGGAAACACACAAGGTGTCTCGCTACTAGTTATTAAGTGTTGATAGGGATGTATCAAAAACTTGACTCTTCACTTAAATCTTCCATCGGCCTATCCTGTGATGCCTCTATAGGAATAAAGGTAAGGGTTTTTGATAAGAAATAAGTCCTCGGACGGGTGAAACGAGATGGCCAATCCACGAGCTAACCGTCTAAAAAGTTGACTCCTAAATTTCAAACCCACAGTAACCAAGAAGCGTTTTTCACCAATGGGAACAACATAAAAGTGACCATGTGGGTGATCAATCCCACTTTGTTGTCAACAAATGTAAAAAGGGGCTGATAACTATCATGATGAATGACTACATAGTCCACAATTAAGTTTATAATGCAAAATTGAAATAACAACTTGCCTCCAAAATCGGCTGGGATAAACAAGCCACAACACACAAAGCTTCAATCTTTTTGTCTCATGAATCTCAACATTAGGAAAATTTTCAGGCCTCCAAGAGGCTGCGAGTTTTGCACCCCGGCGGTGCAATTACAAAAAAAAATAAAAATAAAAAATTATTTTTTATTTTTCAGAAATTGGAATCTGATGTGGCACTATTGGTGCCACGTTAGCGCCACATCAGATTGACTATTTTTCAAATACTTTTTTATTTTTTAAATATTTTTTTCAAAAAAAATATTTTTCAAAAAAAAAATTATTTTTTTATTTTTCTGTATTAGCACTGCGGGGGTGCCAAAACTGAAGTCTTAACGGCCCTCTGCAGGGCTGAAAATTTTCCTAATGTTTTTCAATTTTKAGTTTTGAAAATTTTCTGTCATTCACAAACTTGAGGAAATCCTAACAAAGTTTAAGAAAAACTAAGTCCCATACTAGTAGCGGCATTTAATCTGTTTTTCTCCAACAATTCAATAGTTATCACCATATTATGGAATACTATCATTGGAATTAGTGGTTGGCTTGATTATATCAATGGTATTAATCTCTTAAAAAACATCTCTTAAAAACAAGATAAAATAAATTTCATAGAAATATACAAAAAAATAAGAATATAAAGCAATTAATTTTCCAAATTCTTTTCATGGCCATAGGGTTCATTAATGGTTAGTATGGAGTTGGAAATTGGCCTTTTGAAATCACACCACCACCTGTGAGKGTCTTTAGAGCATCCCTACTAATTCTTTGCTATCCCTACTTTATCTGAATGAAGGGGGAGCAAATGCAAAAATAGGGAATGTTCTTCTCCATCAACTCAATAAGTTACCACCATATTACTATCRTTGATATCAGTGATTGGTTTGAACATATCATAGGTATACAAAAAGATGATTTTCAGTTTTGTGTATATGCTCCTCTACACCGAATTGGGCCCTACCTCCCCTAAATTTTGAGGAATGTAGGACCATGTGATTTTGTGAGGGGTTTTCTTCCCTATCCATATACGGATGAAATACATCTACACTAAATAGTGAAATTAGGTTGTGTTTGCAATTAGGTTGCCTTCCTCCACGAAAGTGACTGTAAAAGCCATCAAAGTCAAAAAAAAATTCTACAAATACTTCTATTTGTGCAGATGGAAGTTCATGAGTTCCAAATACACCTATTACTAATTTAAAAGTAGGATATTTTTGTACATTAGTCATAAATATTTATATAGTGTGTCATGCCGAGAAATTAGTGAGGGGCAACCTAATTTCACTATTCAGTGTAGATAGGGATACGGAGCACCCCTGGCTGGTGAGGATGCCCAAACCCTCACGCTTGGTATTGTCCGCTAAGCTATTGCTACGCTACAACTGGACCTAATTCCGTTGAAACCTTCTCGAAGCGTCTGTAGTGGTCCGATTCGTCCTCCGTTTGAGGACTCAGTCTCACGCCATTTCGTATATTCGCTGTTATCGACACAGGAGTGGATGCATCGGGATTCCTTCACTTATTTCTGTATTTTTCGCATTCTATTGTCGYGATTTGCAGTACTATTTGAGAGTACCCCTGTGCCTTTCCACGTGCCAATTGRCGAGCATGGAGAGAGTCGTCCGCAGAAGATGTTTTTGAGTCATTGCAGTCTTTTGAGCCTTTTTWGCAGCGAAAGATCTGTGCATGAAGGAGGTGAAACTATGTAATCCRGCTCTAAGCTTATAGCGCAATCGTCACCATAGCGCTATCAGCGCTCYTTGATTGTGTGAAAGGAAGGGATTGGTGAGTGCTTGTTGTTATTCTCATCTGCAATGTTTTTTGATCGATGAATGGTAATTTGAGTGGGTCTCCATAGCTGTGTTTCTACTGTCTCTGTTTTCATTTTGTGGAGCGAATAGGGAGTTCTGTTGGCTAATTAAGAGGACTGTGGATTGAACTTTACTTCTTGTCAGAGGAGTATAAAGCTTACTGGCTCATAGGGATCATATAGTGTGTTGCTTGAGAAGTCATTCGCATAATTTTCTTTCCCTTGCGGATTGAAAGCTCTTTGATCCAGGTCGAAGCAGTGGATATATTTTTCTTGCATCGTAGAAATCTTTCTTTTCTCTTGCTCTTGAACATAATTCTAGGCCTAGACATTACTTGTTTCTAAAGGCAGGGTGATGCTAAGAATTTAGACTGTAGACCCATTTCACTAAAACTTCAGTTTGCATCCAGACCTCTTACCCGTGAAATTCAGTGATATAGATTTCAAAATTTTCTACAGGGACTCCTGGATCGTCCAGTTTAGCCCCAGGAGTGAATTGAGAGGAATTGCGCCTGAAGATCCTCGTTCTGATTTGTGAATATCCTAGGCGTCCAGCATTAAGGACCTTAACTGAATAATCGGCGAAGTATGGATCAGCTTGCCGTGCCCAAGCCAGGGCCACTGCACGGSCTGGGAGAAATTCTTGACGACGGTTATGAGCTGACTAATCACGTTGTGGTTGACGAGAATCACACTTTTGACGGAAACAACGATGTAATTGAGAAGCTCATAACTGGATTTAAGACTTTCAAGGATGGAGTGTTCAGGTAAGTAGCTCAATCCATCCCAGTAAGCTTGTGCTTTCAACCGTTTTTTTCGATGAAAATTGTACCAGTAACAGATTTTTGAATGCCAGACGTGTTCATGCCACGATGACTGTAGATGCRCTTTATTTAATACTTACCGATAACATTTTCTTTCCTTTATGAGAACCCTGATTAGCTCATTATTAGCTTCATCGAAGTTAGTATTTGAGTACTCCTCAGTCCAGAAATCTTTAATATTTTGCCAATAATTTTGGCATTTGATGTGTGCAGACAGAAACCAGAACTGTACGACAAACTTAAAGATGGACAAGAGCCAAAGGTCTGTACTCTGCTTGTGATAATTTTGCTAAATTTTCAATCTGTTATTACTTTCGCAAGTACGCTATTTGCATYGAGGTTGAATTTTTGTTTGCCTTGTTATTACAACAGATGATATGTGCAAGTGGTTTGAGTGAATTATTTTTGGCGTGGTTCTTGGCCTTGAGTGCTCGAGGTAACGTCGAGGGATCAATTTAATATCTGAGATTTTATGCTCCGGTCAGCTCATGAATGCCGACTTCTGACGATATTCTCAAATTATGCATGATGCTAACGGCTATACCTTTTGGGGGTTGCAGTTGATGATGATCACATGCGCTGATTCCCGTGTCTGTCCAACAATGCTTCATGGACTTGAGGCTGGTGAGGCATTTATCGTCCGTAATGTTGCCAACTTGGTTCCTCCGTGCGAAGGATCGGTAATAATACTAATTATTTTCTACTCTGATTAAGGGAGAGGTATTTTATTGAGTAATTATGACAGTTAGCATATGAGTTTGTATCAGTGGAATTTCAGTTTTCTTGATGCTAATAATTTAAAGTAAGATTTATTTCTTGAATTCTATCTCAGCTCTTCACAAAGTTAGTGAGTTTATCAGGACTCTTGCGGTGCTTCTGCTTTACTGCAGGGACAACACCACGGAACAAGTGCTGCAATTGAGTATGCGGTCACTGTCTTGAATGTAAGAACACTGAATAAGTGCTCCACTTCAACCTGCTACTTTACTTTTTGAAGGATTGTTTCAGCAAGTTTTCGTTGATGTGATTTCTGTTGCCGCAGTAGAATTATTTGCAATTTYCAAGCTGTCATCTGTGCTGTGTGGTGTCATTCCATGAGGGTTTTCGTCTGCTCCCCGGTCAAACATCAAACTATAATGTTCTCATTCTACATCTTGTACTCTGACTTACATTCTGGCTTAATTTTGACAGGTGGAAAACATCATTGTGATGGGCCACAGTAGCTGTGGTGGAATCAAAGCTCTCATGTCCCGGGATGACTTTACAGGGTAATGTGCCTTATCCTAATCTCGTCAACAATATCTCCTGTTCTTGTTATCAAAGGTATTTGGGGTGGTTTACACAGTGATTATCATTAAGCTTTAGACTAGAGCGCGCCAGCGTCTCTGGTATTCCGCTCAAGGTTTCGATWTGCTCATGCATGTGGCAGAGATTTCATCGGGAGCTGGGTCAAAATTGGAATGCCAGCTAAGAAGAAGACACTTTCTCTTCTGGGAGACAAGCCATTTGAAGAGCAATGCAGTTTTTGTGAACAGGTAATCGGTAGTCATTTTGCAGTTGCTACAATGCTGGTATTAAGTGCACAGTATCGATGGCGCCAACTAGAGTAGAARTCCCTTTGTTTTGGTCAGATTTTGACAATATTTTGCTTTGAGTGAAGATTGACCTTCGTTTCTTTGATGCCAATCAGCATTTCTGACTCCTTTTTCTGGATTCACCAGGAAGCGGTCAATCTTTCGTTGGCCAATCTTTTGACATTTCCCTTCATTCGAGAGCGCCTGCACAATGGACGCTTGCAGATATATGGTATGCACTACGACTTTATGGGAGGTCAGTTAACTAGCTGKCGAATTGCACAGAAACAATCCGGAGTGCCTAATTAGAAGATGCTCCTTTCTGTTATTTTTTCAGTTGTATGCAAAATGTAATCTACAATTGCTTAGTGGCTGCTGGCAATAAATTATAGTACTGAGTGCATTTGTAATTATACTACTCACTACAGTGAAAAAAGTAGCAAAAAATCACATCTATGGTTGAACATACTTCTACTAAAACGCTTCCTAGTCACTCATAACGTCTTGGATGAATCTGAAATTTTAACCACACAAACTAGATAAGCAAGTGCAAATTTTCCAACAATAATTATTGTCAAAGGATCATATATGAAGAAGTTATGAGCTGCCGAAGTTCACTAAAATGCAAAATTTTCTAGATTTTGAACTTTGAATTGCTCTCAAACATTCAGAACAACTTGGATTAGCATGAAACTTTTACCACAATAACTAGACCTTTATGGTAACAAAACCCAACAAATTTTATTGAAAACAAACATTTGATGAAAAAGATACAATCCCCGAAGTTGCAGCCATCACAATGGAGTGTCATCACAATGGAGTGTGCTGAACCTAAATTGAACGTACAAATTTCGAATGACTTTCAGTAACTCCATACGTCTTGGATTGACCTGAAAATTTTACCATAGAAACTAGACTAGTGTGCACAACTTTTCCAACAAGTTTAATTGAATTCAGACATTGGATGCAAAAGTTAGAGCGCTTCAAAGTAGACTGCCAAACTATGTGAGGACACTTTTCGTCCCTAGCGGCAATGAGGGGTTAATCCTAGAAGAACGCGGGGGGAGGGGGTTTGTGAAAATCTTCATTTTTGAAACCGTGGGAACAATTGCTATTAAAAAACCAAAAGAACTCATTTGAAGTCAAAGTACTATAGAAGATCTTCCCTTTTCATACAAAATTCCAAAGATAAGTAGTTGCACTTATGTGCCACACTGAAAGATACTTTGTCATCTATTGGACACTAAACTTCCATGGCCTCCTTTCGGGGTTAATAAGCATTTGCTAATATGAAGAAGAATCCTTTTCTCTTGCATTCTAATTGTAGCTTAGATGGATGATGTATATATTTTAGTTATACTACACCTACTGTCATCTACAATAGCGTCTAAAATTATGATCACTAATCTCAAACTCTTCATTTGGGGTAGAGTTTTGAAATTGTCTCCTACATACTATACTGTGGAAAGGCTACTTTGTGATGTCCTAAATCCGTAATAAAATGTTTTATTTACAAGTGGTTAKACCAATTTGGATATGTCCAATATGTATTGATACAATACATCTAGGAAAAGATATTTAGGATGAATTCAAAAAAGCAGGTTGGTGACCACAGGATTTTGTTTTTGCATTAAAGTGCTAGATTGCACCAAAGAAAACATCTTCTTCGAGAATTTCTTTTTGATCATGGTAATGGACTTGTTTCAAAAATTAACCTTTTAAGAACAAAATATTTATCATTTTAAAATGACCATTTTCTTTGAAGTACAACAAAAGTGAGAGTAATTCAAAAGAGAACTAATATTAGGTACTAGACTATGTGAAGAAAAGTACATGTATTGATTAAAAAATAAGAAATTTTTGGACTAAATGAATCTTCTATTAGAACTCTTCAAAATTGCTTTAGTAAACCTCATTCTAAACATGACTTCTTTGCCTTCAACTCTTGAATGTTAGAAGAAGATCCTTCAAATTTTTATCAATGCTTTTTTGAATTGTGTGAGGATTAAGGATTAATCCCTTAAAGACTAGGGGGTAGTCCGTATTTTCAAAATTGTGGAGACTGATGTATTATAAAATGCAACTTAGAAGAATTGTTGAATGATGTTTAATGATGAGCCTCAAAACATAGTTGCAAAACATGATCAATAGACCATTACCATATGGTTAGATCAACTTGATTTTGGCTCCTAAAATCTATTGTAGATTGAATATTAGAGATTTTCACAAGATTTTTTTCTTATAAGTCCAAAATGCGAAGTTTTAAATCAATGTGATATTTGAAGTTCTCTTTTCTTTTATTCAATCCGTTTTTGAAGGATCGTATTTTGAACTAAAACATTATTTTTTGTATTCAACCCTACCACTGTCCTTTGAATTATAAAAATTTGAATTCAAACCCACTATTGCCGCTTGAATTATATAATATTTGCAAAACAATGTTTATTGAATTATAAAGTCTTTGAATTCAAACCTACCTTTACCATGTGAATTATAGAATATTTACAAAGCAAAGTCTTCAAAATTCATATCATACAAATGTTAAGAAATTAACACAAGAATCTTCCAAAAAACGAAAGGACACAAAAACACATTTTGTGTATTTGGGATGCATTTACATTCATCCATTGTTTGAGGTTTGGATCTAAAAGGAATAATGTCTAAGGTTGAACAAGGTTCCTCGGTCACATTGACAATTACTTTGATAGGAGAGAAAAATTCTTTCTTTCCAAGATTAATGAACATCTTTGTACCTAATTATGTATTAGATACCAATCAGACCTCGTGTTTCAGAAGGTGCTCAACACTGCTATTTTTGACTCTTTACATTCTAAGAAGTCATTATTTTAAAACTGCGGTCTTTGATTGATCATATTGTAGAGAGTATAATTTAATTAGAATTTTTTTATATCATTAACTTGAATGAAGAATATTGCATGCATTGGTTTAAATAAATAGTTATTAAAATAAAAGAATTTCCACATAAATTCTTCAAAATTGCTTGAAAAAGCATAAGGCCCAATTTGGGTTATTTAGTCATTAAAGGAATAGAGTTGAAACTAGAGATTATGTGACCTGCAAACAAATGGAATCATTATATTTTATAATAAATATAAAATTTGGGAGAATTTTTGGAAATACTATTTCAAAAAATTATACATTAGATAATTTTAAAATAAAAAAGCACTCTTTTTTTTGGAGGATTTTAATAAATTTTATGAATTTTCAAAGTCAAGAAATGAAGGAATTCAATTGTCATATTGATGCATCTTTCTACTGTCTTTAAAATGACTCAAGGTCATTTATCAAAAGCTCTACACTAAATAGTGAAATTAGGTTGCCTTTGCAATTAGGTTGCCTTCCTCCAAGAAAGTGACCATAAAAGCCATCAAAGTCAAAAAATATTTCTACAAATACTTCTATTTTTGCACATGGAAGTTCATGAGTTCCAAATACACCAATTACTAATTTAAAAGTAGGATTTTTTTGTACATTGGCAATAAATATTTATATAGTGTAGCATGTCGAGAAATTAGTGACGGGCAACCTAATTTCACTATTCACTCTAATGAAGTTTCAACCCTGTTTCCCTCACTGTTCCTGATGGAGAAAGGGAACCATTAATTGCTATCAGGGTTTTAAATAAAAAAATAAAAATAATAAAAAACATATATTTTTAAAATTTTGAAAACAAAAAAAGTTATAAATTTTTTTTCATAAAATTAAAAATGACGTGGCCAAACTTTGGCCATGTCACAGCGTTGTCGTGGCGCAGTTCTTGTGCAATTCTTGTGTTCATGTAGTCTCGGAACTCATTGTCTTCTAAGGCCTCAAAAAAAATCCAATGCTCCGACTTTTTATTATCCATCCATGATAAAATTTGGAAATTTTGAATTCACATTATGAATTAGGTGCCCCAAAGTAGTTGGGAGCGGTGAAAGAAAACACAAAAATAACCAAATAAAAAAAAGGGGCGATTTTTTAAGTTTATCCTTGGCAGAGGGAACGAGGATGTGAATTCACCTTGCAAATCTTTTTCTTGTTTCGTTTGGGTGTCCTTTAAAAATGTAAAAAGTACAAGAAATTCCACTAAGGCTTGCCTCTAATTCTTTGTACTTTTTCCTTATTAATAGAATTTGTCCACATGTTTCCAAAAAAAAGGTCACATTATAGGACAGACTGTGTATGACCACTTTAGCATCTTGCCTTTACAAACATTTTGCACCATGTATAAAACTGAAGACATTACAAAAAGAAATGGTTCAAGGTAACACTTCCAAAGACCCCTACTTAATAGAATTGTGTAATAAGGAAAACAATTTTAAAATTATATTTTTCAAAACTCACATAACCCATTCTAAGTCCATCCTTGACCATACTAAGTTAACCTTTAAACGTGAAATTCATCCTGTGGAATTCATCCCGTGGAATTCATCCCGTGGAATTCATCCTGTGAAATTCATCCCGTGGAATTCATCCCGTGGAATTTATCCCATAACCATACTTGGTTAACCTTTGAACGTCGGCTCGATGGAGTCTGTGGAAATCATCCCTTTTGGCACTATATGACATCATCTACTTGAAAAAAAAAACCCAAAAGTGCTCTATGGAGGTCAAACTACTGTGCAAGATCTCCCCTTTTTGCACGAAATTCCAAGAATAAACAAATTGCACTCCTATCCTACACAGAAAGATTCTTTGTCATTCATCGGCCGAAAAATGGCCGCTGCTTCATTTAAGGGTTTAGAACCCCAGTCAGTAGTTTTACATGTTTGGCACTTCCATATTCATTCATCCACATTCATTCATTGCTGCCTCGGCCATCAATGGTGATGGCCAGCAACCTTTTCTTTTATCCGAGTGATCACACCCTTCTTCTCGTGGGCTGGAAGCTCTCCGGTGGCCTTCATTTGTTCCACTTCATCCACAAGTTCCGCAATTTCTCTTTTCCTGGCTTCCTCTTCCTCTGCTTTCTCCTGCATTGGATTCATTCATTCACACACAATCGCAAATTGTTTCACAGTCAAATAATGGAGGATAGATATTGACAGCAGGGCTTTTTTTTTGGACCAATGTCCTCCTTGCTGCCCTCACTACACAGGCCAKAATTTGGAGGGATGCGCTACCATACTGCACTACACCTTGGCTGATGTTCCCTAATGAATATTTGATAAATGCTTAAATTGTTATTGAGCAACATACAAAAGGAACTAAAACTAATAAAAAAAATTCTATTTTTAACGCCACTGAAAAAAAGCACTACCATCTCGTTCAGTTTCTTTTTTGCTTGAAAATAGCTTTTTGCCCTCACTACACAGGCCAGAATTTGGAGGGATGAAGCCACAGAGGTCAGATTTCTGACAGTCTAGCAAAATTTTGCCAAAAATAAAAGTCCTAATTGACAGATATTGATGGGAATTCAAGGAGCTTCAATTCTTCAAGTGCACACGAGATGGTACATATTCATTATATTGAGACTTTTCGCAGTCTCATTTCTATCTTCGACTTGATAGATAAACCGCTTTATCTCTTTACTAGTATTTTTTTATAAATAAGTAACAACATCAGCTCTTAGAATTTCACTATAGGATCACTATTTGAGCATTATTTTTTTTCGGTTTCAATTACTACTTTTTTTAAATAAAATTTCCAATAACAAGCATTATGTCTCAAAATCTCCAAAAGTCTCAATATAACAAATATGGCCTTAACTAATGAAGAGCAAATGGTCTGTGAGTCTCACTTTCTCTGCTTTGGCGGTAGAATCGGCAATAGATCTTTCTGTTTGCTCGTACACCTGGGCTTTCACTTTGGCAGCCTCTTGCTTCGCATTTTCGACTATTTTATCGGCTTTCACCTGCAAAGGACATTTGTACTTCATGGGTCCATTGATTTTCGACAGAAGTGCTTGCAAGTTGCAACCCCAGTATCCGTATAATTATTGATGTTTTCCAAATCTATTCCACTTCACAAGAAGTATTTCGTATTGAAACTTCATTTACATGGGTTACCTAATTTTAAGGGAGTAATCAATTATTAGGTCAGAGTCCCTCCAATCAGGTTACTTAAGAATGTTAACATTAGACAACCAGTGACGAGGGACAACTAAATCTGGTCATCACGGAAGGTAAGAGGAAGGTAAGAGCACCCAGAGTACCTAATGGCGTCAATTTGTAATGGCGTCAATTTCTACACATGGTAGTCATTTCAGAAATGAAATGTAGGTAGACCGAATATAGCTTATTTTATTTGACCTAAATGATAAGCTATCTACAGTCTTCCTACATTTATGTTCTAAAATCAATTTGCATTACATAAAATTTGATGTCATTACGATTTAGCTCTTGCCTCATAGTGTAGGTAGGACAGTGAATCGTGTTCATGAAATGGGCCCCGCAGGGTAATGTTTGAGGGTAAAAGTAAAAAAAGCCCCCTATATTGAGCCGTCACTAGGTTATGTTCTCAACCTCTCCTCGCTAATTTGGTGTCTTTGATTGCAAATCCAATTTCAGAAATTGAGAAAAAAAAAAGTTCGACAAAAATAAAAAATTCCTACGTTTTCCCCTGCAGCAAATCTAGCCTTCAGGGCCCTTCAGAGCCCATTTCATGGGCACGAAAGGAAAGGATATATATATATATATATATATATATATATATATATATATACTTTCACTTGCCAACAAGACAATATGAACATCTGACCAGCCTTATAATAGTAACTATAGGCACAGTACCAATTTGTGGCGCTTTGAGGATGCCTACCTTACACATTCTCCAATAATAACAGTGAGAGAGATTTCATTCTAGACACAGTAAGTACTCAGGGTTTAAAGGCGGGCCGTAGTCTAGGCTTGTGAATGACACCTTAAGGACTACATTTCAACAATTGATGCATACCTTTAGTACACATAAGCTACCCTTGAATTGATCCACACTTTAGTACACAAGCACCCTCTCAAAAATTGGGGACAAGATCTGACCGAAACAAGCAGCGATCGATCGATCCATTCTAATAAACAAAATCCGCGGAAAGGAATGCTGGGTTCCTATACCTTAGATGACGGACGGACGGACAGCAGCAATCTCTCATCGAATTCATACGAAGTATCAAAGCTCCCCCAACTCTGTCGGTGTTGCTACAAAGATTTTCACTATTTTCGATCTTGGGCATTGATTCCGAGTTCCTGGAGTGTCAAAAACCTCGACTCCAAATTACAATTATAGCAGTTGTTGCCCAGGCTCCTCCGAAGAGATTCCAAGCTCAGATGAATTCTTGCGTAATGAACTCCAGTTTCTCCAAATCTTTCGACAACGGTGAAGCTGTGAAGCTGTGAATGCTTGCTGCTACGCCAAATGCAGTCAGCATCGAACTTATGTACAAAATGTTGGAGCAATGGCGAGGTAGATGAGAGGATCGTGAGCGGAAGTCCTCCCGRTTTACGCTTGGAATCCAATAGCGTCACTTGGYCAGATAKGTACCTGYAGGCAAAGAAGAGGTTTTRTTTTTCARAAYGTCTATCAAGAAGACCTAAAWATGACTCGACAATCAAAMCAATMAAKTCCGTCATTGAAATTTGCRAAGTAGGGTAACCATACCCTAATTACCAAGTGCTTATTTCTAAGCTGTGCGCTAGAAATTCTAGCGCTACGATGTTCAACTTCTAGCCATGAAAGCGCTAAAGCMGTAGGGTCAACTTCAGGTATGCCTTGGTTTCAACATTGTTAACCTTCATTGTTCATTCGGTCCGAGTACCCAAAATGTATGGTTGGAGAGAATCTCGAATTCCTTTCGACCCACCAAGGAAATACAAAACAAATGACCACTCTTACGAAATAAACTCTTCAAAACAGCAACGACAACGGAGTCAGGACGCTTACCAGCCTCAAAACTAGTACGAATCCCACACGGACCGCGTCTTGGGGAATAGCGCGACGCGCTCCGTGTACTCAATGTCGAGCGAGTTCCTTGGCGCTTCCATCCCGCTGTCGAATTCCATAGACACGCGACGCACCTTCTCGTCGAAAGAAGCGCGCGCCACGCGCCTTGAGATTGCCTGCATTGTCAGTTCGTAATCTTCGCGCACGTCATGGTGATGCTGGTGATGCTGATGGTGGTGATGGTGGTGATGGTGATGGGAAACGCCAGGAGTGGTCTCATGAACAGTGGTGGTGGTGGTAGTAGTAGCAGCGAAAGCCGCCGCCCAAGCTTGGTCCTTGGTGAAGGGCGCCTTGAAGCTGAGCTTCCAGAAATGGCGCCCGTCTTTCGAAACGGGGAATTCGTARCCCCCGAAGAGAGCATCGAACTGGGCGACGTCGATGTGGGTGCTGGGGAAATGGCGCTGAGGATTGGTGCCAGGGGATTTAGGGGTCCGTGCTTTGGGAGGCTTCGAATCGTGAGGGGCGACTTGAGATTGAAGCTTGTGGAGACGCTGGAAGAGGACGCTGTCCAGGTGAAGGGAGTGGACGAAACTCTTCCACARGTTGGACTGCGAGGCTTGCTTGGGTGACTTGAAGGCGGGCTTCATGGCGCCGGCGACATCCTCGTGGAGAAATCTGGTGTGGGTCAGGAAACGGAATGGTTAATCCAATGCACCTTCCCAGAAATTTAGAGATGATTAACTGTCATACTCGCAGAGTTTCTAAAKGGTTTTGTATCATGCAGTAATTGGAGCATGCTAGAGTATCTGGATGAATCCGTCTAAGTTGAGTAGAAAAGCAGGACATTCAGGTAACCCAGGTGGTGGGATTGAAGAAGTCTCAGTGGACTACCGAAAATAATTTGTTCAAGGTTTTTATTTTTCGGATGTGAGGTTCACACAGTGCAAGATAACTCAAGTTTACACAGAGATCATCAAAAATGGTCCGCCAGAGTCCCAAATTGTACCTGGCTTTGGAAATCTCTTGCTTCGGGGAATACACAACCACAGCTCCTGCGTCTGCTTCTTTCCGATCCCCAGGATGCGTCGCTTCGTCGAGCGTCTTCATCAGCGAGTCCAGCTCAAATGAATCGAAAAGGGTGCTGCCTGCTTCCCACCGCGCTGCCACCACCTCCTTCATGGACGACCGGTGCKTGATCTCCTGCTTCATCTGCGCCTCGATCTTGAATCGTGTGGGACGTCGGACGCCCACGGGGTTGTAGCTATGGAGATGACCAGGATTCGCCCGCCCGTCGCCTCCTCCATTGTGCTGGAACACGGCCCACGCCACCGCCTTGGTCGTCTCTGCGTTCTGCACCGAGTCCGCTGCATTCGGCTGCTGCTTCGGCCGAACTATCTGGAGCCGGTTCCGCGAGCTGCTGGGCGGCTTTATCCGAGGGGGCTTGCGCTCAACTCCTCGWGACCACATGTCATGCAGACTCGGGCGGGTACGCAAATGCATCACTCAAATGCACGCAAATGCTCGGAATACGCGTGTGTTCTGTCSCTTGGTGCTTAGTTAGTCAGATTCTGCAGCGGGGATCCGAGAATCGAGCCCTAATCTAGCTCTCATCGACTTCATCTTAAAATGGCCACATGCAACGACGWGCACGGTGCAGAGGCGTGAGCTGAACGCGAGGCGGCTGCATCAACTAGCGGAGGCAGAATGTTTTTAAGTGCAAGACCGAGACAGCACGAGATTTGGGGCACCGCGACTTCCAGTTTCTATGAGAGGTCTAGGACTCGGAGGAGAAGAGATCCTGGGACTCAGGATATTTGGAAAYAGACAAGAGCTGTCGTCGGMGTAAACTGTGACACACCCAGGCTCTTGAATCCAAGCTTCCAGACGCTCGTCACTTCCAAACATGTCGCATTTCGCACCAGCGTCATACTCGAATTCCTAAATTATATTTTATAACACATTTGTGTTTTGTCCAAACCCCTTGGGCTTTTAGGGGTTAAAGAAACTACGTGTTGGATCCATACATAACATTATTTTCCAACAATGCAAGGGCTTTCTTGCATCCTTGAAAAGAAAACCTTTACGATGAACAATTTTTCTTCTATGGCTCTTGAATCAAACCTAGTCCTTGATATAATTGACAGTATGAGCATTCCCACTAGGGGTCTCTGCTATCCCTATCTGGATGAAATTCATCTAATTCATGAAGACTCACACCCCACAAAACACTTGTATTCCTAAATACTTAGGCATGGCATCCAATTCCTTGTACAAGAGTTGCTATACAAAACTAGAGTGTGATTAATTCTATAGTCTACATGTGTTTTCACTCACAATCTTTGATTTGTCATTGCATTGAACATTAACTTTTGCGCACTTACTGCTTGCTTGGTTACTTTCAGTTTATACAATTGTCTTTTCACTTGCTATTGCTTTATTTAGTGAATTTTTTAATATATATAGGGGCTTGTCATTTCATCTAGAGTGGGAACAAAGATAGGGAAAAATTAGTAGGGAACTGGTGATGCACTAAAGGCCTCCTGCCATGCGAGTCGGGCCGGTAGAAAAAGCACTAGAAGACAAGAAATGAACACCAATTGTCTTGTTGGCCTCGGTGAGCGGAGAAGTCAAGTTTCAAGGTTCACTGATATCGGTATACCAACCCATTGGTGGAGATCGGTCAACTTGAAGGGAATCACTACATGTGGAATTTTTACTCAATCTCTCTCCACCCACCCAATCCACATAGCACTACAATTTATTGTTTGACACTACAACCTCCCTAGGGAACATTGCCTGTCCAACTCACATGGTAGGAGTCCCTATGAGCATCTCCACTTGTGCACTGGGGGAGACCCTAGCCCTCTTAGTGCCGAATCCACCCTTGAAAACGTTCCCCACCACATACCTAGAATTCCAAATAAACATTCCGGTCCCACCCAAATAACTCATCAACTCAGAATCCTCCAAGGCCCGCTCTCTCCTTCAAGTTTGGATTCTCCTTATCTTATCATGTTTCTGTCTCCCTTTTAGAATAGTTTGACAACTATTGCAACTCCCACCGATGAGAATGCAAAGCTCCTAGAGATATGGAGAGAAAAGGCGGGGACCTGTTTGTTGGTGGAGCCCGCAAAAAGCCATTTGGCGAGGTAATTTTCCAAGGGAAGAGTGGAGATGCACTAAAGTAGATTGCTCTTAAAGTGCCCATGCTCTAAAGCCGATCATGATGCAGAGGTACATTTTTCTTTCTTCAATGTACGAGCAGTGTAAATTTCAGGAGGTGGTTGCTTTTAGTGACCACTACATTAGAACTTCAAAATTTTGTAACTAATTCCTGGAAGGTCCAAAAAATATGAAACGACTTGGGTTAGATGCCAATGCCTTTTGCCTTCCTATGAAAATTTACTGAAAATTGTGTCAAGGAGTTCAGCTTCCCTGAAAACGCAATCAGTTCTTAAATGGTCGCTTTAAGAGCAGTCTACCTCAAGAGTCCCTCCCGCCATGCCTTTAGCAAAGCAAAGCACCTTCCCAACTTACATTGAGAGGACCATTTCCTGGTTATTAACCATAATGTCTTCTATGGCTCCTACAAGAGCCTACAAG
This sequence comes from Pleurozium schreberi, assembly GCA_006891605.1. Taxonomy (NCBI): domain Eukaryota; kingdom Viridiplantae; phylum Streptophyta; class Bryopsida; order Hypnales; family Hylocomiaceae; genus Pleurozium; species Pleurozium schreberi. The sequence continues at coordinate 140,935 of VACF01001471.1, read as the reverse complement.
TAGAAGACCCTGCTGACCATTTTGCATTTCCATTGGCACCCGTAATCTGGAAGGGAATCCCCCTTTTCTGGGATGCATTTCTGGCTGTTCAATTTGTGGGACAAATCCGCCGGTTCCACAGGTTGACCTGCCGATCTGCTTTCTAGCGATCGAAATCGATCGACAATTGCAGTCCACAAAAATTTGGGTTGCTTTTGTTTGGCTCGTCGTTGTCGCCGCAGTTCGYTCCCGTGTCCATGGCCGCGCCGGCGGCATTTGCAGCAGGTGCATGAATAGGCGTGCCACCACCACCACCTGCGCGCATGAATGAATGATGACGAAAATCAGTCTCACTGAGTCGTCACTGCCAATTAGCCGTGCTTTTCACTTGATTAGCAGCCTCTCAACAGGAATATCTAGTTCATGATTAAACTAATTTCCATTGGCTTGACTTGCTAACCAACTGAAACGCCCAGGTACTTCGATATTCGGCTTTACCAGGCGGGCTAATCATACCATGACGAATGGTTAGCGAATACGTTAAAGTTATGTTTCCACTTTCCACACACGCAGTTGCAGATTAGCATTCTTTGACTTGTAAGTAAGTTACGGATTTGGCTTTTAATTGGGCGTGACTACTGTCAGGCCAATGCACGGGTGCGCGCGCGCGACTAATGAAGAAGTCCTCGCTCTGAACTAACTGAACTAACTGAACTGAAAGAAGCCAGGCGCAGGGCGCGGGGGGGGGAGGTTCTCTCACTTTGTTCCATGTCTTTGCGGGCAGTGCAGATTGCAGAAAACAAAGTGCGGGCGATCGATGGATCTCCACTGGACTCAGTCGTCAAGCATGAGCCACGGCCATGGAGGAACTGACTCTACACTAAATAGTGAAATTAGGTTGCCCCTCACTAATTTCTTGACATTTCACACTATATAAATGTTTATTGTTACTCACCAAGAATGCATTACTTTTGAATTAGTCATTGGTGTAGTTGGAACTCATGAATCTCCATGTGTGCAAATGGAAGTATTTGTAGAAATAGTGGTTAATTTTGATGGCTTGTAGAGTAACTTTTGTTCTACAATAAGTTTTTTAAACTTCTTTTGGAGGTAAAGAAATGTACCTTTCTTTGGAGGAATATAATTTCTATTTCAATTGTTGTCCCTTCAAAAACTTATGCCCTCCTTCCAAATTGCTCAATTTTTTTCAATAAAAAAATACTGATAATTTCATTTTATATTTTTTTCATACAGATTATATAGTTCATGTCTACATGAAAGCTTCATTAGACTGAAAAGTATGGGGCCTCGATAAGGCCACTAAATGTACACCAACAGTGTAAGTAAATTATTGTTTAATATAAAAATAAAACTCCAACTTCATGTGGCACATGACGTGACCTCAAATGCCACATCGCATTGCAATTCCAACATTTTTTAATAGTTTTTTAAAAAGAAAATTATTTATTTGATTGCACTTTTTGCACTATTGGTCCAAAGTCTACCGGCCTTTTTAAGGTCCTATTCTTATTCTAACTTATTTCATTCAATTTAGAATTTATATGAAAGTTCTAAAGAATTAATTTGAATGCAATGAAGTCAACTTTATGAAAAAATATAGGATAAGATTTGTCTCTAAGGTCATTTTTAAGAATTTTTCCAAAAAAGGTTTTTTTCCTTGAAGATTATATGTTACAACTATCTTGTCATTAGGATTGACATGTTTGAATAATTTCTTAAAACTATTTGTGATATAATTTTTCCTTTCATCTTGTGTCTACTTCTACTTAATGATTTTTTAAAGGATGAAAAATCAATTTATTTTTCTTAAGAAATATTCTCTTTAAATTTTGAACTCAATTATCTCCATAAAGATTTAAACCCTCAAAACTTTGTAATGCAAAAAATCTAAGTTTTTAAAGAGGATTCAAAGTTTGAAACCTAGGCCAATTTCTAGGTTAAAAAAATATTCATTTACCACTTTGAATTCTAATATGTTACAATCAACGTTGGCAAAGTTTCTAAATATTTTTACACATTCTTGTGTAAGTCTTTTGTAAGATCCTATGGTTAGATGTGCAAAAACAAATCATAATTATTATCATTGCAAATCTTTGCATTAGAAATGGCAATTATGGAGGGATTTTTTTTTATAAAAACATAGTCATGAATCTTTAGGGAGTAACTAATGTGAGAAAACTGTGTGAAAAGACATAAGTTTGAATGTCAATTATCTTATGTTGGTGAGGCCATGAGTTGTAATAGTGTTTACTACTTATAACATTTAGGAAATTAGACAATATACTTGGCAATTTCGTAGTGTGCACTTTACAATTGTTATTCATCAAAGTGAGACTTACAATAGTGAAATTCTAGGCATCCTCACGATTGATATTAAGGTCAATAAAGTGAACAGGGACTACATGCGCACCTCAATTCATTCGTAAGACCCTTGTCTCCACTTCTAACACCAATATGAGTTAAATGTTGTCATGAATACTTGAGCATGACTAAATCAACTTGCTATCATTTCATATATCTATCTTGGCAAGACTTGGAACTTGTTATCTCCCACTTTTATGCACAAAATAGATTTCACAGTCCACCCTCAAAATTTTGTTAATAGTTAGGAGCAAGGAAACTTGTAACACTTATGTAGTGTAGACACTTCATCCACGCCGGCCTCCCGAGGCCAGAGTTCTTTATATTATATTATATGTTGATACTTTAACACTTATTGGAGTCTAGCTGGTAGTATAGACAATTTGTAATACTTACAAGAATGACATGTGACTTTGAAATTAACAAGAGTGACACCTATATAAGTAATGGATGAAAATACATAAGATACGAATGTCTTCATGCATATAAGAATAATGGAAGAACAAATCTTAAGTAGTTTGATGAAATTATTGTGCACGCCAAGATCCTATTTCCTTTTGAAGTGTTTGAATGCTCTAGATGAGATTGAGTTTAATATTAGTAGGATAGAAAGAGGTAGAATGCAATGCAAGTTCAAATCTTGAAGTTTAAATCCTAAAGAGGTAGATGGAGTTTATAACCAATATTGTTTGTATGATGAAGAATGTGTAGTATATTGTGTATAATGAAAGATGTGTGAAGATATTGTAAGCTATATACAATACTCATAATGCCAACCACATTATGATCTATACAAATATACAATGTATGACGAACCTAATTCAATATCCTCCAAGTTATAAATTTACATAGCCTCACTTTCCTCCAAGTTATATATTTCCATAGCCTTACTTTCATGCATGTTAACACTTATTGAGGTGAATTCATTGAAGAAGGGAGCATATTTTTTATAAATTCTCTTAAAAATTAACAATCAACTCTTGCTAGTGTATTTTTTGGAATTTTTTAAAGGAGCAAAACTCTGCTTAACACATAATTATATGATTCTAGATAACACTTATTGGAGCAATGCGATGTTGAGGGTGAAAAATTGACTAAATTATTTTTGAAGGGCCCAAAACACTTCTAGAATCCAATTAGGCCATGTTTCAAACATTGGCAATAACATAGTGAAAATACTCTAAAGTGAATTTTGTGGAAATGTACATATCAATTCTTTATAGTACTAAGGCCCCTTTTACACTCAAATCAAGGAGCCTTACAGGAAATCTCTTAAGATCTACCTGACTTGTCTACCGGACATTAGAGTGCATGGCTTTGGATGTACTGTAAGCTATAAAGTGAGAAAAGAGCACAATTATGTCCAATCTACACTCAAATCTACTATTTTAGTATATTTTCTAAACTAGGGCAATTCATAATGTAATTTTTTTTTCATTAATTGGCCATGAGCCTTTTAGTCTCCAATACCCTCATAATTAAAGTCAAGTTAGGAACAAGATCAACTTTTCAAATGGACTTGACTACATTKATTGAGGRAGATTCAAAARTTTTGCACTTTTTTTATATATTAMAATAGGCAAMAGTGTKGGTCCCATCATTCTCTCCCTTAGACTCAAAACTCAAGGACCTTACTACATGTCAAAWYTGTRTTTTACCTACATCCACGAGGTATTTTAGAGGAGGTTATTGCTTTTTTTTTTTTCCTTAATGTAAGGTACCCTATTGTTACCTAAAATGATAACATTCCATAATGAAAAGTGTGTGTTCATTACCTCTTAGAATGGGGTATATATATTTGAAATTTTAGTTTTTTCAACACACAATAATATGCAAGAACATAAACACTAAGTTCCCGGTTAAACTATAATTTTACTATTAAATTTGACATATGTATTCCAAAACATAGTAACAATTTTATAGCAATCTAAAAACATCCACAAGTTTGCATCCTTGACCTTGAGCAATCAATGTCTATAACATTGTACATTCAATGTATAAATTGGTTCCACCTCCGCCAACTCTACTAGAAAATCATTAGCTAGCCTTGAATCATGTTAATTAACACTTAAGAATGAAGTGGATGCTATGTTACTATTAAAATTTGGGAAAAAAATATACGTTTTAGATTACCCTTTGTTATTTGTAATGCCATGAATGRCTTTGTTGGTATCATATGCTAGAAGAAATAGTTTCCAATTTGTTACATTGGTTTTTTTTGTGTTAAGAACCCATGTTTGGACATACCTACTTTGAAGTCTAATATTCAATGAAACCCTTGGAAATTTTGAATATAAAATTGAATTCCTTAGCCTCTTCAATTTTGGAGTTCTCTTCGTTCAAAAGCTTGCTATCCATGACTTCTCATCTGAGCCAGTGTAAAAGAGCTCAAAAGAAACTTACCAATACTACTCCTAAAAAATGAAAATCAAACYAGATTTTTACGATTACTAATCAATTGTTTTTTCAAATAGCAGAGACTTGTGCACCCTCAGTAGAGACTTGTATGCAGTTAATATGTAGAGATATGTGTGCCCTCACTATGTTGACACATTCATGGAGGGACAATGAAATCCCCATTGGAAGTAAAGGATAACATGCTCTATGAGATGAGAAGGCCCAATGAATTGAGGCCTCTCGATGGTGGACCGAGATTTGTGGCTTTTATTCTATTAGCTTCAAACGACTACAAATGACTTGCATTCAATTCACATTGAAATTTGAAGCTTTAAGCTTAGTCAAGACCTGATGGAGCTTAAGCAAAGCAACTCCTCCCTCTTTACTCATTGCCTTGCCACTATGAGWAATGGCATCTCTCCCAWGRAACAATGAAAAAAACACAAAAATTGGTCAAATCTTGGCTCCAGCAAAAACTCCTCCGTCCACTTCAAGGTGAGGTATCTCCAAGGGGAAGGCCGGGATGAATTGACCCCTCACTTGGCCCTTCCAAATCATTCCAAACGTGCAAGTAAAATGAAAAGCTCCCTATTTTGTGCTTGGTTAATTTACCTCGAACAGCTTGCCAAGCTAATTTGGGTCCCTTGATTGCAAATATGAATTCAAAATTTGCAAATTTTATTATACACAGAAAATAAATAAAAATTTCAGCATTTTCCCAAGTGGTCGAGCGAGGGGTCAATTCACCCCAGCCAAGGGGCCAATGTGGCACTTCCAATGCTAAGGAAACCAACCCCCCGCGGGCCCCAGTATACTGAGCGCGAGTGGGGATGCTCTAACAGGCGCGCTCAATCACCGAAGAAAAACAAAAGCAAGAACACTGCTCCCGTCCAGAGTCCGTCCAGAGTCCGTCCAGATCACCACGGACGGAAACCAAATATCCGTTGGCAGATGGAAGTCGTCTGCCTGGAGCTCACTAACTTAGTAAGTGCCTTTCCCACCTTCCCAGGCAGGCTAGCTAGCTGTGACATTATAGAGGTACGTCAGAGTGCAGCTAGCTAGTGTAGCCTGTGCAGTGCTAACTACCGGTAGCTATAATGATTTGATCCTGTTGTGTGGTGGGCAGGTGAAGGTGGAGAAGAAGAATTCTGTGGCTTCTAAAATCTGAGTTCTGCATTCAAGGCTGGCCGGGCACAGCGCCAGTCCCGCAGTCCCCCGATAGGATCGAAATATACATATACTGGACTGTACAGCTGGCTAGCTACACAGGGAGACCGGGAGGGGGAGATCGGGGAGGGYATTTAATATCAGTGTGTAATTAAGGTAGGAGGTCCATAAAGCGCCCATCTAAGGGCTGAAGCTGAATTTTGGCAAGGTGAAATTGTTTGAAATAATTTTTAGTAAATTTTCCTCGAAAGACAAGTGGAATTGGCATCTAACCCAAGTCGTTTCATGTTTTCTGGAGCTTTGTTGAATTAGTTATGAATTTTTGAAGTTGCAAAAAAGGGCGTTTCAATGGGCTCTAAAACCAACCACCTCCTCAAATGTAGACTTCTTGTACATTGGAGAGTGCAAAATGTACCTCCAGAGCCTCGTTCGTTTTATAACCTGCTCCATTTTAGGACCTCCTACTTTAGTCCCGGTTTACATTTGGGGCTGGATTGAAGGCCGGACGGAACTTTCCGAGTTTGAACCAATAGGGTCACTCAATTTCTCCAAATCCGGCCCAAGGGCTTTATACTTGGGGCCGGCCAGAACTACAACTCATCCTACGTGTCGCATTAGGTGGCATGGTTTTGGCGCCAAACCATCTGGCCCCAAAGGAGCAATCGGGCCGAGGTTTTTGGTGGCCAGAACTCCCATCTAGGGCCGGATTGGGCTCCTCCGTTGGATGGAAGAAATCTCCATCTACCAATGTAGTCTTTTTTATTTCTATTTTTTACATGCTTATAATCATTATATGTGAGCTCAAGAACTTCCTCCCATCTGGATTGCTCAATTTTTGGGAGCACAGAAAAAGAGTCAAAGTATATAAATATATGAACTAGCCATTTGAATTGGTTCAGTTGATGTTTGTTACTGCTACATCAATGCACACAATATTATGTACAATTGGAATTAAATAACACGAGATGTTCTAATTTAAATTATTTTAGTTTTATAAATTAAACTAAAAATTAAATTGATTATCATAATTACAAAATGCTTTTAGTAAAAATTAATATTATTGATATAACCTCATATAACAACCTTATAGTTCTACCATATATATTTTTATTGGTATAGGATTAAAGACCTTTAAATTACCAAAGCAAATTTTAGCTTCTCATTTGATCAATTTTTTCATTTAATTCAGCTCCTGAATTAACTTTTTAGTTAATCAGCTTTCCAGTTAATTTTTCAATTAATTAGCTGAATTTTCTTTTTCCTATTGAGGACATAACTAACATACAAAGAATATAATATTTATTTTTGCTCTATAATTGTGCACAATTTTACATACAATTGTTCTTAACATGAGATGTTCATTTGGTACATGCTTATGAATTAAATTTTTGATACATTTCTTATTCAACTACATTGTACAAACACAATTCTCTAAATTGACCTCATTGTTGATTATTGAAGTTATGCCACAGACTCTCTGACATTTGTAAGATGATGTGTGCTTTTATCAATTCCATTTTTGAAATAGAAAAAATAAGAATAGAATGGAAAAGTTAAAGAAAATGATCAAACTTTTTTTTTAAATAAAAGAAAGAGGAAAAAAAAAGTTAAATAAATAAAACCTTTTTTTCTAAATAGGAAAGAAAGGAAGAGAAAGATAAACATGCATGTTTTTATATTTTTTTAATTGAGCATTGAAAAAATCCAAGAGCACATGAAATGAAAATTGGGCCTTAGAATCCGGCCTAAGGGCTTTACATTGACTAGGGCCGAATGGAAAACTAGGGCCAAATTGAAGGCCGGATTGAAGGCAAATTCGGCCGGCCTTCCATCCGGCCTCAGGCCTAATGTAAACCAGGCCTTATACCCCCAAACTTTCTATCTCTAAGAAGTTTGGGGGGTATAGTTACACACTGAAATCTTATACCCTCCCAGGTAACACCCTCCCGGTCTCCCTGTGCTAATACGGAGTAGAAGTTAATTATACAATAACTAAATTCGTTGGCACATGAAGTTGTTTGTTCCCGGCCGGTAGGAAAGGGTCGGCTCGCTCGCTCATGTGACTCGATCAGTCGATCATGTCCCGCTGGCCCCGCGGCGGCCTTCCATTGCAAGTTGAAGAGAAAAAGCTGCAGTGCAGTGCAGCCCAGCACTTGATCATGATCGAAAGCTGGCTCATTCAAAGCTCAACCACCTCCATCGCCACCGTCGAATGCACGATGGGACCCTCGCAATGATCCCATCAATCATCAACGTACAAGCTAGCTCCCGGCCTTCAGTGAGCGCAGCGAGGCTTCTGCACCAGCTAGACGACGGACGGACTCGATCCAACAATAGGCGCAACTAACTTAGCTTCTAAAGCTTCGATCGATCGATGCGTTCCTTCCGATCCTAGCCTGGCAGGTTAGGCCACTTGTGTCGATCTGGYAGGCTAGGCTAGGCTACCTTTCAGTTGTTTCTTTTTCAATCCCGGCGCGGCCATGAGTGAAACTAACGCATTTGTTTCATTTGTTTCAGAAACAAAAAACAACAATTACAGGCGCCACCGGCCTTTGCCGGGGTCCGTCTCGCTCGCGCGCGCGCACTGCATGACTTGGAGGCTGCATTTACACAGTCAGTCCATCGATATATATATCCAGTGCGCTCTCGATCTCGCTCACTGTGTCCGTCGTCCTCTTCCGGCCATATCCTGTCTGCGAGAATTATTTCAAGTGTGTTTTTTCAGGGCTGTAGCTAGCTAGCTGTCGTGTCGTCAACTTGGAATGCCAGTGGGGGGTATGGCCGGCGAAGGACGACTTGATCATTTCAGAGGCGCGGGGAAGAGGCAAATCGTGTCCATGTGCCGCGGCCAAGGACGGTACAGAGCATTTGGCCCACTTCAATTCAGGCATAGCCATGCACGGGTAGGATTGACCAACCCTGTAACCGGGGTTGGGTTGGGTTGGGTTGGGTTGGTCACTGTGGAAATCAGCTTTTCTGGTACCATGTGAATCATTTGCTTCAAAAGTCTCCAAAGCACTCATTGGAGGTCAAACTATTGGACTGTAGAAGACCTCCCCTTTCTAAACAAAATTCCAAGGATGAGCAATTGAGCATCTTATAAAAGAAGGATTCTCCATCATCCATTTTAGACACTTTCAAGTTGTGGAGTTGTTACATGCATGGTTGACCTTTAACCGTGTAAGGACGATGCGGATCAAAGTGGTCCGATGGATGACTTCACTGTTAACTATAGAAAAAGAGAATTATGCATCTATTGGTTCAACTACATTTTTTGGTCATGGAGGTCGTGTGACTAGCATCCTTACAAATTTAAAGGATGGACTGGTAACCATGGAAATTATCTATTTTGATACTATTGGAACCACTAGTTTAAAGAAATCTGAAAGCACTCATTAGAAATCAAAATATTGTTAGTAGAAGATCTCTTTGTCATCCATTGGACACCAAGCGTCTGCCTAGACATTTGAGTGTTAACCGTAGAAGGATGTGGTTCTCTATGGCCAAGGTAGTCACCAAAATACTCCAATAAATAGCCCCATAGGTGCATTCTTTGTTTCTATAGGAAAAAGCCTATTAGAATATTAAGAGAATGATGCATATAAAAAAAAATCTAAAAATGAAGTAATTTGATTAATTTGATTTGTAGATTTGTTCACTCACCTTGTCATGAATATTTTGATGGTGACACTAGTTGTGGATGATTGCAAGATAAACTTCAAATTTTTGGCTCAAAAACACAGTTTCTGGCCACAAGATTGGCAGTACTACGAAAACTACGAAAACTACGTTGTACTACGAAAACTATGTGTTAGTGGCGAGCCTGCAAACTTGAACCGTCGATTCAGGGCACCTGTAGAACTGAATCGTTCATTTAGTACTATGTAGAACTATGCAATACTATAGACTATTGTGGAGTATTGTAGAAGCCACATGGAGCTGAAAAAATGGTAGAAAAGGGGTCTGTTGATGTTTTTATTTTTGATAATTCTAAAAATATTTTAAAAAAAGACATAAAAAAAGCAATTTTGCTAGACAAGATTGCGCTCACATTGCACCAAAGAATTCATATAGGAAATTTTTTCCCTCTTCATAGACTTCACTCAAAGGAAGGTTACTTTGACCCCATGTGCGCAATAGACATGTTGCTATTTTCATAAAAACTCATTGTCAGTCCTTGCAATGTTAGTAGACCTCCAACATGTCCAATCTGTGCATTCAAATTTTTGTTTTTTGGGTCAGAAATAGGACTAAAAACCTCCAAAATGGCCAAGATAGACATCCAATTGGAGGCTAGTTGAAAATAATAAACTAATTTTTTTAAATTTGAAAAGAACCTCAACGTTTGAAACTATCTCATGTACTTGTATTTCAAGTTTCATGCCAAATGGACAAACAATGCAAAAGTTATGAGCAAAAAAGCACCCGTCCAAGGGCAAGGTTACAAAATTAGGACAAGCGTGTCTTGCAATCACCCTTGTAAGATCCTTTATATTTTTATAAGAATTTGAACATGTAATGTGGATGACCTTGTAGTTAATTTGACAACTTCTAGCTTCCTACACTAGATTGAATTCCATCCATGAAAATGATCTTTTTAGGATTTGATTTCAACAAATGAAATGCTCGGGTACTCAACTCTTGTATTATATGCAGGGATCATTGGCATTAAAATAGCTTAGAGGATGGCTTTTGTTAAAATTATATCAAATTAAAAAGACCGAAAAGCTAGGTGAAGACCAAATTTAAAAAAAATCAAATGTAGAAAATTTTGAATTGCATACATTTTAGAAAAAAAACTCACAATATATATGAAGAACTGAAACACCTATGCATAGTTTCAAAAAATGCATACAAAAAGTTCCCTCTTCTTAAAATTAAATTTTTATAAAAAATCCCCGAAAGTTGCCTACCTTGGTCTATGATACATGTATTAAAAAAACTCATATAATTGGGTTTCTAATGCTATTATTGTCTTCAAAAATATTCAATTCATGTACATAAGTACATATTTGAATTCCTTGTTAAAAGGGCTACAAGATTATTCTACATTAAAACAAATTATATCCCTTAAGATTGGATTAAAATGCATTACAAGTGATTATAATCAAGGCCATATTATATGGGAGTTGCCTACCCGGGATGAAATGAAGTGAATCAAGTTTAGTTTTTACTCCACTTGAAATTTTCAAAAGTTCCTAGAAATTTAGGTTTTGATACAATTCAAGCATTGGGACTATTACCATGGTCTACAAATTTTCTATTTGTAAAATGATACAAAAAATTGGATTACATTATAATATTCTTCACTATAATCTATACTTATGGTAAAAATTGTAGATATATATAGCTAATTTTAGTTTTAGATATGATTTTTTTTGCACATTCTTTCCAAAACATCATGGTATTTTCAAACTTTTACCAATAAATTGAAATTTCAAATTTTTGTGACTTACAAAAGCCCTCTGAATTCATCTCTTAAAAATCAAATTGAAAAAATTTCACTCAAAATTTAGTTGCAAAATAGAAGAAGCAAAGCAAGAAAATTCGGGATTTATATGGCAAAGATGCTAGCATGTGAGCATAGAAATGCAAGCATATGAGCTTTGAGCATGTGTATAAGTACATATCCAACAACCACTAAAGCTGCTTTAAATATAAAAAAACTATAATATAGGTATCTATAACATAGGTTTATTTCTATAATATAGTCACCTTTTAACATAGGTTTAGGGTGAATGCATGAAAGACTAGTACTATTTTGCGTCACATTTGAAATGGCTAAGTTGTCATCCACTATAACTTTTGAAGTATGAACCCAATTAACTTGAAATTTTTAATGGAGATGTCTAGCTTGATAGCAATAAGATTACTTATTTTTCATAAATTTTAAAAAATCATTTTATATTTAAATTTCAATTTAGCTACTTTTGTCACACTTTGCAGTTTAGGGTGTTTTAGTACTAGGGAGTTCCCAAATTTAGTGATCTAGGGCTGAAATTTTTGTGGTCTATTTTTGCATTAGGCGGGCATGCATTATTCAAAGGGAATTTTAAAAGATATTATTTTATGTCCTCTACATGTGTGCTACCAGGGCTCCCTTGCGCACACACTTTTAAACATTTAAGACGGTTTTAAGATCATTCTTTTAATATTTCAATCATAGAGTTCTCCAAATATCAAATTTTTATTTTTTCTAAAAATTATTTTTTCTATTTTTTACAAATTAAAACGTCAAAGTGTCTATTTTCTTTAAAAGATGTGTCACTCTATTTTGTGAATAACTTTCAACTTAAGTTTTTTTGGGGTCTCAAATTTTGGTGACATGATATTTATAGTATTATGCTAATTATACATGTTTTTTTCTTATTTTTTTCAAAAGATCTCTAGTACTAGCAAGTACTAGTGAACGCTACAAAAATAGTTGGTCTTTCTTGCAATCACCTTTATAGTCTTCTAGGCTCTTGTGCTCGTATTCCAAGCTTGCATAATAGCACCCTTCATTTATATGATCATAGGCTCTGTCCTTCAATGGTTAAGGTGGAAGCACCTATTACCAACCCTATATCCTAAACCAATTTTTAGGATATGTAGATGCAAGAATTCCAAAAGGCAATACTTGCATAGTATGTATAATATTAATTATATTATTTTTTAATTTATATTTCATGAATGCAAATTGCATAAACTTCACAAATTCATCTAGCATCTTCAGACATATTTTGAATTATCTATTTATTTATTATAAAGTCATGATTTTCAATTGTCAATGAGTCAAAAATAATCTCAAGTGTTAAATCCACATCAAAGTATGAAAAATTGATTTAAATGTCAATTTTAGGTATTTTACCTTAAAAGATTAAAAACTATGAAGCAAGCTATTAATAGTTGTATATGAAATTTTGCAAACAATTGCAAAATAAGAATAAAAAAAATTGGTAGAATTTTGGAAGAGTTTTTTGAAATGCAGAGAGGCAAGTTCTTAGTTCTCTAAAACTATTTATAATATTAGACTTTGACTTTATAGTTGGTTTTAGTTGCATAGCAAGGCAAATCTATCCACAAAATGTATTTTTTCCCTACTCACATAGAAGTGAAAGCATTATGAAACTCGAGGAAGTCAATTACTACTATAGACAACTTGAAAATTCATTTTCAATTCCCAGTTTCCCACAAAACATTGAAATTCATCCTTAGATTGTCTAGATTACTCTTTGAAGATGGTTCCTATTCAGTATTAATCTTGGAAAGATGCCAACCACTAAAAGTATCTGATGTATGACTTTCAAGGAATTGTAAAAACAAAGTTGCATTTAGGTACTTTGAAATTTAATCTTTAGATGACTACCTTGGTAATAGGTCTTGTGCTTTGAGAGTTAACCCTATAAAGACATTTTTTTTGTATGGTCAAATTGTCTTTTTAATGTTAAAGAATGATTGATTACCATCCAATTGCTTTTGAACAACTTTAGTAATGTTGTATCCACATCATTGAGAGAAATTCGAGTCTTATTAGTTTTTTTATTTAAATTTTACATGAGATAGATTAGAAAAAAATGATGTACCAACACAATAGCTTTTCGAGTTTTTAGTTTTTTTTTTAGAATTTGGTTTTGGCATTCAAAATGATTTCTTTTACATTTGAGAAAAAATAACAAAAGAAAGCATCATAATTTAGTTACTACTCATATTAATACTTACAAACAAGCATATTATTGAAGTTTGAAGTTGACTGTCGATATCTACATTTCTAATAATGTAGTGATACAATTTAAAAATGTCCTACACTTCTACTATGAAATTTCTAGATTTTCCAATCGTTTTTTTCAAGTTCATATCAAAGCATGTCACCATAAACTTTTGAGGATAATTCACATGAAAAAAGAGTGGGGGATATGAAGGTTGACTTCAATGTCATGAGCTCCATTTTCTCAAGATTCAATAGTATCTGTATCTTCTATTTCTTTCTATCTAAGCATGAATTTCTTTTGGTTTTATTTTTCAGAGATGAAATCTCAACTTTGATATTTTTCATAAAAGTTTCAAATTTTTTTATGAATATTTCAAATTACCATGATTTTTTGAAGAATAGATGAAGAAAATTCATATCAAATACAAATCACATTCCAATAAATTTAATTTTTTAAGAATAGAAGAACATTATAGTTTAGAACATTGGAGTAAGAAATTTTTGGTATTGCTTGATCCTTAGTAATGTAATTTTAGATATCAACTATTAGTTATATTAAGGAATTTTTCAGATTTCTAAGTCGAGTAGAAACTACACTTTAGAAGCTTCAATTTGTTAGTTTTTTCTCAAAAGCAAAAAAAATTGTTTTGAGTGTCAAAATCAAGTTTTAAGGGCAAAAAACTAAGAGTATTGAAATGCATTTTGTGTGGATAGTGTACCATTTTTTTGATAAACGCTTCCATGTAAAATAAAAAACCAATTAAAATGTCTTGAACTCAACTCAATGATGTGGAAATGGCATCAACAAAGTTGCACACGAAAAAACAAATGAAAATCATCCATTCTTCAATATGCACAAAGCTTGCTTGACCATCCAAAGAACACAAAAAGTCCTCGGTGTCTTTTTAGAGTTAATTCTTTAATGTTATTGGAGTGTATGGTTGGATGACATTACTTAAGATTGTAAGGTGGAAAAATTGTTTCTTCTTCCAATTTTTTTAAAGTGCTTGAGAGCATTTTTAATGAATAGTATTGCATATTCCTTCATTATGGAATTATTGACTTTTTTAAAGAAGAAGATGTTTTCACTATGAACTTGGGCCTATAACCATTGTTTATTGATTTGCAAATTGTAGACTACCACACTAACTTTAGTTTAAACCATGGTGTTGTGCATTCATATAATATACACCTAAAATGAACATTTCATATTTTTTTGAGTATATTTTGTATTCAACATAAATAATCTCTCATTACTTTTTCTAAAAAACTTCTTAGTACTTTCACACTTTCTCCCAAAAATTTGAAAATTTTAATATTTGTAGAAGACATGTGGTTTCGTCTCTGAAAAATAAATATAAAATATTTCAATCACATTTACATGAAATAGTGAAATTAGGTTGCCTTTACAATTGGGTTGCCTTACCCCAAGAAAATTACTCTACAAGCCATTCAAATCAACAAAGTTTTCTACAAACACTTTCATTAGTACACATGGAGGTTCATGAGTTCCAACTACACTAGTAACTAATTCAAAAATAGTGCATTCTTGTTCAATAACAATAAATAATTATATAATGTGGAATGTCGAGAGATTAGTGAGGGGCAACCTAATTTCACTATTTAGTGTAGTTTCAAAATGGAAGCATAAAGAGTGGTGGGTAGGGAGGCCTAAAACCAGTGGTCATAGGCCCGTCCTTCAAGGGTTCAAATTCCACCAACTTCCCTCACCAACTCCGAGCTACATTACCGACACCGCGTCACCGACACCGCGTCTCCAACATTCCCCCCGCTTCCCCAGCCCGCCAATCCAGTCCAAATTCGCGGCCTCCCCAATTCAAAACCACGCCCTTCTTCACTCGTTCAAATACTCACTCACCCCCAATCTCAATGCAGATTGAATTTCATTCCACGGGACCCAGAATCCGGCGTTGYATTGCAGATTTGGAATTGAAGCTCTCATTTATTGTAAGCGATGGAGCTTGGGAGTAGGGAATGGAAGAAGAAGAAGGGTGCAATAGCAATGGTGGTCGAATTTGGAAGTTGCTTGTTTATGACGTTGAATTGGTGATTAGAATTGTCAATTTCTTGTTCACGACGACGAATYGGGTTCATCAAGGGAATGTATCCCTCATCTTGATGGTAACAGCAACATCGCCTTTGTCTAGGTCGGTTTCTTTTGCTCTCAACTGCGATGGGACGACATTGAAGTAGTGATCGAATTTGGAAATGGCTTGTTTGCGACGTTCCATTGGTGATTGGATTTGGAAATGCTTGCTTATTACTTTGAATTGGGTTCATCAATGGCATGCATCCCGATGGCGATACCGATATCGCCTGCCTTAAGGCTGGTTTCTTCTGCTCGCTATCGCGATGAGAAGAGGTTGAATTGGTGATCGAAGGCGGACATTGCTTGTTTCCTGCTTTGACGGGGTGCTTGAATTTTGAATGGCTTGTGAGCATTCTACTTTTAGGGTTAGAACTCTTAATGGGCATGGTCAGACGCACGTTCTCGTCTACCAAGGCAAAGTTGCATATGATTTCCATCTGTGGAGACAATTTTGTTCAGCGAGTTATCTTCGCCGAATTATAATGAAATTTTGCAAATATAAAGAATATGGCAGATTTTCAAAGTCAAAATCTGCATCACATTTCGCCATGGCTACTTTTCCAAGATTGACTTGCTTTTAGAACTTCAATTTTTGTTCAAAACTCCCATGCTGCTCCTCTTGGTGCTTGCTCTGTTGTTAATGACAAGATAGCAAGCTCGCTTACCGAATTCATATAAACGTCTCATAGAATCAGAGTGATGGATTCATATTCTTGGGTAAAGCAGAGGGTCTTCAAAGATGTTAAGTTGAATGTTTACGACATTGACATGAGTATTGATCTTATGTTTGTGCATTTGAAGTACAGGTTTCCATAGAGTATGGTTTAGCGGAGCTGATGAACAACCGAGCAATCAGATACCCTCCTCATGATCCCCAGAGGAGCAAGGATTGGATTTTGTCATTGGACGAGCTCGTCTCTGCCCTGCCAAGTGGAGTGGTGGACTTTTCAGTGCCTCCCGTTCATTCCCAGGTCAGAGAAAATTGCACCTTTGAATCCACTCCATTCTGGTTTAAAAATAAGTAAAAATATATATGATTCAACCCCTTAAACGACTCAAATCCTTTTTTGAATGTTTGCACATTTTTGCTTATATCTTTGTACAGATATATCATTTACCTCAATTTCACGAAATTGGTCACAAAGGAATTTTTTTTTCTAAGTTCAAGTATTACGTAGGATGAATGAGAAGTTACTTGGATAAACAGACTTGCCTTGAAGCCTTCCGTTCGTCGTCCAAAATTATGGATGCCGGAGGCCGGAGCGCTTAAGGGTAACTAATAAGAGATAAACTGAAATTTATACTGATATTGTACTGCGCAATACTTAAMCTTAATTTAGTCTAATGCTCTGAGCGCAAATTATTATAAACGATTTTAATTTGCAGTTGTGCTGTCAACTCAYCCATACTTGAGGAAAGTGTGAAGTGCAGTCCTTGAAAGAAATRMGCCTAAGTTAATCGTACCYAAAGCTGTGAGAATTCARATGRACCGCTGMAAACAAGGACTACAGTTTAGTACTCCGTAGTTGTAATAATTTATTCCTGGTAGCAAGATTGAACACGATTCACTTGTTGAATGTAAGCTTAACTTAACTTATGTTTGGTCTGTTGAAGTATCATTTTCTACCTCCTGACTGCCCAAAATACAAAATATAAAACTGAATGCTCATATGCAAATAATTAGAGTAACTAGTTCCAAAACATAACTTATTTATACCATTCAGAAATGAGAGTCACGTTGTCCTTTTGAATGTGTCATGCATCTCGTCACTTCCTGAACTCATAAGAATCGTTTTCTGTGACAGTTGCCCGATTGGGAGGAGTCCTACGAAGATGGACATCGCCGGTACATCAACACTTTCCTTGCTGTTGCTGACACATTTCCACAGGACAACGTACTCTGCATCTCTCATGGTACTTGAGCGCATTTTTTTCTCTACTGATCCCATTTGGAGTGCCAGCCAGGACCACGATCATGGTTTCATCCTAATATTCTGTTACTGCATTAAATTTTGATGGTCCAGGAGAAACCCATCATAAGAAAATGTAATTGACGAAATGCCAAGTTGCCAATGATTCAAACACCTGAATTTTGAGGTTGAAATCATGCAAAAATGCAATAGCAATTGAAGCTGGTGGAATACACTCTGGCCTCACTCAATGCTTATTTTGTGATTTCGTTGGAAATTTTTAAAATTTATAGACCAGTCTTAACAATCATTAGGACTCATTAGCACTATTGATCACAAAACCATTCTTGTGTGCTGCAGGGGAAGGATTAGCAATTTCAGTTTCAAGCTTCAGCCCCAAAGTATCTRTTGAGCATGTACAAAGAATACAATATTGTGCTTACACACAAGCAGAGCGTGAAGTTTTCAGTGAGTCTCCAATTAGAACGGGATCATGGAAGCTGCTTACAGCATCTGGGTTTCAGTTTAAAGACAGTTCCCCTAGAAGGTAATTAACTCCATGTTTTCAAGAAAGAAATGATAACCAAGAATAGGTCATAAGTGGGCTAATTGTTACTGAAAAGTACAGAGTTAAAATCAAGCGAATGTTAAAAACGGAACAGCAGCGGAAGAGTGAAAGCATACAGTCAGAAGTTTACCCAAATGTATCATACACAATAGCCTGGAATTCGTGACAACGGGGATGTAGGAATTTTGTCAAAAGATGTAGGGTAATAGCGGAGGATCAGAATGATATTACAATAATCAAATTGCAAAAGCAATACAAGCGATCATGTGACAGTCTCTCTTTTCTCTCCAGCGTCACATTCTAGCCTCCCTAGTCACTGAGAGCTCTTGTATTCATTCAAACATAAGCATTTGCTGCTACGTTACTTCTTCTCTTCAAAATTTGTTGCCAAATCTCTTCAAATGAAATGTGGATAGGATGATACAACACTGCCCTACCCATGATCCATTACAAAAGCATGATACTCCAGCTGGTGGAGCTTCTTATTTCTGTGTCTGATGTGGAGACTCAAAGACGTACTGGTGAGGACTGTCCCAGAAAGAAAAACAGGAAAAAAGTGTTAGTCATTGATGAGCGATCAGACRCAGAAACWYCAATGGAGGATGACCAGCAAGAAATATTGTTTGCACTTAAAAAAAAACACTCAGATAAAGTTGAAGTGCGGATCTCTAGTTCTGTCATGAGACCTAATTCTTGCAGTGAAAGAAAGCAATACATTTAGGAATTTTCGGGACTTGGGGAGTAGGRTGGACTTACCGTAACACTCCAAATCTCCTTGGCATACTCGGCAATTGTTCGGTCACTGCTGAAAACGCCCATCATGGACGTACTCACGATACACCGCTTTGTCCATTCAGATTCATCTACGAAGACCTGATCCACCGCGTCCTGCAGCAAAATAATTTAACAGCAACAAATTGCTCTAATAAGTACAAAAAAAATAATCACATGAAAATTGTCGTGGAATATCTGAAAACTTGCCACAGCTCTTTAAAGAAGATCCTGCTTCTAACCTGAGCATCAAGGTAAGAGGGCCAGTCATGGGCGAGCAAGTAGTAGTCCCTCCCTTCCCGCAAAGAGTACAAGATAGGCTCAAACTCCTCATACGGTCCGAATTCGCCTGCCTCGATTGCATGATAGACCTGCCAATGCACATTCTCGTTAGCCATAGCCGCCAGAAATGCGAACAAAACTAACCTAAGCTTACCCAAACGCCAGGGTTTTGCAATTTCAGAATGCTTCACACCTTGTTTTTGAAGTGTTTTACGATTACCGATAACGTAAACCACAACAATCTCCCACGCTACCCACAAATCAAGTTTACAAGACATCAGGGCACATCACAAATCAATTGAAAACATCAGCTAAACTAAACCAAACTAACCTAATAAGCTAGTACCCAGAAGCCAGGTCTTTAAACGATCAGAACACACCACACCTTATTTTTTTAGGGTATTATGAAAACCAAAATCGTGAACACTGTAAGTCTCATCCAAACATGAGACTCTGTAAGAAAAGAAAGGAGATCACAGTCAAAGATGCTTCCATGAGATACATGGTAGATGCAATCCTCATGGCTCAAGGGCAGTCAATAGGTTATACCGAGTTTGAAGTACCAAACTTCAGCAATTCGTAGCGTATTCATGTGGTACCCAAATAATAGATATTCTAGTGTAGTAGAATCCACTCGAAAATAGGAACCAGACCCTCACAAATAAGATTCCATTCCAATAACGTGAACTATTATATACACAGCTGAAAGTCACGGAACATAAACCCTAAACGTTAAACCCATACCAAACGAGTTTTAGATGACATCAGAGCACATGAAACATCAACCAGATATGAGAACCAATCCAACGTAAGCTAATAAACGACCCACAAATCAAGAGTTTCATGCATCAGAGGTCAAAAATTAGGGCACGGTGATGGAAAAATTAGGGCACGGAACATAAACCCTAAACCTTAAACCCATACCAAACGAGTTCTAGATGACACCAGAGCACATAAAAAATCAACCAGATATGAGAACCAATCCAACCTAAGCGAACAAACGACCCACAAATCAAGAGTTTCATGCATCAGAGGTCAAAAATTAGGGCACGGAACATAAACCCTAAACCTTAAACCTATATCACACGAATTTTAGATGACATCAGAGCACATAAAAAATCAACCAGATGTGAGAACCAATCCAACCTAAGCGAACAAACGACCCACAAATCAAGAGTTTCATGCATCAGAGGTCAAAAATTAGGGCACGGAACATAAAACCTAAACCTTAAACCCATATCAAACGAGTTTTAGATGACATCAGAGTACATAAAAAATCAACCAGATATGAGAACCAATCCAACCTAAGCTAACAAACGACCCACAAATCAAGAGTTTCATGCATCAGAGGTCAAAAATTAGGGCACGGTGATGGAAAACATTAGGGCACTTCCATACCTCGAGAAGTCGTTCGTCGAGAAACTCCTCGCCCTTGTGCTTCAGATCATGACGAAGCCCTTCCACCTCTTCCGAAGAGGCTCCAAACACGAACATGTTCTCTCGCCCAATGGCATGGGCGATCTCAATGTTCGCTCCATCCATGGTGCCGACAATCAACCCTCCGTTCATGACGAACTTCATGTTGGAAGTGCCGCTGGCTTCCATCCCAGCTGTGGAGATGTGCTGGGAGATGTCATTGGCAGGGATGATCACCTACACAGGGTTTCACAAGCATGCTGCGCGTCATCACCATAAATCTCTCTTGATGGGTTGTGTTGTTGTTGGACTTGTTTTAAATTTCAGGAAATTTTTTGGGGTTGATAAGCATTTATGTTAATAACTAATGATCTTTGTCAAACTGACATTTTATCTTAGTTGATCATTGACATCTTATAGCATCATGGATGCCTCTCATGTCCAATTTGGGTTTCCAAAAATTGTCATTTTCATTTCAGGTTATTGTATATACTCATCTTCATATTTGAAAGTGCGATTGCACGATAAATCTGGAAACAAATAGATGCGTTGGTTCTACATAAAGAATGGATTCAAGCAGTTGAATTTTCACATTGAATAATATGTCAAAAACATATGAGAGACATACCTGCAAAAAGAGATCATACAAAATTTTCATCCATGTTATACATACAACGTGATAATTTTCACATGTAATGTGTGGTAGTTATAGTTATATCAAGTGCATTTTTGAAGTAGAAACAACACGAGCTCTGCTATCAAAATAATATGTGAGAGATGTTACCTCAGCAAGAGACACGCTGTAGTTGGGAATGAACACCACTTTCAATAAATCTCCAATCTCGGGGTCATTGTTCACCTTGGCACCAACCCTGTGTACAGAGTTTTAGACTGTTAGGACGCTAATTGTAAGGTAGTGGACACTATTCCCTTTAATTTAAATAATTGCTCACACATGCAGATTTGATGTACTTCTATCAGAAAAATGATGGTGATAGAATTGCAGGCTTGTAGTATACCCGCAGTAAATCCAGCTTCAGAACCCATTCATCGGTCTCTACAGCTTTACTGATGATCTGCAAATAGGCACACTTGGGGTCAGATTTTCTTGAGCCCATTGACCCTGAAAGATGGCATTTTGCACCGAACTGAACATGCAAAAAGTAGAAGTTCCACTTTGGAAGCTGATTGTCAGTCACAGTAATATTCATAACATGTTTCTAATGTTCACTAAATAATTTCATTTTTCTACTTGTACATTTTGTGACTATTGTTCAATTTTTCTAAATGATTCATTTAAAAAGGGCATGAAAATACCTTGCTCAAGCTAGGATTTGCTTGCAGCATCCACCGTCGTGGTGTCACACCATTAGTCTTGTTCTGGAACTTCGCCGGCGTCAGCTCCACAAACTCCGGGAAAAGGGAGGTTTTCACCAAGCCGGAGTGAATCTCAGCTACGCCATTGATAGCGTGGGATCCAACGGTAGCTAGAATCGCCATGCGCACCATCTTCGTCTCACCCTCTTGAATGATGCTCATCTTAATCAGCTTCTCAGTATCACCTGGCCACCTGGCCTCAACAACCTAAAAAGAACGAAAATCAAAGACCTTAAATCAAAAATTGCTCATCTCATTCTCACTTCAAAAAGATTCTCTTCCCATACCAGAAGTAGGTCATCGTTCATCTTCTGGATCATATATCAAAACTACTTTACAGATTTATCAAATTTGGGGAGATTTAAAACTGAAATTAAAATTGCATGATTTGCCTTTCTTTCACCAAACATAACCCACTTACAATTCTGGATGCAGATCTTGTCCCAGGTTCTGGGACAGTGTAAAGAGACACCTTAGATTGTTCATGTTGAAGCTTGAGATGACATAAAAATCTACACTTTGGAGCTAATCATCATTTATTAATTTTACATCATTTATTTTAATGTTCGCGTTATTTTCAACCAAGTAACAAGAATAAGCACGAAGAGGTGGCGCTTACAGATTCCCATATTGCGTGCTAAAACTATTCAAGACAACAAGGATTGAAGTTACCTCTTTGAGGTGAATAGGACAGTTTGCTAGTACCTCAAATACACCATGAGATGTCATGAATACAATGAATTATTTTAAGCTCGTTGTCTCAGCCTAAGTTGCACATTATGCTGGTCCAAATTGTAGGCTTGCTGCTTAGACCTGTATTATCTAATGTGACCCTGAGACTGAGACGTTGTCACAAATAGGGAAAAGAAACAAGTGGWGTACCTGGAGATGCCGATGATTGATCTCATAGATGATTTCTAAATGGCGAGGCAGCAGCTTCTGCATCAATGGGACTGACCATTTCTCAAGCGCCTCTGGAAGTATGGTGTGGTTGGTRTAACCAAACACCCGAGTAGTGATGTCCCAAGCTTCATCCCAAGTCAGTTTCTGCTCTCAAAAACAGGGATCATCAGTGCACTATAAGATAAAAGTGTCGACTTTGAAGGCAATTAATTATATTGAACTTTCGTGCAAAATGTAAGCACGTTTTAAGTTGGAGAGCTACACTTTCTCGCTAAGGTTCTTAGGATACATATAACGAAAAGTTTTTCTGAAATGCACGGTGACGGATCTCGAGCTATAGAACTTTTAACTGCGATAAAATGCTCTACACTTTGGCTTCTTTAGATTTGAAAAGTGAATTCAAAACTAGAATTGACRATGTATTAACTTGATCAAACATAAAACCAATTTCAAGGTGACCATAAGATTTGGCCAAGAAGCATCCGATATATGGATGCTTGAACCTCGAAGGCTTAACTGGATAGTATATTAGGTACTGACCTCCTCATCTAGGAAGAGGCGCATGAGCTCTGGAATAGCGATGGTGGGATGAGTGTCATTGAGCTGCACAGCAACTTTGCTGTCAAACTTTGMGATTGCGTCTCCAGATTTCTTGTAACGCTTGATGATATCCTGTGCACAACCACAAAGAAAGATGATTGAGTAACACCACTTCCGCCAAGCCCAGTGCAAAAAGCATTAATCACTACAAAATAAAGGTCCTTCCTTTTCCTCATTTTAAGAAGATTCCAAGCAAGAAAGTATGTGCATCCAAAATCGACACYTGAAATATGACGATTCTGGGTGAATACCCTCGGTGCTCAGTAGAAGAACACTTTCATCTTTGCCATGTCATTTTTCATGTGACATACGATGCGCAAAGCATACCCAAAATGGAAGGACAAAAAACTCATCCATCCATTCCTCTTCAGCTAAATCATAGAAATATTAAATATTCTCTCATGCAAATATTCTAACAGTAAAGTTCACTGCTTCAAAAAAATTTAAACAACATCATAGAGTGTTCGAACATTTTTAGATACCACTGTACAGAGGATATACTACTTACTTCATGACGAGCACCGTGTTAATAGCTTGAAATGGAGTAATCGGATGGAAGCAAAAGAAGTCTTTCACAAAAAGAAAGCCAAATGAATTGCATTGCATTGCATTGGCTATGTTGAGGATTGTACCGTTTTGGTGTAATGCTCCTCGGTCAAATTCCAGCGCTCCACCAGGCGGTCCCGCACACTCTGCGCCGTGGCCTCGTACATGACGGAGGCATCGAAAGAAGCAGCCGGATGGGCGAACGTGACTTGGGCATGGTGAACAAGCTCCTTCTGCAACTGCTGATGCTCCACCTCCTCCGTGGTCTGCTTCTTCCCATGGCCGAAGATCGACATCTTTCAAGCAAATAGAATATTCCAAAAAAGTTTCCACAAGGAACACTCGCTCTTCTCAATGCTCTCCCTTGTCAATTCTTACATGGCCCGTGTGTTTCTGCATATCCACAATCGAAACCTTGAGAAACCGTTGGAACTCTCGCATGACGAGTAGTCTACTACATTAAGGTATGTACAACCATAATCAGCACCGCCCAAAATGGACACCAGCATGCGACACCTACATTTGGACCAACACACAAAAACCTAGATATTGATTACACAAGATGTCCACAATCAAATCAAAACAAAACACGAGAGTCTATGAGAGCCTAATGTTAGTTGTGAGAGTCTATGAGAGCCTAATGTTGGTTTTTGGTACTCCTAGAGATGGTACTTTGAATACTCATAACTTATTCATGCGGTCTGCTATTCCGTTTGCCAATAATGCATGCTGTTCGGTTGCCATTAAGATCCAATTAAAATCATTTATGTTTCATAACAGTAACTACGCTCGGGTGTAATTAGTCAGAGCAAGAACAACAAGCGAGAAATTGTTGACGGAAGGTTACAGTTTTATGTATATACTTCTTAATCTTCCACGAAATTTGTGAAGTACGACTTGAATTGAATTACGGACAGCGGGTACACAATCTACAGAAACTTAGATTTAATAGGAAGTTTGATTCAGGTGGAACTCAAGAGAACAGAGCAATGAATTCTCCGGACGGGGTACAACCCCGGAACTGTGAAGATCCAAAGAGCAATAGAAAACAACAGAAAACAAAGAGCCATTCTTGACCGCACGTGCATTTCTTATCAGCTTTCATAGCAATACAAGGCTCCTCCGAACACGAAGATCCACCACCATCCAACTGTTGTTTCCTGACGGTTTGGTTGCCAATCTTGTGCATGTACGAGCACAAGTTTGAATACCAAAAAACATGAAAAATTACAAGACAAGCGCTCAAGGAATCCAAGAACTAGCACGGGAACACAAGCCTCTCCTGCCAAGAAACTAGCTTAGCAACAAGCTCTACCACGCAAATGCAAGGCACACATTCAGCAAAAACCTCAATCAAGTCTCTCTCACCAGAAAACCACGCATTTCAGCGAAAAAAACAAAACGAGGAGAGCTTGCAAATCACCAAACAAGCGTGCTAATCACCACACACGCTTTGCTAATCTCCAAACAAAGCTTGCTAATCACCACACAAAGCTTGCTAATCCCAAGAAAAATTGCAAATCAGGCCCAGTTAAGCAGACATCCAATCCGCCAGATGCACTCACCCGACGCCGCGAGCGCAACGAGGAGATCGGAAGGGCAATGGGGGATCATCACCAACACCACAGCATTCCGCTTGTGCACAAGACCTTGGACAATGCGAAAGGGCCTACAAAGCATACATGGATGAAAATCATCCATTTCGATGACCTCGGTATTCATCACATGATAATCATATTCTGAAAGTGCTGGGAAAAGATTCCAGTTTCATTTTGGGAAGGCACTGAAGGTCCTAGAGACCTAGACTCGTAGGTGGTTCATCAAGTTTGTATCATACTATATTTAATTATACTAATAACACTAAAGTATGTTGAATGGAGGAATGATATCATTCTGTTGGCGGGCTCTTATTATGGAGAGCCATGTTCTTGTGTAGCGTACTGCCACTCAATGAAAAGTAGAATGGGAATAAGTACCCCYACAATAACTGTGGTAAATTAAGTTATAACTAAACATTCGTCGACAATTAAAAAGGTAAAGACTGTGAATTGATGGTAATCATGGTATGATGAACCAGGGGCTAGGGAGGATTGACCCCCTTATTGCCCCGTTTTTTACCCCGGAGAAAACACTGTATTTTTTTTATTTGCCACATATGATAAAATTTGCAAATTCTGCATTCATATGCAAGCGACCGTTTAAGAGCTAATTGAATTTCTAGGGAAGCTAAACTCCTAGAAATAATTTTTTGGTAAATTTTTCAAGAAGGAAAAAGAAATTGGCTTTTACCCCAAGTTGTTTCATATTTTTCGGACCTTCAAGGAATTAGTTACAAATTTTTGAAGTTGTAATGCAGTGGTCACTAAAAGGGACCACCTCCTGAAATGTACATTGCTGGTACATTGAAAAAAGCAAAATGTACCCATGTATCATGATTGCTTCTAGAGCATGGGTGCTTTAAGAGCAGACTCCCTTATTTGAGGAACGTGAGGAAACCCACAATCAATGCGGCACAAACTACAAGGCAATTTTTACATTTACCTTTTGACTCGGCAATAAGGGGGTCAATCCTCCTTGGCTTGAACTAAGTGTTCCCGATGTTTTTTGAGTTTCAACAATTATTTTCCTTCGGTTCCCACATTGAATTAGCTTTTCAAGTATTCAGGCCAGTTCTTTTCTCTATTTCTCTATTTCAAGTATTCAGGTAAATTTTATAGATTTATACACCAATTAATTTTTTACATTTTCAAATTGCAATTAGTTTTGTTCCCAATTCCACCAGCTAACTTTGAACTAGCCCTTGGTATTTTTCAAACATTGGTTTGATGGCATGACATTGTACAATGTGCAACAAAACTGAGTCAGCCATGAACATTGAACCATTTTGTAACTAGAAATGCGTTGTCTTTACAAATGAGATAAAGGAAAACTTATTTGTGACCATAGGTCTTCCAAAATCTGTCCACTTGCAACTTGTAAAGAGATGGGAGGAAATGAAAGACAATGATTGGCTCTTGCAACAGAAAAGAATTTTTTCTTGATGCATTTAATGGTGAATATGGTCCATTTAAGGATCACCTCATATGCATTCTACAGCTATTTATAGGGTCGGTTTCAAGGAGATGGTCGCTTTAACCCCTAAACGACGCCGCGGCCATTTCCTGGTCGATGAAAGAGAGAGCATCTTTTTGTGTAGGACAGAAATGCAACTATCCATCCTCAGAATTTGTGGTAGAAAGGGAAGAAGTTCTAGAGTGCTTTGACTTCCAACAATTGTTTTTGGATTTTTTTAGGCCAATGATTCCCACGGTTTTAGAAATTGATGATTTCCATGGTCACCCCGGCGTCGTTCAAGGGTTAAGAGCAGTCTACCTTAGTTTCAAACAATTGGGTGGCCATTGTGGCCTCAGGGTGGGAGAGAGTGCCAAGTGGAAATTGGCAGGTCCAGACAGCATGTGCCCTATGACACGAGATGCTGCACACAGAGACTGACGGAGTGAGCACATTCTAATAGAAAGGTTAAAATCATGTCTGGATGGGATGGGATAGGAGAATGTCATTGGTTCAACGTAACTTASCAATTGGAAGTTCTTTGATTCAAAAAAATTTACTCCTGATGCGTGTTTTTTGTGGCCGGGGTGAACGGCCAGGGTGAACTGACCCCTCATTGCCCACGTCACAAGGTGAATGTAAACATTGCCCCCTATTTTTGTGCCGCATCAATTTTGTATTTCTTCACCTTCCACAGCTAATTCGGCAATTGCAAATATGAATTCAAAATTTGCAAATTTTGTCATATGTGGTAGATAAAAGAATTCCAGTGTTTTCCCCAAGGGTAGAAAAAGGGCAATGAGAGGGCCAGTTTACCTTGGCCAGGGTGAACTGACCCCCTTGCTCGGCCTCTGGGTAAAACCCCGAAATTTTTAATTTTCCACTCATGATAGAATTTGCAAGTTCTGAATTCATATTTGCAATCAAAGGCCCCAAATTAGGCAAGAGGGATGTACATGGTAAATTAATTAGGCCCACAATAGGGGGCTTTTTCGTTTACTTGCACCCATGTAATTACTTGGAGTGGCCGAGCGAGGGGGCCCATCCACCCTGGCCTTTTTTTGTATGTTAGAGCTAGAAGATTTCCACAAAGGTACTCCTAGGTAGGTACCTCCAAACCAACACTTTTTGCTATTGTGACTAGTTACTCTTATTAACCCTTGAACGTTTGGTAGACGTTTTGTGTCCTCTAAGTGGATTATAGAGAATCAAACCGTGTAGGATAGAATTGCAACTTTTCATCCTCAGTATTAGGAGTGGAAAGGGAAGATCTTTTCTAGTACTTTGACTTCCAATGAGTATATATGGCTTTTCAAAGTAGATGATGTCACACAGTATCAAAAATGCATGATTTCCATGGCCGTCTTTCAAGGGTTAGACTAGTGACCAATTTTCATTGATTTTCTTATTGGCATTTGGATAATGTATGCAAAAGTTACGAAGGCACAAAGTTTGGTTCTAATACAATTTGTTCAACATGATAGGTACATAATTGATTTGGGAGATGTTTTAGAGTAAAGATAGTGGTTTAGGGTCATTGGCGCATTGGAGGGGCCTACCTTAAAACCACCCATTTTATATTCTTGCCTAAAATAAGAGCTTATAGTTGCTTTTGGATACATGTATTTGTAGCATTTAAAAGTTAATTGTTTGTTGATTTGGTATCCCAAAAATGCATAAAAAGAGAGACTGGAATGCTCCTTTCATTCCTAGCAAGACCACAGAAAATTAGACAATTTGATAGTTCTTACAACACATAATCAATTGCTTTTTGGATGCATTTGGTTGTAGTTACCTTGGTAGAAAGGAGGTCATTTGAAAAAAGTTTTTTATTTTTGAGACACCATGCACTACATTCTTGAGGAGCTCTTTGGGCATTAGTCTTAAAAATGTATGTGAATCCAAACATAGGACATTTTCTTTTAACTTAAGAAAAAAATTTGAATTTTTTTACTTCTAATATAGGTTGCTATAATAGGAATTTATGAAGTTTTAAGAACATAGGGTGTGGAAATCACCCACTATTTTATAAWGAGCATAGGATGTTGCATAAAAAATAAATTAGGCCTTACATCATATTGCAATTCTTTTGGAGCAAGCCTTATTAAAAAAAATAAGCTTATCAACACTCCCCGTAGTGTGAGATTTGAAAGCCTCCATGTTCAAGAAGTTCCATTTGTGACTTGGGATGAAAGTAAAAATCCTCTTGGTTTAGCACATGAAAGCATTGCTATGATTGGAGGTCACTTGAAAATACCTATGATGATTGTTTTGCCAATTTGCATGCACTTCATTTGCTTSTAAATCCAATTTTTGGATTTTAGGCTTTATAACTACATTTGTTATTTTGTTTATATTTGAATGGTTTAGTGTGCTCATGACGCAATACAAGGTATAACTATACACATTGGAGGAAGTGTTATCTCCATCATGAATAGATGTTTGTTGAAGCCTTTGAAAGATTGTTTTGGGGTTGTTCCCTTTGCTGTGAACCACTGCATTGTTGTCAAAATATTAAATATTTTTAAAAAATTAAAAATTAAATTGAAAGAAAATAAAAAGAACAATAAAATTTTATAAATTTATGTTAAAATATATTTAAAATTAATCAAATAACATTATGTGGTAGTCTCTTCAGCACGTCACCTTGTTGACATGGCGATAGTTCCTAAGTTCTCCATAGTCTAGAAACTCAAGAGAACTCAAGAGCTTGTTTAGGCCTCAAAAAAACTTTAATGTGGAGGTGGATCTTATATTTTGTTTTTTGTTGTATAAAGGAAGTATGCTACATCACAAAGTTGTAATGTACTCTCCAAGCATGGCAGTATGTTGTTTTTGTAGGACTTTAAATTAGTTTGCTATTTTGCCATCAACCAAATAAAAAATGTTGTGGGTTGTTCTTGTTGGACTTTGGCAAGGTTTGTGCTCCGATTTTGCTCTCTTTTCCACTCCTGTGTATTGTTGTTGTAACAAAGAACAATGCAATCATTTTTACATTTAGAATTCCACACTAAGCACTATACACTAGTTTCACTAAATCCTAAACGCTCATTTACATATATGCAACGATTTGTTGTATGAAAGTAGGGTGAATGC
Source organism: Pleurozium schreberi (assembly GCA_006891605.1). Lineage (NCBI taxonomy): Eukaryota > Viridiplantae > Streptophyta > Bryopsida > Hypnales > Hylocomiaceae > Pleurozium > Pleurozium schreberi. The sequence goes on along the minus strand of VACF01001471.1, from coordinate 110,690 downwards.
TATTGTAACAATGTAATGTTGTTGTCTTGCTAGATACATTGCCTACATTTAAAACGATTATTGCTATTATATTAGTAAAGCTTGCCCATATTTTTTCATAAATGCATTAATGGTATTGGCAAGAGTTTTGTTTGTTGTTGCCTATGCATATCTTTCATAATTTGTTGTTCATTCCTAAATGCCCAAGGCCTTTTTGAGGCCTTATCAGAGGTTGCTGGTGAAAATTCAAAAACCGCTGGGGAGAATCCAAAGGCCGTACGGGGTGGTGTAAGTCCTCTCCCCTCTTTCTAATGGCGCTGCGGTTATGTGCTCTAAATTGCGTAGGAGCTTAACTTTTTGAAGTCTATACTAACGAACGACACTTGTCTCCTCGCGTTACATAGACTGAGACGTGATGCTTTATGTAGATGCTTTCCGTTTTTTGGTTTCGAAAACTTGTCACTGATAATGTCCTTGGATGCCGGAATAATGAATGTTAGAATGACTGAAGATTGTTGCTGAGGTGAGTGTTAGTGCTTCTGCTGCAGCCAGTATCTTGGGCTAGCCTCGCGCTCTTGGTGGTGACTGGAATCGGTTTRATTTTGTTGTGGGAGCAAGAAAAGAAACGGCAGCTAGAAGGTTGGTTGGCTCTTTTCTTTGAATATCTTGATTGTCTCCACCCCAAGGTGAGAGATTAAGCAATGGTTCAAAAATATATAAAATTCTGGTATCTAATGGAAATGAAACGTGTAAAAAGCATAAGTAGCATCATTTCAGTGAATGAATTTCTCATGAATTCATAGAATTATGACATGTGGTTTTATGAATAGTTTCATTCTAAGACTGTGTTTTTGAACTTTCCACCAAGTGTGGATTATATTGAGGATTGTACTAAGGTTCATACAGAACAAGACAWTTTGAACTTATACATTTKTATTTATGGTACAGACTCTTGCAATTAGCTGCTTCTTCGTCCTTGTAATTTTCAATGGTTGCCATGAGGGTCTCTAGAAGGTTTTGGAACTGCACCCCAGCTCTTTGGCTTCAWATCTTTCTGCTTAACACGTACGCGTATATCATTGACTCCAGTGCTACGCTCTGAGAAGGGAGCAGTTGCCAAGACRGGCCCTGGAGTTGGGAAGGCAGCTATTGGGGGTCCCTTCAAGTTGCTCAATCAGGATGGGAAAGTTGTGACAGACCGTGACTTCCTCGGCAATTGGTCGCTTATATACTTTGGGTTCACATATTGCCCAGATATATGCCCCGAGGAGCTCACAAAAGTGGCAGAAGCTGTCGATAAAATTGGTTGGTTTTTCATAGTGCATTGCGTACTTTTCCTTTRTACTCATCCATYATTCTGTGAGCTTTCTGTTTYGTTTTGTTTGAGCTGCGTTTTTTGCAACTTGTATTTATATGGTTGATTRCTTAGTTGCTGTTGTAATGGACTAMAAGAGCTAGTATTCAAAATGGCAGAGGACTTCTTTTCAGATTCTTTTTCTCAGTCATAATCTTTTTGRAATTGCAGAGACGAAAGTAGGATTGAAGGTTCTTCCTGTGTTTATTTCCATTGATCCAGAGCGCGATACTGTTGAGCAAGTTCGAGAATACTTGAAAGGTAGGCCTCGTCCTGGTTGTATTGACTCTTATTCATGGACCTTTTAATGTTTGCCTGATAATGTACTTGGAAGAAGTTTTCCTTCGTTTTTCATTTCGGTCACTCATACACAGTTGTGCAAGATGCCGTTATTTAGTACCCYGGTTAAATCTTGCCCCTGTATTGTGCTTGTCAATTAGAAATTCCGTTCTCCTGCACTAATTCCGCTTTTTTGAAACCAAATTTAAGATCAAAATTTCCAAGAATGGKAAAATCCATGCTCAATGGCAAGTCCTGCGTTTTACCTCACAATGCATTGCATGAGGTGAATTCGTCACGGAACCTGTTACTTGTGAGCTAGAATCTTTCTACACAGTAAAGTTGCTTCTTTTGTCATGTTTTTTTTTTCAATTTGCAGAATATCACCCCAGGTTTGTTGGTTTGACTGGGAATGTGGATGACATTCGCCAAGTTGCTCGAAAGTATAGAGTTTATTACATGAAGACTGAGGATGAAGGCACCGACTACCTTGTTGACCACTCCATTATCACGTACGATCTCTCATTCCACTTGTCTCGCAGTTCCATCAATTTGYTCAGTTCTATGAACTTGGTCGAGMTACTTCTCTTAATGGAATCCTTTTCTCTTTCGTCTAGTCATTTCTGTTAAACAATCGTGATGTGAAAATGTAGAACATTTTTGGTGTGTTGCACTGTGTAGACGTGGGTTGAGCATTGTTACGGTGTGGTAACCACTGGTCATATTTGTTTTTGTGGTTGCAGGTATCTGATGGACCCTGATATGAACTTCGTGAAGTTTTTCGGRAAGAACTACGATGCAGAATCTCTTTCCGAGGGAATTATTGCAGAGATCCAAAGTATCCAGAAGAATAAATAGACCTTGATTCTGTGGCCAACAATCTCAGCAACCCAAAAGAAAGTCTGATCGTGCCGTTTCAGGAAACTTTTCAGAAGCTTAGTTGTTGAGTYGGATTWATCCACAAYRCGGCGCTTTCATGCTCGGCGTCATTCTGGATCAGCGACATTTTSATATGTCGGTTTCATTCCTCGGTAAGCATTAGAGTAGTTTGCGACTTGAGTGAGTAATGYTCAAGCGATCTCAAATCTTTACATTGAGTTGACAGCTCAATATTTGTCACAAAATATCAAAAGCGATACAAGCAATAAAAGGAAAACACCTGCATGATGTTCATGAGTGTTGGTTGACTATTGGTCGAGTGCTGGTTGACTAAGGTAGACGTACCTAAAAGTAACACTTGTTCAAGATCTTTGTTCAAGATCTGTGTGTTGTGTGTAGCTCTAATGTGTGTTTGTTAAGAATAAAATGATGTGTACTTGTTGAGAAATGGTTTAGGAAACAAGCAGAACTATGTGTGTTTGTTAAGAATAAAATGATGTATTAGTTGCCTTTAACCCCTAAATGCCTAAGGCCTTTTTTGAGCTTCTAGGAATTTGCTCTAAATTGAACAAAAAGCCAACATTTTGATAAGATGAATCATTTTTTTTTAAAATGTTGCCGTACAAATTCAATCTTGACATGTTAGAGATCTCTAAGGAAAAGAAAACACAACAAAGTCACTTATGGATTGAAAGATTATAATGTTTGATCATGAGGGTGTTAAAATTGCAAAAGTGAGTCGAAGTCTTTCAATACTCTTTTCACATGTCAAATCTAAAATGTTGGTCACCAAAAATATATGAGGTTGAAGGGCCTAACATGCATAACTCCAATAAATTTATGGCTCCTCAAAATTCACTCTAGATATTTTTTAAATGAATTTCTAATGTTTTTTTTTCTCCAAGCTCTAGTGTATTTGTGGGGGGAGGGGGGAGGGGGAGAAACACATGTCCTATTTTGTGTCACACGTTGCGTGCTAATCTAATTTTTGGCCATAATTTTTGTCTTTTGTCTCCAAATGACTCAAGATTTACAAAAAAGTTACTCATGACTATTATGGACCTYGCTTGATTACTTTTGTAATTTTCAAAAAATAATTTATTATCCAAAARTAGARCCCAATTCAATGTCACACTTGTCTTGCTAATTTGAAGTTTTTTTGTAATATTTAGTACCCAATAAAACGAATTTTGAGTTGTAATTTGAAGAAGATGGTCTTTTTAGTAGACTTATAGCCTTGAGCTTATAGCTAATGGCCAAAGGAATTTTTGAAATAATTAATTTTGTGTGGTGTGGAAGTCTATAAAGTGAGCTTCTTTTTGCTTGCAATTTGAAACATAAGGCCACATTTGTTACATTGGACTTTTGGCAGTCTCATTTTAAATTTTTTATCTTTGACTCAAAGATAAACGGCTTCATCTCTTTACTAGTATTTTTTTATAAATAAGTAACAACACCAAATTTTAGAATTTCATTATAGGATCACTATTTGAGCATTATTCATTTTTTGTTTCAATTACTCTTTTTTTAAATGAATTTTCCAATAACTATCATTTCATCTCAAAATCTGCAAAAAGTTTCAATTTAACGAATATGGCCTTATGTATAAAATATAATTTTGGTGTTTCTTTTGGTGAATGACCATCTTTATAGAGTTACTACAAATGAACAATTTTTATTTTTGTATTTTCTTATTTTCTTATTTTTTACTAATTAAAACATCAAAGTACCTATTTTCTTGAGATTTGGCACTTTTCTAGTTCTTCTAGTTAGTGAATTTCTCTATGCAGAATCGACAAGTGTTTCTTGCAATCACCCGGGGCTCATTTCCAAGCTCCCTCAACACTACAGAAAGTCAAGATTGCAAGACATCCTTGCAAACAATCTTGAATTGAAAAATCACAATCAATCATTTTCAAAATCAGATTTTTGATGCTAAGACCAAAATTCAAAAAGAAGTCTTTGTAAATGTAAATTACCAAAAATAGAAACTTGATTAGGTTTTATAACCCCTTATTGCCCAAAGGGACAAAAAGTGTCCGCACAGTCTACTTTGTAGCGCTCTAACTCATTTTGCATCCAATGTCTGAATTCAATCAAACTTGTTGGAAAAGTTGCGCACACTAGTCTAGTTTCTATGCTGTAATTTTCAGATCAATCCAAGACAAATTGAGTTTGTGAAAGTTATTTGAAGTTCTCAAGTTCAATTTAGGTTTAGCACGCTACATTGTGATGGCTGCAATTTCAGGGGATTGTATTTTTTTCATCAAATGTTTGTTTTCAATAAAATACATTGAGTTTTGTTACCATAAAGGTCTAGTTATTGTGATAAAAGTTTCATTCCAATCCAAGTTGTTTTGAATGTTTGTGAGCAATCCAAAGTTCAAAATTCAGAAATGTTTGCATTTCAATGAACCATGGCAGCTCATAACTTCTTCATGTATGATCTTTTTTCAGTAATTTTTGTTGGAAAAGTTGAGCTTACTAAGTTGGTTTGTGTGGTTAAAATTTCAAATCCATGTAAGACATTATGAGTGACTGAGAAGCATTTTAGTAGGAGGAGGTTCAACCACATATGTGAATTTTTGTTACTATTTTCACTATATTTTGACATTTCAAATCCATTTTGTAGACATAATGATTCATTTTTATGATATATTTTTCACCAAAGTGTTTATCTTCTGGTTTTGAATCACTTTGTATTTTAAATTTTTTCATTTGATTCAGTTTAGAAATCAAATTTCACCTCCAATTGTGTTTTTAAGAAAATTTCAGCATCTTTTTTCAACACTAAAACATTATAATCTTTCAATCTATATGGTCAAATGACCCGTAATTTCTTCCACACCATGTACAACATGCACACTACGATATTATATGGTTGAGATCTTCATAACTACCTGAAATTTAGACTTTTAAGAACTGCAAAGGAAGGATACTTTTAACCATGCTTGGACCTCGGGCAATGAGGGGTTAAGGACAACATGGACGTTTTAAGTCCTTTGAAGGACAAAAAATCAAAAATCAATTGTAGTGGATGTAGAATAGGTATTTTTCATTCATTTTTTGGATGAACGTGAAAGTAGAGATGTGCTTTGACATGGAAAGCACAAAACAGGGTCATTGAATTTGTTGTCATTTTGAGGTTCTGCAAATTGTAACACAAAGCCATGGAAATTCATGCCCATGTGGACAAGACCCCTTATGCCCATCATCAAATTTTTAGGTGTTGTAGAAATTTTTTAGGTGTTCCTGTCAATTTTAGGTGCTCCACGATTTGACTTCCCACTGTGTAACACTTGGCTGACCACAATGCACAACCTGCCTTTTCTCCGCGGTAATAGGTCCGTCCTTTAAGGGTTAGACTTCCAAGTGGGTCTTGGGACCATCCGTCCCCACGTGATGATGGTACGAAACGTCAAGGATTCCAGTGCCAGCAAAGAATAGCCCACGTGCGGCTTTCTTCCCCTAGCGAGGTCCTCCACGCGGTCAGGTCGTCCGGCAAGCGCGGGCCTTCCATTTCGCCGGACTGGCCAAATCCGTCTCCGGTGGGTTCCTTGAGTTTGTTTTTTCTCCGGATCGGATCTGGAGGAGGAGGATCGGAGGCACACTCGATTATCAGCCCATGCCAGGTGCTTCGAGTGAGCGAAGCCAAACTGGCGTCCGTCATGACGTAAGTTACCTTCGCTTCGTTGGAGCCTTGTCACTGCCGTGGTGACGACTGCTTCGGAATTGTATCGATTTTTTCGATCGGCCCTCCTGGCGGGGGCTACCTACTTACAGTAGCTTCTTCATCGATCATTCTTGTGGAAGGATGCTTACCAGATGGAGAGGCGACGCCAGTGGAGAAAGTGGAGAATGAGGAGTATTCTCCAGGTTTTGCATCGAGCATTCCGAAAGGACCCAAACGGGAAGTGCCTGCTGAATAACCTCTGCAATGACAACAGATCTCGATGGAAACTGTTGCCACAATTCAATGCAAGACCTCGGATCGATGGAAACTGTTGCCAGAAAGACAGTATGCAGATTGATCGAGTTCAAGCTCACGAAGAGCCTTAGTTTGCCGTAGATTTGAGTTATCATTGGCAATCAATAGATCGAATTATACCAAGTGTCAACGATACAGATGAGTTTTCAATTTTGGAAGGAGACGTTTGTGGCGTCTTTGAGGTTCGGTAATACGTTCAAATGCCACTCTACCCTGTGCCTCAGATGATGTGTAGCCGTGTGTATATTGATGTAAATTTGTGAATATTTTTACACATTACATTAGATTATATACGGAGTAGTTAGTTAATAAGAGAGCGAAATATTTTGCAGCCATGTCGTTTTTTGCAGTTGTACATATGGACTGTATGTCCTCTGTTATAAGATGTGGCTGCGGGTCGATAGACTCCTTCGATTTTTTTCTGTTCGTTTAATCGGACAAGAAAAACGTTTGTAATGTTTACTCCGTAATTCAGTACATGTTGCTAAAACAGCAAAACTCTTCATCTACGTGGCTTCTTGTTTGCTGTTTTATAAAGCAATTTCTGCTTGGAAATGATCGAAGTGCCTTCAGTGACCAGACATTGAACTTGAGCTTTGAACGCCGGCATTTGAATCATTTAGCAATTGATGCTTGAATTGCCTGCAGTTGTAATGCAATTTTTCTCAATCATGTGATGTAATGGTCGAATTTCATGGATAAGAAATTTAGCACGCAGTACGTACTCTTCTTCCTATTAACATTGTTTTAATTAAGCACGAAACTTTAGAAACACAGAGGCTAATCCTCAAGTCTCCACATTTCAATTCATGCACTCAGAAAATTTTCGGGTGGGTATTGTTAGTTTGTACAGTTTTTAGAAGTTGGAAGATCATCACTTCATAAACAAGATCGAGTTCTTTCTAGAACTTCTGAATTCCAAGATCAAATTTGGTATAAATGAAAGCTCAAAACACTTGGGAATTGGGATTAGCTTGTATGATGGTGAATTTCATTAAAATGGAAGTATTGCTGTAAAATGGCGCAACATTCCATTAAAATGGCACAGAATACCACCATTTTTGGCATAGTAAGACAGCGATTTTAATGAAATTGACCATTATGTCTCCTCAAGGACTAAGAAGAAGAGTAGGCAACTCTCATATAACGTACTACGTAATGTGCAAGGAGGATTAACATTGGGGCTAACAAGGATGGATCAAAAACTTATCACAAGCATATCATTCGCTAATCATCTGTTTCTACTATTAAAACATATGCTTTGTTTTTTTTGTATGTAACTTGGGTGTGCAACTCTTGTTTTTATAATACTTGTTTTTAATTGCTTATAATGTAATTTAATGCAATATAAAGTGTTATATACTAATTATAATGCAGGATAAATTTTGAATATTTATTACATTGTGTCAATGATTATGCTATAAGTTTTTAAAATTGGATGGATTTTTTATTACAGAATTATCAATCGATTTTTTGAATGCAAATATTACTACCATATTTATTATTATCACATTTATTAAGATGTATATCATTTGAAAACTCTTGAAACTTCCTAATTTCAATGAAAATAAGAAAACAAAAACTTGAAGTTTACTAATAATTACAAATGTGAGTGATGAGTCTAATAAATATAGATTATCACAAGAAATTAGTCACCCTAAGAGGAGTCCATGAGTAATTATAGGTTTAAAATTTTTTGAATACGAAGAGATGGTGAACAATGCTTTTTTTAAAAAAAAAAACATTTTGTAAATATTGGTAGGCTTGGAGGAACTACCTAAGTWTTGGAATTTTTAATTTATTTTATAAAATTATATAGAGATATAGAGATATAGGGTGAATGCAAGAAAAACTAGTACTATTTTGCATCACAATTCGAATTGCGGAGTTTCCATCCACTATAACTTTTGAAGTATGAGCCCAATTAACTTGAAAATTTTATTGGAGATGTCTTGCTTGATAACAATTAGATTCCTCATTTTTTAGAAATTTAAAAAAATCATTTTATATTTAAATTTCAATTTAGCTAATTTGTTACATTTTGCAGTTTAGAGGTTTTTAGTACTGGGGAGTGCCCAAAATTAATGATCTAGAGCTGAAATTTTTGTGGTCTATTTCCACAATAGGTGGGCATGCATCTGCCAAAGGGAATCTAAAAAAATATTATATTATGTCCTCTACATGCGTACTAATAGGACTCTCTTGCGCGCGCACTTCTGAACATTCAAGATGGTTTCAAGATCATTATTTTGGTGAAATCTCTTTATCGTAAAGTTCTCCCAAATTGCTAGTTACTTTTTAGTTTTTCTTAAAATTACATTTCCTATTTTCTACAAATTAAAACATCAAAACACCTATTTTCATGAAATTTTGCACTTTTCTAGTTCTCCTACTTAGAGAATTTTCCTACGCTTTTCCTTCATAGGGTACCTTCTTCTTATAGGTGTATACATTAAAAATCTACTTCTAATCTCTTCTAAGGACCCTCAACTTGTCATCCAAACGCCAGTGAATGGCGCTGGCGGCAATCCAGGGTTAAAGCATTTGCTTCAAGCATAAAGGATATCACATACTTCTTTAACCTCTAAAGTTCCTTGACTATGTGTTCACCAAAAATGCTTCAAAACTGCCATTTCTAGTACAAGTATCAAATTTTTGAAAAATATCATTTTTTGACACATGTAACCGTAGGATCTTGTAGAACTCTAGTTTGAGAATATGTGGAAAAAATTTCAAAAATTTCCACCATGTAGATTGCAAGATATTAGCATTTGAAGTGGCAAAAATCTTTTTTCGAGTCCTACTAAAAAATGGGCAGCTGCACTTCACAAGGTGAGATCATTATGAAAAAATGTTCAAAATGGTTGTGCTTCTTTGGATTCATTCTTTAGGGCAAGTTGGATACATACATGAAAATTTTCAAATCATTTGGAGTTGTACAGTATATAGGAAAAAAATAGTAAGTAGAAAGAAGTAGAAAATGATTCAAAATACTAAATTGTTAATAAATCAATTAAAAAATTAAATRAAATTCAATCCAAATGGATGAATTGTTGTAATAAACAATCTACATCCAACAGCATTATTCTTTTTCAAAATATTGAAATTTTAGTAAAATAAAGGACTTCAAAGTTTTTTTTTGTGTAGGGATTCCATAATTGCCCACAAACTAAAAAGCCTCATAACTTTCATCTCAACTACTGAAACGCAAAGATTCAAAGCTTTTTGAGTACATATAAATCTGAAGAATGAAATCTAAATTTTTATTTCTTAAAAAAGTGATTTTTTCAGATCTGCCCAGACTGCCCAAGTTGAGAAACAAACAACATATTATGCAATAACTTTTGACTCATACTTCCGAATGTCATGAAATTTGTGCATATGAAATATATTCCTCGTCCCCACATTCTATTAAAATTTCAGCCCAAAATATGCAAATCTCCAGTCATACGTACTTGCCCAAAAATTTTATGTTGCCAAAAAATGCATGTTGGTCCTTTAGGGGTTAATTCTTATACAAGCTTGCAAAATAATTTAATCAAGCACATAAAACACTAATAATAACTTTAAGCACCAAAGATAGGATATTCCTCTCATAGGAAAATTCCTCACAATATAAAAATAATGCCCAATCACTGGGATTTACATGCAATTCAAAATATATGCTTGACCTCTCCCATTGTACCCTCATGGGACAAAATGGATTTCAAGCAGGCCCCTACGGTCTCAATATTTATCATGAGTTTTTGAATATTTTTGGGAAGATAGGAAAAAACATTATTTTTGTGGGATATAATTTTCATTTCAATCAGAGATTGAGAGCAAAACTTATGGCACAAAAAGCTCTTTTTCTAGGTGCAGCAGGCAAAAACCACCTCTCACAAAAAAAGTTAAAAAAAATTTATTTCTTGTAGATTGTAATTTTGTACACATGGGGAGCTTTCATTTGATTCATTCCATTTGAATTTGTTATGTGAAAGTTATGGACAATCTTATTTTTTGGGCATTTTGAGCATCTTTTAGAAAAAAATAACTTGTAGATTTCATTTCTGAATGCATTTTTCACAATTTTGCAAAAATAAAAGTTTGACAAGGTGAACCCCTAAAGTTCCATGACTACGTTTTCACCAAAACTGCTCCCAAACTGACATTTTTAGTACAAGTATCAAATTTTTGAAACAAAACTTTTTTTTACTCATGTAACCATAGGATCTTGTAGTATTCTGACTTGAGAACATGTGGTAAAAATTTCATAAATTTCCACCGCATGGATTGCAAGATATAAGCATTCAAATTCAATAAGATAAATTTTTTGGCCCTACAAAAAATAGGGCAGCAGCCCTTCAAAAGCTCACTTTTCTATGAAAAAATGTCCAAAATGGTGGTGCTTCTTTAAATTTTTTTACTTTGACAAGTTGACAAGCTTGAAAAATTTCAGATCATTTGGAATTTTATAACATGTAGGAAAAAAATAGTAAGTGGATAGTAGTAGAGAATGACTCAAAATACTAAATTGTTAAGAATTTAATTATGGAATTGAAAAATGCCAATCGCAATGGTTGAAATGTTGTAATAATCAATCTACATCCTATAGTTTTTTCATTTCCAAAAATATTAAAAATTGAATAAGATAAAGGACTTCAAAGTTTATTTTAGAGTAGAGATCCTATAACTGCCCGCAAATAAAAAATCCTCATAATTTTTGACTCATTGATCAAAATGGAATGATTCAAAGCTTTCCACCTACATATAACTCTAGAAAATCATTATCAATTTTTTTTTTAAAAAAAAGTGATTTTTTCTAATTTGCCTGAACTGCCCGTTTACAAAAAAAAGTAACATATTAGGCCATAACTTTTGATTCGTATTTCCAAATGTCATGAAATTCAGTGCATATGAAAGATATTCCTTGCCCCGACCTTCTATTAAGATTTGGGCCAAAAATATGGAAATCTCCAGCCACATGTACCAGCCCAAAATTGCTATGTAGCTAAAAAAACGCATGCCTGTCTTTTAGAGGTTAAGCTTGTTTGCTAAAACAATCTTATTGTTGGGATTATTGTGTTTCAATCCCATCTTAGAGCTATTAACGGTTTAGTTTCTTGTTCAATCTTAAACTTACTTCTACATAACAATTTTTTAAAGAATGAAAATCAAGTGTGTGTTTTGAAAAAAAAATTTAGACTGTCAATTCAATTCTTCAACACAAAATTTTGTAAATTCAAAGTCTTTAGTGCAAAAAAATTCCAAAATGGGTAGTTGAAGTCATATGAAATTACAAGCTAGCGTTTAAAAAACTTCTTTTTTCCAACTTTGAATGCTAGTATCTTTCAATCCGTATGGTCAAATTTCACGAGATGTTTACCACGTGATCTATGACAAGTGGAGTATTAGATTCTACGGTTAGATTTTGAAGGGAAAATTTTTTTTTCTTTGTTTTTTGGTGAACGCAACATAATTGGTAGTTTCAAGTCGTTTTTGATAGTAAATGGCCTTGAGACCTGAGGGTTAAAACTTTATTACATAGAGAGACTGTTTACAAAATTATACATAAGTGTTTTTCAAGTTCACACACTCAAAGTGAAGAGAGAGAAAAAAAGAAATGAGTCTTCATCTCTATAGCTTAACCCCTGAACGTCACAGGGGACGAAAAACGTCCTCACAACCTAAAAGTCAAATTCAAAGGATTGTAACTTTTGCATCCAATGTCCAAATTCAATAAAACTTGTTGGAGAGGTTGCGCATACTAGTCTAGTTTGTGTGATAAAATTTTCAGATCAATCCAAGATGTATAATAGTTTTGGGAGCCAATCAAAGTTCAAGCTTGAGAAGATGTGGCACTGGCCAGGCTGGAAGGAGTGGCAGCAGGATCCGAAGCAGCCGCAAGTCCTTGCAGCAACTTAATAACCTCTGCAATGTCATCCAAGTAGTACTTCGCTTTGCTCGGCTTCTGACCGACTGTGCACGCGAATACCTCCGCAAGTCCAGAGCGGCCTGTGACCGTGGCAATGCTTTCGAACATGTCTTCATCTGAGCGGTCATCACCAACACACAACACCAAGTCTGGAGCAGCGCTCTTCAAAGCCATCATCGCCAGGAGCTCTTCCACAACCACACCTTTGCTCACACCCTGCACAGACCCGCGTACACAATTAAAAGATGATCAAGTAACCTCCTCAGTACCACATCCTCCGTTCTCTTACCCATTTTGGAGAAAGAATGTACCCGGTTCAAAACTCTGTTTTCTCACTATGTCGCTCTGTTATGTTTCAACAAACTGCATAAAAATGTGATAGAAATCTAAGGAGTTGAACAAATGTGAAGAGGGTTCACATCACGTTGCTGACTCCTGCGACACTACCTTCCTGACTCAAGTACTTCTAAAATGCCACTTTTAAATGCAACACTACCCTACATGGCTGTCAGCTTGGTACATAATTCAGTAAAATCTGTAATGCCAACACTTCTAAGTGCCACGAAACCTGTTGCCAATGTCTAAGAGTGAGATTAATTACTACAAGGCACCACGTTTCGTCACCTGGGTGTCCGATACTGACAGCCAAATACAGGATTAATTGTCACAATGCTATTATGCTTCATAGATAAGTAGGGCACAGAAACTAACCCGAGGTTTCACTTCTACAATATGTGCCCCMCTCTTCACTGACACGGGTTGATTTGCAAGAACACTCTCCAGGTGATCCTGCAGCTCTTTCGCTTGCCACGCCCCAAAATCAGGGTCAGCATCACGATGATGCCAAACCATTGCACTCTCTTTCCACTCAATGTACGACCCATCGGTGCTTTCTGTGTACTGCTGCATGACTGGCTCCACGATCTCCTTCCACTCAAAGTTCACCAAAGGACCATCCAGGTCCTCCCTTTGGTATCTGCAAGTTACCCAATCGGAATCCACGTGCCACCTGCCAATCCAAAGTATATCCAACCAATTATTTCAATGGATCACAACCCGTCCACCTGGCTCTAATCCCAAGAASCCCGAATTGAGCCTCATGTTAATTTAGCAGTTTTGAGTAGGTCATATGAGGACTTTCTTTCGTCCAACTTTATTTATTTATTTACCAACACATGCAATTTTCTCTGATTCTGGCGATATAAACTTTGATCCCATCTGATTTTTCTATTTTCACAGGACGGTCAATCGAACTGGACGTTTTCAAAATATGAACTCTTAGTCTTTCAAGGGTGCGAAGAGAAAACAGAAATGACATGCATCCCAAGATTTACAAGCATCTCTTGAAAAGTTTGGAAAACTACCTGTAGAAGTAGCCATGCTCAGCTGCAAGACCGAGTCGTTTACATGACGAAAAACACTCGTTCAAGATGTCCCGAGGACGACCACTAACAATGACCACGAAATTCTTAGGATCACTGCAGAGAGTATTCAAGATGGCCAACACCTCTGGACTGGGAATGGGATTGTTAATAGAAGCCTGAGGGATCATAGTCCCATCATAATCCAACAAAATAGCCCGGCTGGTACTCTTCTTATATGCAGACACAATCAGGTCCGTCCGAAGCCTTCGGAAATCAGGATCGAGGGCCACAACTCGAAATCCTAGTCCAAATCCAATACCATAGCACCTCCGCCGCGCATGRCCTTTACATGTCCGCTCCAGATCCGTCATGAAACTACGAGCCCAATAGCCCACGTCGTGTGTATTTACATACCGAAAATGCTTCTCATGCCGCATGTGTTGCTCCATTTCCGGCAAAGTAATTGACAGATTCATGGCCTCAGCCAAAGCYTCGATATTCCAAGGATTCACCCTGATGGCCCCGCTTAAAGACGGAGAGCATCCTATAAACTCCGACACTATCAACATGCTCTTCTTCAATGGTGCAGGACCTGGACCCGGGTTCAGTTGCGCATCGAGCTCAGGGCTGCCTTCTCTGCAAGCAATGTACTCATATGGAATCAAATTCATTCCATCTCTGACAGCAGTCACCACACAACACTCCGCAATCGTGTAGAACGCAATTCGTTCATACAATGGCACTTGTCTTTCAAGCAGCACAACAGGCTTGTACCCCTCGGCCGCATTCCCAAACTCATCGTTAATCCTCTGTGCAATACTGTAAGCCTCATTCTGCAGATCCTCGATATCACGCCCTCGCCCTCGCGCAGGATTCGCAATTTGCACMAGCACCACGCGGTTTCGCAGCTTGGGATGCATCAGCAGCAGCTGCTCCAGGGCCAGAAGCTTCAAACCAATGCCCTTGAATATATCCATGTCATCCACCCCAAGCAACACCGTTCGATTCTTAAACTCGGTTCGGAGCTCCGAGATTCGCCATTCYGTATCCGCAAGCCGCAGACCTGCATTCAGTTGTTCCATATGAATCCCCACAGGGAGTATCTTAATCCCCACTGTGCGTCCATAATACTCCAAGCCAATGTACCCCCGTTTGGATTCGTATTCCAACCCTAGCATTCGACTGCAACATGATAGAAAATGGCGAGCGTAATCAAATGTATGGAAACCRATCAGATCCGCATTCAGAAGCGCCCGTAGAATCTCGTCTCGCACCGGTAGCGTCCGGTAAATCTCGGAAGAAGGAAATGGAGTGTGAAGGAAAAATCCTAGTCTAACCTTGTTGAACCGCTTCCGTAARAACGTAGGCAACACCATGAGATGGTAATCGTGGATCCAAACATAGTCATCATCCGGGCTGATTACCTCCATGACCTTATCAGCAAAAATCTTATTCACAGAAACGTACGCTTGCCAGAAGGAGCGGTTGAAACGGCCGCCATGCTCAGGGCTGAGAGGAAGCATATAGTGAAAAAGAGGCCATAGCATCTGCTTGCAGAAACCGTGGTAAAATCGGGTCCGGACTTCCAGAGGGATAAATGCAGGGACGCAATTGAAATTCTCCAAGAGAGTTGCGGCCACTTCGTCTTGCTCGCTGTCTTCGACTTCCACCTTGAGGCAACCGATGTAAAAGACTTCCATATCCTTGGGCAGACCCTCCTTGAGCTGCAGCGCGAGCGAATCCTCGTCCCATGTGAACGTCCATCCTAGCTCGTCCGGGCTGCGCGTGGCCGTCAATGGCAGCATGTGCCCGACGATGAGCATGCGGTGGTCGTTGTCATCGGACGCGGCTGTCAGCGCTTCCACAAAATCGTCTCTCGAGTCTTTCGTGACGGGAGAGCGGTGGTGATACTCCCGGCTCTCTCCTTCCGCCATGGCGAAGAAGATAAAAAAAAGGAAACAAACCCTATTGCGAGCAAACACTAGCCACGAAGCTCCAGATCGTTTCCCCTCACTACCACATCACTAAAGCGAAGACGAAGCTCCTCCTGAATTGCTCCGTCTCCAGATCTTGGACAAGGCTTCGATTYTCATCACCCTCAGGCATTATTAGATCATGAAAACCTCACCTCGAAATAACAATACTCACGATCGCTCTCCTCGAGTAACTGCCAGSGAAAACATGCATCTGCCAAAATAAACCCCTCACTCAGGAAAAAACCAGAACAAATATCATCGCGACTTTTTATAAAAAAAATCTTGRATTCATCATCTGTGCGAACGTAGTGAAACGTCACCTCATCTCCAAAAAATTGAACAACTTCCGCAAACAAGCATCCGTCACAAGACTTGCAAAAAAAAAAAATTTGCAAACTTCTGACTCACCCTAATAATCTTCCCCTTCCTATTCCAAACCGCGCTCCGACAGAGAGAAATAGCCGGGCAAGCTGGATCTGCGACGGTGAGATTATTGCCCACGTCCAGTTCTCACCACAAACGTCAAATCCGCAAGGAATCCTTGCGTCACAGGCAAAGAGGTAGGCCGGGATCATTGCTGCTGTAGGGCTCCCCCCCAACGGCCCACTTGTCCCCCGTGTGAATAGAGGCTTTTGGATTTCCCTTTTCGTGATGAGAACACGGTTCTCTTGGTTCCCTGTGGTTCCCTCTGTTCCCTGTGGTTTCCCTGTGGTTCCCTGTGGTTTCCCGAGTGCCGGGGGAATCTCCTTCTCGGCGTCCTTTCCGGACGGGGGAGCACGGGGAACGCGGTTCCCGGATTCGTGGACCCACTGGTTGCTTATTGGCACTCTCTTCCTCCTTGTTCATTGGCTTAAGTTTTGTTGCAGCTGACGCACAGGAAGTTGTCCGGAGGGGTGTGCCAAGGTTTAATCATTTAATATATCAGTTACTTTTGGGGGACATATTCGATGATTGAGGAATCTTTTCCAAGGCATGGGGTCCTAAATTCCTAATTTCCTGATTGCTTCATTCGGAACTCGGAACTGAAAGATCCCCTTTTTTTTATAATGGATTTCAGTATTACCTTTCATTTTTAGCATATTTGGGGAGTGCGAATCACAAAAAAAAAAATTAAAAATTTAATTTTGAATTTTTGCAAAATTTCTTTTGCTACCCGTTGAGTTCAGTTCTGGGGTTTTGTGGTATAACTTTTGCTCCCAGGCACCAATTGAAATAAAACTTATATTCCCACAAAGCTAATCAGTTTTTCTATCTTATGAGAAAGTTTCAAAAAGTTTCATAAAAAATCAAGGTCACAAGAACCTGCCCGAAATCCAAATTGTCCCCCGAAGGGACAATGGGAATTTAGGGGTTAATTTAGCTAGATCTCGGTGATTCGCTTCCAACCCTAATAAGGCATAACTTATAGTAGGTTATGTGTCCGTAAGCTGAGCAGATAAGAACATCCCCAAGTGTGTATTTCAAGGAGGCGCAGAATTGGCTTGTTTAGCGAATTCTTTTGATGAGGCCAGCCATTGCTATAATCATCTATCCCATTGCAAAACGCCATATGCAACACTTCAAGAGAGACAAACACTTTGCCCAAGAATTTTGGTTTATTTTGTTTTAAAAAATCAAGAACAATTTGATTTTTAACTCTTTGAGAATTGCATCACACTTCATTTTTTTCCAAATGAAATGAAAGGAGATTAACCCACATCGCCTCATATGTTTTGTCAACTTGGATTGTAATGTCAATGGTGGCAAAAAGCCCCCTATGTCCTCATAGGGGGGAGGTCTTCAACCCCATGTGAGATAAGGAAAGAGATAAGGGATCATGAACAAGTGGGAGTTAGTTCATGCTCTCTTGTCCTACATGGGTTGGAAGACCTCTTACAACCTCATGAGCACACAAGAGGCTTCTTTCCTTGCCTTGGAAACACAAAGCTCCCTATGTTCTCATGTGGTGGAGGGAGGTCTTCCAACCCATGTGGGACAAGGGAGCATGAACTACCTCCCACTAGGTCGTGCTCCCTTATCCCACATGGGTTGGAAGACCTCCTTCCACCCCATGAGGATATAAAAAATTAGGAATCATTTTTCCTTCCTTTGAAATACAATTTAAGGGGAACATTCACATTCATCTTTGTCTTTATCTTCTTGATACTCCAAGTTAAGTTTCTTTAACTTATTGTAGATGTAATGCTTTTTAACATTCCATTTGCTTTAAAATTAAAAATAAATAAATAAACATGAATACAATACACTCATGAGCTAGCAAGTGGTTAGTATCTTGAAAATGGTGTAAAAAGGACAGTCAACGTCCATAATCAACCTTAGCGGGGCACTTCATTTGGTTGTGTCACCTTTTAATTTGACAATGGCCAGTCAATTTTTTAGGCTTCGCGTGCTTGGCGTGGGGCATTACCACATCCCTGACACGCCAGATCAACATGTTTGTGGCATTTGAAGTACAATCTTGGGGATGCTCTAAGAGTAGCCCCATAGCAACACACCATAACTGCCCTCTAAAGCTTTTGTACCATTGACCATTACAAAAAGTTTGAACTCTGGAAGGAGCCGCGAGTTATGGTGCAATTAGAGAAAAAAAAAAAAATTATTTTCCAAAAATTGAATTTGACGTGGCACTAGTACGACCACGTTAGCGCCACGTCATGTTAACCCTTTTTTTTTTAATTTAATTTTTTTAATTTAATTTAAAAATTAAAAGTTTTTTTTTTTTTTTTTTTTTCTTTCGTATTGGCACCACGGGGGGCCGTAGCAGCCCCTGGAGGGTTCAAACTTTTTATAATGCCTTCTATGTCAAACAAATGTCCATTGATTTGCTTCACCATGTTGCTTCATTAGATGTTTTTTGAGGCAAGAAGACTATTGTTTCAGGCTTGTTCACCTTGCTTTTTCCGATGCAGTCGAGGAATGGTTGGCTATTAGGGGTATAGATTTTTTTAAACGAAAATTTAAATGAAGTGGTCAAAATTCAACCATGCTACAACGCTACTATGGTGCAGTTCCTGTACTCTCGCACTGCCGAGAACTTGCAACCCACTACAAACCCCAAATTCCATCTAATGGAGCATGTTGCAATGGAGAAGCTCTAAGAGGATCTCCACCCCCACTTGCCCAATCTGGTGGGGCAGGTTTGGTTGGGCCCGAGAGCCATAACAGTCCCCACTACGGTACAAGACACTGTTTTTCAAGCACCGAGCTTGTCAAACTTTGAGCGGAGTACCTCATGTTTGTGTGGACAAGGAAGTTTTGAGGAAGCCCACAGTTGACCAATTGCATTGTTCTTTTCCTTGTTTTTTGAGCTAGGGTGAATTAGCTAACTTTGGTAGCAATGCTCTAAGCATGTTGTACAACAATGGAAATGGAGAGCTCAGGAGCCAAGATGCTTGACTACAACTAATCATTCCATCTAGATACAACGTGGGTACACACCTCCAAATTAAGTTAAGTTATCCTATACAAAATAGTGAAATTAGGTTGCCTTGCTCCAAGACAGCTACTCTATAAGCCATTAAAATCAACAAATATTTTTGCAAATATTTCCATTTGTACACAAGGAGGTTCATGAGTTCCAACTATACAAATAACTTATTCAAAAGTTGCTCATTCTCATACAATAACAATAAATATTTATATAGTGTGAAATTGTGTGAAATTGTCAAAAAATTAGTGAGGTGCAACCTAAATTCACTATTTAGTGCACGTGAAGGTTATATTTAGTAGAGATTAAGTCATTTATGTATAAAAAAATTGCCACATGTCATATTGTGAATGGTGTGACGTGGCACGGACCCATAAAAAGCTGCCAAAGAAATTCAATCTCAGCACCTAAGTTCCAAATTAGACCTCCATGTAGGGTAGTTGTCATTTTGAGGGAAATGTGGGATGTTATTATCTGCTAGTCAGATGATGAAATTTGTAAGATTTGATGGATGCTCTTCAAATTTTGACGTAAGGTGTAAACATGAACCCCTTAGTCCTTACAGGCAATATGATTTTTTTTCCGATCAAGTGCTCAGATCAAAAAATATATTGCCTTGAACTTTTCGGGCAGCTTGGGTAGCTTTGGACAAAATGTGTAAAACTCCTCTATTTTTGAAATTTGGCAGGTATATAACTTACATGATACAAGATACAAATGTCAAGAAAATAGCCTTGTCTAGGGTTAAAATCTCACATGAGGAGGAGTTAAGGAGGAGTTGAACTTTGAAAAAAAGCATTTTTTTCAATTTTTTCCTCGCTGGCCTGAAAAGTGACATTTTTCCACTATTTGTACTCCGAAAGAGCTTCAATCCTAAAATGGAGCCTCAGTCCTAAAATGTAGGGGTTAAGGTAGGAGGTCCTAATATGGAGCGGGTTCTAAAATGGAATAGGCTCTATAGGTACATTTTGCACTCTCCAATGTATAAGCAATATACATTTGAGGAGGTGGTCCGTTTTAGAGCCCATTGAAATGAACTTTTTTGCAACTTCAAAAATTAATAACTAATTCCACAAAGCTCCAAAAAATATAAAATGACTTGGGTTAGATGCCAATTCCACTTGCCTTTCAAGGAAAAGTTACTGAAAATTATTTCAAGCAGTTACATTTTGCCAAAATTCAACTTCAGCCCTTAGATGGGCCATTTATGGACCTCCTACCTTAATCAACCACAAAAAGTTCAAATTATGACATTTATCCATTTGTCAACTCAAAATTTAACCCCTAAAGTCCCATTGTCCCCTCGGAGGACAATTTGGATTTTGGGTAGATTCCTGTGACCTTGATTTTTTATAAAACTTTCTCATAAGATAGAAAAAATGATTAGCTTTGTGAAAATATAACTTTTATTCCAATTGGTGCCCGGGAGCAAAAGTTATACCACAAAAACCCTAGAACTGAACTCGGCGGGCAACAAAATAAAATTTGCAAAAATTCAAAATTAAATTTTAAATTTCTTTTTGGAAATGATATATTTTCGTCTACATGTGAAGCTTTGATTCATTCTATTTGGACTAGTAATGAGAAAGTTATGGACAATCTTGTTCTTTGGGCAATCTAAGCATCTTCTTGAAAAAAAACTTATAGAATTCATTTATGAATGCAATTTTCACAATTTTTCAAAAACAATTGTTGGACAAGGTGAAGTTTACTTTCTAGAACAATCTCACCATTGGGATTATTGTGTTTCAATCCCATCTTAGAGCTATTAACCATTTAGTTTTTTTTTCAATCTTTGACCTACTTCTACTTAACAATTTTTTAAAGAATGAAAATCAAGTGTTCTTTTCTGGAATTTTTTTCTAGAATTCCAACACAATTCTTCAACACAAAAAATTTTAAATTCAAAGTTTGTAGTGCAAATTTTTTTGACAAATGACGGTCAAAGTCATCTAAAATTGCAAGCCAATGTTCAAAAAAGCTTTCATTTTCAACTTTGAATGCGAATCTCTTCCAATCTATACATTCAAACTTCATGAAATTTTTATTGCATGATCCAAGACAAGTAAAGTACAAGATCCTGCAATTAGATTTTAAGAAAAATTCTTTTTTTGTTTTCTTGGATAAATGCAGTAAAAGGGGCAGTTTTTAGTGGTTTTTGACAGATTAATGGCCTTCAGACTTTGGGGGTTAAAAATTGGGGTTGTGCAATTGGGGTCCATGATTTTAGGGTATGACCACTTGAGCAGTACGGTTCCTTGAGCTGTAGTTTTGAGACAAAACATTATACAATGACAATCCTTAACAAAGTACAATTTGTCTTTTTTAGAGGAATCTTATTATTATTTTTCCTATGGAGATAGTACCCTCTTGCCTTCATGTCAGGAAGCTCCTTTTCATTGTTTCCTGGACTTTTTAACCCTAAAAGGACTGGCTCACGACAACTGATTTCAAGACTCATTGTCCATCACTCTGTTTTAATATGAATGAAAAAATTTATATATGTATTTCTGAGATGAAGTCATATGTCTACTGCATGTAATAAAAATTTCAAATTTTTTGGAGAAAATTTGAAAAAACTGCGAAATTCTTAAGGAAAATAATGAAGAAAATTCATATCGAACGCAAAATATACCCCAAAAAATCTGAAATTCTCAATCATAAATGTATAATATAGTGTACAACATCAGAGTATTAACCCTTGAAGGACTGACCGGTGGCCGTGGAAATCATGCATTTTGATACCGTGTGACATCATCTCCTTTGAAAAAACTAAATATATTCATTGGAAGTCAAAGTATTGTAGAAGATCTCCCCTTTCCACCCCTAATACCGAGGACGACTGATTGCATTTCTGTTGTACAAGGAAAGATTCTTTGCCATTCATCGAACGAAAAACGTCCTCAGCGTCGTTTAAGGATTAATCAAAATTATTGTGTCACTCTAAAACATCTAGACTCATTACTGGGTTAAATTTTCCACCATCTTTCCACGATTATTTCCATCATTCTGATACCTCTATGTAAGTCTACACATGATTTMTTTCAAGGAAATGGCATTTCAACTAGTTTTAGGATGTTACGGGGTTATGGCACAGAAGGGAGTGTCACTACATGAAAGCATTCAATGTACTCGACCTATGATATCTAAATTAGAATAGAGTTTCCCAAATTTACTTTTAATAAATGGAATTTACATTAAAAATTTGGGCTTCAAAGTTATTCCTGCATAAAGAAAAAAACAAAATACGCTTTCATTTTCCAAATGTAACATAGTTTAGGACTAGGAACTAAATACGCAAAGTCCAAACTATGTTACATTTGGAAAATGAAAGTGTAAAAAAGAACGGTTGATTACTCCCTCTATCCTACTACAAACCTCAAAAAAATTCATGTTGAGGTATTAATTGTATGTTAATCATAGTGCCAGCAATACATGCATTTAAGAACTACTAACCCATCTGTCATATCTATACAAAATCTCAAGTCTAGACATCATTCAGGCATCCACAATTCATGTAGAAAGTATGATATTTGAGCATAGTTTGTAAATGCTGTCAACACTGTCATTTTAGATGATTTGAAAAGTGGTGGCAACAATGGGATTCAAGAAATATTTTCTCCAACCTCAATATCCCCAACAAAAAAACTTGACCCATTTTATGAACAAATTTTCATAGGGCCCAATTAGTCAATGAACACATCGTCAACACAATTGTCTGAAGAAGCAACAAATGCAAGGTGTCGCATATGGGCAAGGCCAAGCTTGCAAGGCTACAGGAATGCTCCCAAATTGTTTTAATTGGCCCCACAAGGTCCTTCAACATGGCGAACACTTACTCAATAGTCAAAATGAAGAATTAAGCTTTTTAGTGGTACTAGTCTTGTGTCTTTTAATCCTAGAAGGGCCTGAAAGCCCTTTGCGGCCGTATAGTATATTATGTATTTAGTGGTATTTGAATAGAAAAAAATGAGCAAATTCTTTACAATACACAATAAATTAACGATCATGATAGTATGCAAATAACAATGCATAACAATTCATATGTTATACCACAATTGAAGAGTCATAAGGCTAAATATAGGTCATATAGAGGGACCCCAAGGGCCTTTCAAGGGTTAAACATGGAATGAAAATGCTACACTCTAACACATGCACTGCAAACATACCATTTGAATCTTACCAAGGATCTTACCAAATTTGAATCTTACCAAGGATATTAAAATTGCAGGCTAACCAGGTGAACTTTATACTTGAAACTGTGTTGTATAGCGTTTTTTTAGGAGAAAAAAACAATGAAATTATGTGTTAACCCCCGTATAGACCTAGTTTTTAAGCATCATAGTGATTTGGAGCAACTCACTACAAATGAAATTTTTATTTTACTTTCTTTGAAATTTTTGCACAACTTGTAGACAAGGTTTTTCCCTTAAGGTCCCAACAATTTTCAAAATCTTTGATCCCATGGTTAAAAAGTTATTGTATGATATGTAGTTTATTCCTTTGGCAGCGTAGTCTAGGCAGACCAAAAAAAATCATTTTTTTAAGGAACAAAAATTTGAAATTGGTTTTCTAGATTTACACGTACGTGGAAAGATTTGTATCATTTTATTTTGATTACTGAGATGAAAGTTGTGAGGAGATTTAGTTTGTGGGCATTTATGGATTCTCTACTCTAAAATTAACTTTGAAGTCCTTTATTTAACTAAATTTCTAATATTTTTTTAACAAAATAAAACAATAGGATGTAGATTTTTTATTACAACATTACAAAGATTGGAATTGACATTTTTCAATTTTAACCCCTAAAGTCCCGAGGCCATTTTTCTGTCAAAAACCACTGAAAACTGCCATTTTTGTTGCATCACCTAAGAAAACAAAAAAAGAATTTTTTCTTAAAATATAACTACAGGATCTTGTACTTAACTTGTCTTAGATCATGCAATAAAAATTTCATGAAGTTTGAATGTATAGATTGGAAGATATTAGCATTCAAAGTGGGAAAAGAAAGCTTTTTTAAACATTGGCTTGCAATTTCAGATGACTTTGACCGCCATTTCTCAAAATATTTTGTACTAGAGACTTTGAATTTAAAATTTTTTATGTTGAAGAATTGAGTTGAAAGTCTAGAAAAAAAGATTAAAAGAAAAAATACTTGATTTTCAATCCTTAAAAAATTGTTAAGTAGAAGTAGGTCAAAGATTGAAAAAAAAACTAAATGGTTAATAGCTCTAAGATAGGATTGAAACACAATAATCCCAATGGTGAGATTGTTCTAGAAAGTAAACTTCACCTTTTCCAACAATTGTTTTTGAAAAATTGTGAAAATTGCATTTAGAAATGAAACCTAGAAGTTTTTTTTCAAGAAGATGCTTAGATTGCCCAAAAAACAAGATTGTCCATAACTTTCTCATTACTGGTCCATATAGAATGAATCAAAGCTTCACGTGTAGATAAAAATATATCATTTCAGAAAAAAAGATTTAAACATTTAATTTCAAATTTTTGCAAAAAAAAATTTGTTGCCCGCCGAGTTGAGTTCTAGGTTTTTTTGTGGTATAATTTTTTCTCCCGGGCACCAATTGAAATAAACGTTATATTCCCACCCAGCTAATCAGTTTTCTATCTTACGAGAAAGTTTCAAAAAGTTTCATGAAACATCAAGGTCACAGGTTCCTGAAATCCAATTTGTCCCCCCGAGGGAACAATAAGACTTTAGGGGTTAAAACTACATTCTTAACAATTTGGTATTTTTAAATCATTCTCTATCTATTTCTACTTACTATTTTTGTCCTGTATCTTGCACAAGTCCAAATGATTTGAAAATTTTCAAACTTGTAGCCAACTTGTCTTAAAGGATGAATCCAAAGAAACACGAACATCATGGATGTCTTTTCATACAAATGTGACCTTGTGAATTGTAGTTGCCCTGTTTTTTGTAGGGCCAAAAAAAGAATTTTTGTCAATTGAAGCACTAATTAATATCAGGCAATCTACATGGCGAAAGTATTTGAGATTTTTTCCCACATCTTCTGAAACTAGTGCATTACAAGATCCTAAAGCTACATGTGTCCAAAACTATTTTTTGGTTCTAAAATTTGGTACATGTGCTAGAAATGGCAGCTTTGGAACATTTTTAGTGAAAACATAGTTAAGGACCTTCAGGGGTCAAAAGCTATGGACTAACCTAACTTACAAGCTCTAGGTCTCTACCCGGTTCACCCAATACATGGTCTAAGTCAAATTTTGAAAAAGGGAAATGGTACTAGTTATTGTGATTTTACGTGGAGCTTTGCATTTGCCATCTGTTGGAGGTTACTGTAAAAAAAAACTGCCTSAATACTAGTGTGAGATTTGGTAAAGACCCAACATTAACCATAAAAAGAATGTTGTAAGCAATTCCCTCACCAAGAATCCTACCATATAAGTTGAAACATGAAGCATCCTTGTTGGGTACTTGTAAGAGCACCAATCAATCAAGATCAAGACAAAACAAAGGTATTCATACGTTCATGTACTTAACAATCCTTAACTATATCTATAGAACAATTCTACCCTCCTTTGATGTGCACATGAATAACCAATAATCCAGTGACTCTTTCCCTTTGCTCAAAATTGGCACTAGGCTAAAATCCCAATTGAAACAACAAGTTGAAACAACAATTTTTTWAAATATCACTGCAACATTTTTGAAATCTAACATCTATGTTTAGGGTAGATTTCAGAACTAAAATCTACCTATTCAAAATGACATATTAAAAAAAGTCGTTTGCACATCCAATATTCAAACAACATCAAAGAAATCGTGACATTTGAATGTTGTTGTAACCTTCTGTAAGAGCGGTTCAAACAAGATCCAAATGTTGTTTGGGATGTTGTTTCAACGGAAATTTTGCACTACTGTGGTACCCTCTCTCCCAGTAGCAGAGGATGTCGTTTCAACCGAAATTTGGCACTAACTTACTGTGGTACTCTGTCTCCCAGTAGACGATACACCCTCGTCAATCAAGCCTGACAAAAGAAAACCAACCAATCCAGCAAATCSAAGACCAGAGCCAAATTTCACAAACCCTAAATTCTCCAAATCCAGCTACACGTACCTTCAATCTTCAATCTGCTCCAGACGTTGCATACTTAAAATTTGCACAACTTTCAAGAGCGTAAAACATACATATCCACCCACCACAATCTTGCAACCTTTCAGCTGTTCAAATCGCGTTYCAATMAACATGAAAATCTCAAGARTTGAAGAAATTTGAGAACCYAGCACTCCTCTGGCTCTGATAGAGATATTGCAATTCCCCGCGCGCTTCACTCGGCAATACAATTTCACCAGGCTACGATCACAATTTCTATCACTGAATGAAACTCCGCAGGCTAGGTTTGAATTGACCMCGAGACTCCTGATCGATGCTTTCTCGTRCTCCAACAGCCGAGTTCAATTCAAATCCGATCCAATACCAATCAAACAAACAATACAAGTGTCAGTGGCTCCCTCCCTCGATTGTCGATTGATCCCAATTTCWAAAATTTCTAAACCAAGCCCTAATCAGAACAAACTGCGAAGAGGCACTCGGTCTTTCCGTCAGTTTGAGTACATATTCAACGTCAAGCAACCCTAAAGTCTATCTGTTTCATTTGATCATCATCATACCTCCTCTAAGAAGTAGATTTCTTTAAAGTCAGAAGAAATTGGCGAGAGAAAAGAGGAGCCAATGGCGAGCCTTTTCACATGAAGGAAGGGTGACACCCCTTTTTGTTGATTGGAGCGATTCTCAAGGAATTTCTTACCTTCAAAGGCTTGATGGGAGCTCCACAACTCACGCTCAACCAACCAAATTGAAAAATTCCTCAAGATATGTTTCCTCAAGAACATTTCTTCACCTCTAGAGGAGAACTCGTGGCACTCTCAATTCTTGAAGAAACCGAGCTACACTTGCCATGAACTGCCAACCATAGAACATCGCATGCACATTTTGCAAGAATTGCAACCGTGTCGAAGCAGGTATAACAACCCCTATTGCCAAATCCCCGCACTAGTAGAAACACGATTTGCTTATATTAGACTTCAATGGTCTGTCTTTAGACCTTGTGTGGACTTAAGTTATACGCTTAGTATAGTGGGAGACCCCCTTTCGAAGGCATTCCGGGCGATGAGGGCCCTATCGCGACGGAAAGGGTGGGAGTTCAAGTATGAGGAGTAGGGCCCTCACAGCCCGGAATGCCTTCGGAAGGGAGCCTCCCACTTTGTTAAGTAGTGGGCGGGAGGCAAGATATTGTGCCAACGCCTCATATCGTGCCAAGGTCTCCATGGCGGGTAATTACACAATATAACTTCCACAATTTTCCTATAGGCGCAAGCTGGCCACTGTTTAATGTCAAAGTGAACCATGTTTCTCCTTGTACCAATAAATATGATCTCACTTGTACGTCCTAGTTCACAAAAAAAACCCTGCAATAAAAGCACTTTAGTTAGTTTATCCTTTTTGCAAGTAGACAAACAATTCATTTCTCAAACGCAATGCTTTAGTGCTTTACTAACACTAAATAGTGAAATTAGTTGCTTTACCCCGAGATTGCTACTCTACAAGCCATCAAAGTCAATTAATATTTCTACAAATATTTTCATTTGTACACATGGAGATTCATGAGTTCCAACTACACCAATAACTAGTTCAAAAATAGTGCATTCTCGTACACTAACCGTAAATCTTTATGTAGTGTGGAATGTCAAAAAATTAGTGAGGCACAACCTAATTTCACTAGTTACTTTAACTTTCTCACACTCTAGTAAAGCCACAAGGAAAAATACAAACCGAGTTAATTGAAACAAAATTTCCAAATAAGAGATGAAATCATCAATTGAAGCAGTTGCATGAAAAACATGATTGATTCACCAATAAAGTGTTCTACAATTGAGTACTTCCAAGTGAATCCCAAATAGCTATAGAGTCAATGTAAGCTTCATTTTCAAAATTTAAGCAAATTTCTATATTTTTAAAAGTGTAACATGCCATAAAAGAATTCCAAAATCATCATATTTGGAGAATATAGGAAAATCAACACCTAAACGTAGAATCCAAAAAGGAAAAGACATTTCATAAAGCCTATAATATGCAAGAAAGTATCAAAGTTGCAAAATAATTGTCAATTTGTGATTGCATTTTTGGAATACCCTTAGAATGAAAACACTTATTTGTGTTTGGATCAAGTATCGAATCAAGGAAATATTTTGGATCTAGGATTTGGACAAGGTAATCTACCATGATACCAAATTTCAAATTTAGATTAAGAAAATGGAGACATGAAGCATCAAAGTGGTGGTGTTTGAAATTCATGGAGCCCAAAAGAGTGTATTTTGAGAGCTTCAATCTTATGGAATATTAGTGATATACTTCTGAAATTTGGAGGATAATTTTTCATAACTTATCATCTACTTCATTTAAAAATTTGGCTACAATAGAACTAAAGCATTAGGACTATTTAAGAGATGAAGAGTATAAAAAGACTTTGCGAAAAATCTTTTTACAACAAAGGCCCCATGTTATTTTGCCCTAATTGCAAAATATTGTGACACAAGAGACACCATTTTTTGACAAATCATTCAAAGGACACAAATCTTCTTTTACCGTGTCTTAAGCGTTAAAATTTTGATGCTTAAAATCTTTTTCTCTTGCAGCCAAGAATCTCTTTGTAGCTAAGTTTATTTTTCAAAATCACATTGTTATATACATTACTCTCTACTTTACCATTGACAACACATTTTGAAAGATGTGAAATTCACAATGCACTTGCACAACAAGAAAGAAGCCAAAAAGTAGATTATTGGAAGGCAAACCATTGGTTTATTGAACAAGAAAGAAACCAGAAGTAAATTATTGAAAGGCAACTCATTGGTTCATTGGACTCATGAACAATTTTGTTGAAGGATATTGAGAGTATTGCACCCAAGAAAAAAAAGATTCTAAAAAGTGATGGAATTTTTTTTTTAATCAATGGTTACATTTGTTGAAATCAATTTAAACTCTAGTCACATATTGTAAAAATATTTTAAAAAGTATAAATTTCATTAAAGTATCTTATGAATACTAATACAAATTGAATTTCACGTTGAAAATTTAATTATTTGAATTGGTTTGTGTTTAATCTGTGTTATTTTTAATGCAATTGTACTAATTTTAATGCAAATTTAGTACAAACCCATTTTAGATCAAGGTATTATCAATGCATATTTGTAGTACTAGTGGAACCTTCAAATATCAAATGAATTTTGTATGGTAACTTGAAGAAGTATCTACAATGAAATGATCAAGGAAGATGGGAGGAGAGGTCCTTCATATAGTGAAATTCATTAATCTTCATCAATCTCTTAAGGGTATGAAATAATTTTAAGGAAGGTGGGAGCTTGACGTCTCAAAAGAAAAATGCACTATTTAATTGTGTTCACACCACAATTTTAGACCTCATTTGAGATTTATATTTAATTGAAATTTTATTAATGTAATCATTTGGAGCATCTCTACCAGTACACTCCAAACCCAATCTCAATAGCATTTTGCATTCCCTTGCTTCACAACAAGTCCACCATGCACTAACTAATGTTTAAAGTTTGAGCAATTACTCCGAATTTGACTTCCACCTCTAGGGCTTTAAATTCTAGGGCCCATGCTCTTCTCCATTGTGCCCAAAACAAGAATCTATTTCGATTTATTATCTTATTAAACCAAATTGTTCCAAACCTAAGCAAATGGTCGAGATTTTGAGATTGAAGACAAAAGAGAGGTGACAAAAAGAGCTAGAGTACGTGTGAGATGTTTCAAGGCTCCACAAATCATGCTAGGTCAATCTCACATTGATGATAAGGCAAATGGCGAGTTGATTCGAAGTGACATGGTAGAATACGTATAAGGCAATGTCCGAGGAGGGAATTAATATTGAGGAGGAAAATGAATTGAGGAAGAGGGTTGAGCTCCATGAAGAGGCGCATTTCTTCCTATGATCCTCCACAACAAGGACATTTCTCGACATAAGTAAACTATTGCCAAGAAATCAATTAAAAAACATGGAATATTTCGGATGAAAATTGGATGTTGTAGGGGAATAAAAAGTGTCATGCCCGATTATGAAGGCAAAATGACTTGATTGGAGATTGAAACCCACCCGCAAAAGTAAATAGACAATTTGCCGGCAGTGGTTTATAAATAAAGAGCCTTCATAACTCACTTGGCATGGCATGGCATATTTGAAGAGAAACAATAGATATAACAAAAGAAATCAAGTTGACTTATATCTCTCATTTTCTTGGGGGGGTTTGAAGTCTCTCATGAATAGTTGTAGACAAGTGAAGGGACAATTTGATGCCAATGTTTTTTCTACAAGTTCTCTTAATCTTGTTCATAAATTTTTAATGGAGACTCTAAATTACATTCAGATTTTTGGAGTTGAAGTCAACTTGGTTTCCCACATTTTAGTAATTGATCAAGTTTTAAAAATATTGGTCTATAATGTTTAAATGCATGAAGTATTGTGGTAAAAACAATTTGCGCATTTGGCTTGACAATGAGAGGATGAGCTCTTTTATATCCTAACTTACRTATTTTTYTRYAGTGTGTTGTACCTCCTAYCACCCCACTTYTATAAACCATTTTCTTTCTCTACTCAAATGAATTTTCATGTGGCTTGTAAATATGTATGCAATTCTTACCATCAAAGTAATTTTCTTGATTTGATCTAAATTGAGTTTGAAAATGTCAAAATAAAGTAAATTGGATGATGAATTAACTAGTCAATTTAATTAATCATTTGGCAAGGAGGTGTCTAATTTTCATTAGAAAAAGAATGGGGCCTCAAGATGTTTGCCACACATAACAAAAAAAAAGTGCAAATTGAAAAAATTGAAAAAATACTATAATTTGAAATTTGAGGTGACATCAAATTGCAATTTTTTCAATTTTTTTTTCAACTTACACTACTAATCCATCTATGGCAGACTTCTTGAGGCCTTATTCTTTATCTAATGTAAATGGAGTATTTAATGCTTGAGGGTGGGATGAAGCTAAGGAGCATTATAAAAATGTTAAGTCTGATCATTCAATCAAAAAAGTTTGTAAATGTACACTATGACTTATTTGAGTGCTGAAAAAGATGAGATTGTTAACCTCTAAAGGATTATGATTTTGAGAAAAATTGTCAGAAACTACCATTTTGTGTAGCATTGATTAGAATTCAAAGTAAAAGAACTCTTTTAACTTCAACCAAACAAAAGTATACTAGACTGTACTAGCAATTAAAGTATAGAACTTTTTTTTTAGCAAATTTGGTCGTATAGATTGCACAATTATAATGTGGAAAGTGTGGAAAAAAAAGTCATTTTTCTAGTACATCTTGGGATTTACAAATTGAACATCTACACAATTGAGTTCTACATCTTTTTAGGTATAAAACTTAGAAACAAATAAAGGATCTAATTTACTCTAAATTGCCCTATAGTACAAAGATGTCAAGAAAATTGGCAACACACTAGTCATTTTTTGATGATTTCTTTCGCACTAAGGAATTTTTTATTTGAAATCAGCATGGTGAAAAAAAAAACTTTTGGATTATGTGAAAAATATATCAAACACTTTAAAATCAAAGGTTACAAGATTATAGTGTTTGTTGTAAAAAGATTTTTTTTTTTTTGAACTTGGTCAATAAGGTTAATTTTTAATCCTCTTAGAATGAGCTTTTTACATTAAACACAGTTTTTCTTGGCAATTATGTACTATGTCATATAAGTTACATGCATGCCAAATTTTAGAAGTAGATGAGGAACTTCATACTATTTTGAATGAGCACAACTTTAATTATTATTGGATTTTGCCTATATCCAACTATATGAAATTTTGTAGTAACATTGATTTTCAAGGTGATAATAACTTTTTTCCTCCCTTTGACAAATCAATGTACCAAAATTTTGACTTTTCAAAGGAAAATAATAATAAAAAGTTGAAGACCCTCTCCAACTTCTTTCAAGTTTGCTAAAATTTCACGTCACAAATCCATGAGTGTCAGGGAGGCACTTTCTATGTACAGTATGTTCATGTAATAGTTAGAATATCCTCAGCTTAGCATTGTAAACAATCTGAAATCCAACAAATTGGATGAGAACAAATAGCCTCTATTAGAATGAGCTTCAAGTTCACACGTCACATTTGGAGAGTTTGCAGAGCCCTTCAATAATAGGGTGATTGCAAGAAACACCAGTCCAATTTTGTGTCACGTGTTGCGTGATGATCTAATTTTTGGCCATAACTTTTGTGTTTTGGCTCCAAATGACTCAAAATTTACAGGAAAGGTACTCATGGCTACTATAGACCTTGCCTGATTTTTTTGTAGTTTCCAAAAATCGTATACTATCCTAGAATAGAGCTCAATTCTATGTCACACTTGCCAATTTGGAGGTTTTTAGTACCTAACCACTATGTTTTTTGAAGAAGTAGATTGTAAAATTTGTTAGGCTAGTTTTTCTAATAAAAATACACTTTTCCAGGAGAAGGATTTCCAAAATCATGTTCCAAGTGTGTTTTATACTGGTCTAAAGAGTGTGGTATATAGGTTGCATTTTGAAACATATAAATAATTATTTTGGTGGATTTTTTGGTGGATAACCATCTCCACAAAGTTCTTACAAATGGCCACCTTTTGTTTTTTGAATTTACGTATTTTACTATTTTAAAGTAATTTTCACATCAAAACACCTATTTTCTTGAGATTTGGCACTTTTTTAGTTCTCATAGTTAGAGAATTTTTCTATGAATTTCCTTTGGTGGTTATCTTCACCTTAAAGGTGAGTATATTGACTATATTTTTAAGATTTTTCAAAAATTAGTTTTCTATTTTTAAAGTACTCTAGAAAGTTTATGAGTATTATTCCAAAATGCAACAAATAGTACAAGTGTTTCTTGCAATCACCCAATACTCTTGGACTAAGTTTAAATGAATTTTTTGTGCTTGAATTACAACTTGTGATGGAATCTTGTCTTACATTCTAAAAAAGATTATTTGTGATTGGTCAACTAACTGTATATCGGGCACATAAAAATAGAGCAGGGTACGATACCTTGAAATTGAAGGTGGAATGAACCTTGATTTTTTGAAATGCTAATGTAGAGGCCTAGAGTGAGGATGGCATGATGATTTTAATAAAACAACCTCACCAAACTCTTCATTCATTCACATGGGAGTAAAACCTTGCATTATGCTTCTCATGTTCTTGAGCTCACCTACAAAAATCAATGAAGAAGGCAAAATTTAAAGTAACAACAACATAATTGTAAGGCTCTATACTAGATAAACAACAATATGGGATGACAACCACTTGAGCAATTAGGCATATTTCTTGAATGTGTGTTTTGAAAGAAAAAAATTTTCTTGTGTAGGGAAATTGAATTCAGAAATATTTGAAATCTGTTTATAATTTTTTCATCAAAAATGAGATAATTGTGAATTTTTTCACGAAGATTCTCTAAAAAACTATTTTTGTTATATAGTTCATCCTATTTCCGATCATATGTTTGTTACAAAATTGATGAAAGTGATAATCGTGGCTTTCAATGTACATATTGTGATCATTCTAAGCTTTCAATCTACACTTCTTGGACATTTATGTTGCTCTGGCTAGTATGTGTCAATTGTAAGCAACAATGTAAACCACAACTGATTGGAAATACAACCTATACTATGAAAAGAAGAAGGGGGCAAAAATGAGTTGCCTACTCTATTAATTTACTGATTGGTTGGACCCCATAGCCTCTCTCCAACAAAATGCACCGTTGAATACACAAAAGAAAAATTCAAATTTACAATAATTTGTACTAATAAGTTAGACAATGTGTAACATTCATTCAACAAAGTCATTATATTTTGAAATAATGCAAGTCAAAATATTGTGTATTTTATGTATCCAAAAATAGAAAATTTTGTAGCAAGACAATAATTCTAACTTAAAGGAATGCAAATTTTCCTTCTTTATTATTAGGATAATTTAGTGTAGTAGCATGGTTCCAAATTTTGCACATACACAATAGGCATTGTGAAACCTACCCAATAAATTAACTACATCTACTTGAAACTATGAGAGTTTTCTATTGCATCAGGTTAAAAATCTTGAGTTGTACGGTGGATAGTGTATGGGATCCTAAGCCTATTTTGCCTTCCAAGCAAAGGACCTTTGGCAAATTTTTAATTCAATACATGACTTTAAGTGAAAAGGGGGAGCACCCACCAAAACACCCAKATTTGTGTCCTACCATCTTCAAATCACCATAATACATGCTCTAAAAATTAGGGCAGCCTCCTAGACTTAAATCTCAACAAAAAAATGTCTAATTTGGACCCAAAATGGGCTATATGGACTCTTAAAAACTACTCACATCACACCACTATTAGAAGAAATACGTGATTAATGTGATAGATTTTAGATGACACCTATTTGAAAACCCATGTTTTTATGTGAAAGACAACGTTCAACACAACGTCTTCATGTTATGTTGGATGCTATTTCTATCATAAAAACATGAATTGTCAAATCCAATGTACCTCACATTAGATGTTTTTTGGAGCAATTAGAAGACTGCGAGTTCCCAGGTTGTGGAAATACATTGGGAACTCTGGGAATTCTGCCACGTAGGCAACCTGACTTGGCTAAGAGACTGCCATGTCAAATAATATTAATTAATTAAATTTTCAAATTAATTATTAAATATTTTAAAAATAAGTTTTTGAAAAAAAAGGTTTTAAAAAAAAATTCCGTTTCTTTATATTTTATGAGATTTTTGAATTTATTTATTTATTTATTT
This sequence comes from Pleurozium schreberi, assembly GCA_006891605.1. Classification (NCBI taxonomy): domain Eukaryota; kingdom Viridiplantae; phylum Streptophyta; class Bryopsida; order Hypnales; family Hylocomiaceae; genus Pleurozium; species Pleurozium schreberi. The sequence goes on along the minus strand of VACF01001471.1, from coordinate 75,691 downwards.
ATTTATTCATTTTTGTGAAATTCAAAATTTTAGACTAATAGTTGTTGGTTTCCTGGATAGGGAACAGTTTCGGGGAACAACCCCAAAACAGTCTCCTATGAGAGTGAAAAAAGCAAAATCCCTCAATCACCAATTTCAAATGCAATACCATGAAATTATATATGTGTGTATATCCCCAAGACAAGCATTTAATCCTCATCATGCACCTTGCTCTAAATCCATAGACTTATCACCTTGAGTCATTGACATCCTTTCTAACTAGATTGAGTCATTAACCTTGGAGCGCACGGACGTCCAAAAATTGAACAATGAATAGATTGAAACTATAGTTTCATCCTCCTAACTGCTTGAATGAAAGTTCTAATTTGTAGAGATACTAGATCAAGTTGTTGTTCTATCTAAGGGTTAGATTTGGTGTTATTAGAGCACATATTTTTCTAAAATTACCAATGTGCAAGTATGTCAAGTGGTTGACGAGGCCAAAATTGCATTGATTGTAGTTCAAAATTGGATTTGCCAATATGAGGTCATAGATTTTAAGAACACAAAAATTCCAAAAAATCACCATGTTAAGAGAACCTCATTTCAAATCCATCCCAACAAATTTTACTCCAAAAATGGTAATATTTTGCTTCGTATCAAATTTTGAAGGAATTTTGAAATTTCCCTTTCAAAATTTATAAAACAATAATGGTGATAGCATTGGTGAATCTAACCGTATGGATGGAATCTACAACTCTCAGTCTACAACTACTTTTTGTATATCAATTCCAAATTATGCTTCCAAATAGCACTATATTAAGGTTTTTCTGAAGTCATCAATTTGGGGATGAATCAGGACGCTCTAGGGTTATCATAGAAATACAAGAATTCATGAATTCATGGACACACCAAATGCAACCATGGCACCTCCCATTTCATAGACAACACACCTGGCCATGGCCTCCTTAGTGAGGAAATAGTTAGCTCTTCATGGGAAAATTTGAGTGAGCAAATCACTTCTTTTAACCATATCCAAGTCCATTCCCACATTAATTGTATAGATGATTGTGTTCCTTCCGAAATACGATTTCTCATGCCTCGATATTGTTTCTTTTATTTTTCTCCTTACTACCCCACGTCAAAGTCAGGTTTGACATAGTAAATAAAGCCTCATTGTAACAAAGTGCCACGTGGCATCTTGTCAATGGTGTGAGGTGACGTGAACCCTCCGAGAATTTGACGCAAAAATCCAATTTGGGCACCTGAGTGCCAAATCATACCTTTGCAAATGGTACCCCAGGTTGCTCTCAACACACAGAACAGAAGCCAAAACCAACAGCCAAAAACATTGAGCCCACACAGGGCAGGCTGTTGGATCTGTCCAGTTGATGCAGTTTTTTTTTTTTGTTGTTGTTGTCCCACAGTTTTAACCCTTTTAACCCCTCATCGCCGAATGGGACGAAAAGTGCCCTCCACAGTCTGCAGTCCACTTTGAAGTGCTCTGACTTTTGCATCCAATGTCAGAATTCAATAAAACTTGTCGGAAAAGTTGCGCATAGTAGTCTAGTATCTATGGTAAAATTTTCAGATCAATCCAAGACGTATCGAGTTTCTGAAAGTCATTCGAAGTTCTCAAGTTCAATTTGGGTTCAGCACACTGCATTGTGATGGCTGCAACTTCGGGGGATTGTATCTTTTCCATCAAATGTTTGTTTTCAATCAAATTTGTTGGGTTTTGTTTCCATATAGGTCTAGTTATTGTGGTAAAACTTTCATGCCAATCCAAGTTGTTTCTAATGTTTGGGAGAAATTCAAAGTTCAAAATCCAGAAATTTTTGCATTTCAGTGAACTTCGGCGGCTCGTAACTTCTTCATATATGATCCTATTCCAAAAAAATTTGTTGGTAAAGTTGCGTTTACTAGTCTAGTTTTTTTGGTTAAAATTTCAGATCCATCCAAGATGTTATGAGTGACTGAGAAGCATTTTAGTAGAAGGAGGTTCAGCCACAAATGCAATTTTTTGCTAATTTCTTCACTGTTATTTGACATTTCAAATCCATTTTGCAAGCACAATGAGTTAATTTTATGATATTTTTTTTCACCAAAGTGTTCATATTCTAATTTGGAATCACTTTGTGGTTTAAAGTTTTTTCATTTGAGTTGGTTTAGAGATTGAATTTCACCTCCAAATGTGTTTTTCAGAAAATTTCAGCACCTTTTTTCAAAACTAAAACATTATAATCTTTCAATCTATAGGGTCAAATGACCTCCAATTTTTTCCACACCATCTACAACATGCACACTTCAATATCGTACGGTTAAGATCTTCATAACTTACTAAAATTTAGACTTTCAACACTTGCAAAGGGAGGATGCTTTTAAGCATGGTTGGAACTTCGGCAATGAGGGGTTAACTAAAAGATTGTGAACAACAAAGAGATCCTAAATGATTTTCTATGCTAATCCATTGGTACAATACGATCAAGAAATGATCAAGTGTGCGATTTTCGGTGCGATTTTCTTGASAATGAAAAAGACGCTCTAATTGTCACTTTATATCCTCATATCTTTTTTTCTACATGTCAAAATGATTTGAAAAAAATGATTTGTCAATCTCATGATGATATTTACCCATGGAAAAAAATTAAAGTTTTTGAAGCACTTTGACCATTCCAATTTCAACATTCACATTTTAGAGTATGTACAAAGTATTGCCTAATTGAACATCTTTCATCAATCTTGTCAACAATGGCATTTTCTCACTGAAATTGTTCAATTTCGTTAATCTTTTTTACATAGGAAGGCTAGAGAAGTCTTCTTTCATTTCCATGATGGCAATCATCAAAACTATTCCATATAGATGAGGAATTATGCTTGTTACAAGAGCTAGTCAGAAACAAGAGCTATGCTCACTCCCACCTCCACCCCCGGTCCTTCAAGAGTTAACCCTTGAACGACGCCGGGGTGACCCAGTAAATCATCATTTTCTAAAACCGTGGGAATCATTGGCCTAAAAAATTCAAAAACAATTGTTGGAAGTTAAAGCATTGTAGAACATCTTCGCTTCCACCACAAATTCCGAGGATGGATAGTTGCATTTCTGTCCTACACAAAAAGATGCTCTCTCATTCATTGACCATGAAATGGCTGTGGCGTCGTTTAGGGGTTAAGTGTACAAATTTGTTAGTAAAAACAAAGCCACACATGAAAAGCAGAAGTACCCAAGGTTGTAGACAACTACATTGTCCCTTGGTGCTTTACAATATAAATAGTTAGATCTTTTGAGTGGATAGTGAGATAGAAGTTTTTAGTAATTGATTTTAGATGATTTTTTATTTAATTTCACTCCCATCCCCCCCATTGGGCCTCATTAATCCCCGGCCTCCACCCATTCTTGTATTTTCCATAATCAATTTGGTGAGCAATCGATATGGGTTGATGCCATTTCCATTTGTATTTTGTATGTATTTCTTGTCCTTATCCATATTCCGTATTTGTCTTCTATATCCCTATCCGTATTTGTATTTCATAGTATCCATATCTATATTATTTATTTTTCAAGATCGACAGCGTTGGAGAGGGGGATTCTTGTTTACAAGATCAACGACTCTCAACTTTTACAAAGAGTGGGTGGGTGGAATAATAGCAACCTCAATTTTTGGTTCATATTTTCAGTATATAATTAGATCTGTACTTGGAGATGGAGTAGACAAAATACTATGAMTGTCAAATGCAAAATTGGAAAACCAAACAACTTACTAGGTATAGAAGATTTTGAGGTTTGCCCATAAAAGTGAAGGTTTTCATTTTGATGGATAGTTGGACAGGTAGCAACATTCAAAGCATGTATAGTGGGCTACGCCAAAGATATGTGATTCTGCCCTTAGTTTTGAAAATAAATATCTATGAGAACCACATACTTCTAGTGAGATTTTTCTCCCTCAAAAAATGGAGTCCATTGTAGCAAATACTTGCAGTTTTTACTGATCTCTCCTAGGATCCATTGTAAATGCATGCACAGTTTAAGGATGTCCTCCTATTAGTAGACATATATTAGGGTGCAATGTTACCTTTTTGTGCTTTGTTTCCAATTAATGAGTACTTAACTATCATAAGTCAATAGAGTTAATATAAAAGATTGTCCTCAATTATAACAATGGTGTCAAAAGAAGGTTTAAATAAGAATAGTACAAAAGAAACACAACACCAAACCATCAAACCCTAGTTTTGGTGCTTTAAAAAGTTTTGTCCTAAGTTTTTCTCAAATTTTGTCTCCTAAGTTCCACATTGCACACACTTTACCACTAACTCTATATAATGGCACAAAAATTTGGCAACAACTTTACAATTCAAGATGCACAAATTTCATTGCATAAATTTCTCCAATTTTATTAGCAGTATTCCCAGATGATGTATTGTACAGTGGGTTTGCGTAAAGATAAGTGATGGCATTTTGGGTAATCAACTTTTTTTAACATAACGTAAAATAGAGTTGACATTTTTATGTTTTGCACAAGTAAAATTGATATCTAATGCAATTCCAATCAAGTATATCAAAGTTCAATTTAAAAAACAAAACTCAGTTTTTGGTGATTTTTTACTTTAATTTTCATGGCTTTACATGAAAACGTATTAAAAAGCATTAGTTATGAATTTTTTAATTTGATTGCAGAGATATGTAAAAAAACTCTAGTGGTTCTAGGCTAGGGAGAAGTGCTTTAGGACCACTTAGATATTATGTGTTATTCACGAATCATGAATGCCTCATTTATTTGTGAACACAAAATTCAAATTGACAATAAGAAAGAAGCTTGTATATATAAATTTYAGAGTACATATTTCTCTTGCTTGATTTATGACACTCTATTCATGCATTATGGAACTTTCTTGAACATGTTGAGCACCCCATTCAATGTTTCTTGACTTTTTTGCTTTTTCTAAAGACACATGTTAATTCATTATTGCTAAAGACTATGACCATCAATAGCAACCTAAGGACTTTTCACTTTGGAAAATCGTATCTAATTCATTCTAAGTCAAAAAATTACGATTTATATTGCCATTTGTTTCTTTTCCATTTTTTTGTCTACTAAGAAATTGGAAATCATTAGACAACCACTTTCTTCCACACATTTGTTTTTCTCCTTAAGTGAGCCACTAAAGCCATCTATGAAAAACACAGGAAAGAAAATTGGATGAAAAATATTGGTTCTCCACTAGTTACATACTTTCTCGTATGTTTGTCATCCACATTATGGATGTCCATGTGTTTACTGGTTAAGATGTTGTCTGTAGTCCTTCTATTTGAAGTCTTCACATGTCATTGTTCTGAATATCTACACATACGTAGAAACTAAGTGCAAAACTTAGCTTAAGAAAAATGAAAACACTCTATTGGTAGAAAGAAAAAAAAGAGGTTAACTACATCTTTAAAAAAGTTCAATTTTTTCTTCAATACAGTTGCAACCATCTCCATATTAATACCCAAAAGGAATTTCACCTCCATTACATACAATTGTATATGGAAACTAGCCACTTATACGCCCTCTTTGAAGAGGAAAACCCCCTCTAGTCCCTAGAACTAGGTGAAAATGAGATATTTAATGTCTAAAAGCAATTTATCATATCCACTTTGTAACTCTGATACTACTAACACACGCATTTAAATCCTATATATAACTCTACATTTATATGACTTTCCCTTCCCCTCCCACCTCTTGCTTGCTATGGTCTATCATATGCAATTCAATTGAGTCTGTAAAAAAGAAGGGGTGATATTTCTTATAGTTTTTTGTTTATTTTCATGACCCGTGGATTTACTTTGGAGTGGCAATGGGGCAATGCTTCCTCTATATGAGAATACAAGTTTGGGCTATGTACTTAAGAGAAAGGAATTTTTTTTTAAATATTGATTTTATATTTGCGGGAGAAAAAATAGAATTTTCTTTTCATTCCATTAATTCTATCACACCAAAGATCATAATAATCACACTTTTTTGATGGATTATAAGTAAAATCAAGAAAGGCTATTTATCTCTCAACTATTTGGACTCAACAATGTGAACTTAAAAATCTTATTTTTTTTTATCTATAGTCATTTGAAGATGTTAATGTTTTACAAAGTCACTTGAAATGAGTGACAATGAGCCTAGCAATGAGAAACTAGCGGCACATATAAATCCTAAAACCAAAAATTATAATAACGCTATTGTAGTAAGACTAATTCTATTTTTGGAAAAATAACTTTGCTTTCTTTAGTAGGATTGGAAAAATTTAAGTCTATATTTATTCAAGGTCCCACTTCAAATCCCACTTGGCACTGCAAACATTGCTCTTTTAGATGATTAAACCAACAACCCATAATTTAACATCCATATTTGACAATTCCTACTACTTCTATTCTTCCACCCTTACTCACCATATGAATCCTATAAATATCAAATTAACTGATCACAAGTGAATTTTAGGATCATACTAACTAAACTTAGATTTGATATGTCCCTCCTTGACTTAGTAGGTTAGAAAGCTTACTGAATATTTGGAAGAGTTTGAGCACCAGTCATCCATTGTGGCTATATGTCAAAATTTCAAAGTTTTAGTGGTGATGCTTTGGGAACAATACAATAACTACATAACATTTAGGAATTACAGTAGTAGATATCAACTCCTAAATATCCAAGGCCTTTATTGAGCTTTTTGGAATTTTTTCTAAATTTAACAAAAAAAGACATTTAGACAAGTTTTTGTTGAAAGAAGTGAGTAAGATGCCATAGATTGTTTGTAGCCAAAACAATGTGCTATTACAGAGGTCAATCTTCTTAGGTGTGATATTAGAAAGGAAAGCCTTCTTAGAGGTGCTATTAAAGAGGGGCAACCCTCTTAGAAGAGACATAACCCATATGGTTAATCATGTCATTTGGTAGTAGACTAGTACAAGAGGGTGGCCCCTAGCATGGGCATGATACTTCTATCTCACACTTGTTTGTGATCCCCCTTCATTGGAATACATTGGCTTGGTGTTCTTTCTGTTAATAGTTTTATTATTCAACTTTTTTAAATTGTATCCATGCAAGTACAAACTAGACATAATAGAGTAGAAAATACAATAGCACTTGTGGATTGAAAGATTATAATGTTTAATCATGGAGGTGTTAAAACTGTGAGAGTGATTTGAAGTCTTTCAATCTTCTTTTGACATGTCAAATCTAAAAAATAGGTCACCAAAAAAATATGAGGTTCAAAGGTATAACAAACATAATAGCAATAAATTTATAGCTTCTCAAATATTTATACAACTTTTAATATGAATTTATAATTTGCTTTTTTCTCCAAGATCTAATGTATATGATGCTCATTTTGACTCAATATTAGAAAACCAGGATTTTCAATGGACACCCTTGCACAAAATCTTGAATAAAAAAATCATAATCATTAATTTTCAAAATCAAATTTTTGGTGCTAAAATTAGACTTCAAAAAATAATTTTTCAAAAACATTAATCTACTAAAGATAATAACTTGGTAAGGTTTTATTTAACCCTAAAGTTCTTTGACTATGTTTCACCAGAAATTACTCAAAATGGATTGTTTGATGGCAAACGCCCTCATAAAATGACAAAAGATATCTTGTTGCATCTGATTGTAAGATCTAATAGTAGACTACTTCATTATATTGTAGTTTATAATTGGAAGGTTTTGACCCCATAGATTAAAGATTATAGTGTTTGAAGTTAAAAGGAATGTTCCTTAAGGGTATCCAAATTCCAAGTAGTTTTAATGCGGGGAGGCATTCGCACAAGTTAATTTTACTTTTTTGCTTGATCTCTTTTTGCTCTCTTCATGTGACAAAGTTGGTCACATGTTCAAAAAAATTTATAGCATTTTAAATTGGTAAACATGTACCAAAAAATCCAATAGGAAACTAGCTTCAAGAAAAGTCATATACAAAGTTTTTCTTTTTAAACAATTTATGGCTGGCACATATAGTAATTTTCCAAAATGTGAACGGTCGAGGTCTAGATGTCAACTAGACTTGGAAGAGAAGAAAATTGCCTTGCAATATTAAACTTTGGCAAGCTTGATCATTCTATATCGAAGCTGAAGGAAAGGGCAGTTTTGGCATATAGGGCCTAGCATGGAAGGATACTGGATTAAAGTTAGCAAAGCCCAACTCTTTTTGAATCACTAACATTGTTCTCCTCAATTGACACACTATTGTTGCTCACTAATATATATTCCCCTCAATTTTTCAATTTGTTCCCCTATTCCATGAACTATAGTAGAAAATTCAACATGTAATTCAAAGAATTCAAATCTTTTGGCAATCATTTAATTTTACATAGCTTCAAAAGCCATTTAGTATGTACTTTTAGAGATAAGAAGAAAAGTTGTTTATACAAGAAGGGTGGCAAGAGGTAAAACAACCCATGTATAAAATGTAAACTAGAATTTGTTTGAGCTCGACTACTCATAATTAAATGAAAACTAGAAATTGTGTAGAACTTTAGGCCTCATTTTGGTATATTAGAATAACATTAAAAAAAATTGAACTAAGAAAAGTTGGTAAGCAAAAGATAACTTTCATCTCCAAAATTTGTTTGTGATTTTGAGACCCCAATAAAAAGTTATGGACAAAATTCAAAAAGCATGTTGAAAGGGAGATTTTCTTTTATATTTTTTTTTACATTTTCATATACTTTTTAGCATGTGATATTACAGATTTCCTATCATAGTAAAAAATTCATTACGTTTAAGGAAAACAATTTGTAGCTAAAACATAAAATAAATTAGTAAGTAGACCCAAAATAATCCAATTGATTTGAATAGTTTTTGGAGGTACAAATCTATCCTTTAAATCAAGGCTTTTTTTTTTTTTTTTTTTTTTTACATACATTAGAATGCATTAGAAATTTGACTCCATTGTTTCAAAAAATAACATCCCAAATTGAAGAATTGAAAAGAACAACTTATAAATCTCAAAAACTTTGTAAACAGCTTAATTGTTGTGGCATCCAAAATTGCTTCAATTGAATAAATTTCTCAAAATCATTTGGTAGTAGCAATAGAAATTAAAATCATGAAAGCTCACAGCTCACAAAAGCACAAAATCATAAAAGTGCAAAAAGTGTAAAGTCAAGAGAAGCAATGGGTTTGCTACCTTTATAATATCATCTTGTGGATTGTCTTTAATATCACCTTAATTGCAACAACTACAATATTTCTATAATATCACCTTTTTGTAAAAAGTGATATTACAAAAGTGATTGCAAACTCCTACTTCATTTCTGTAATATCACATTGTGTGAAAATACAATTTCTATGTATGCATGATTGAAAACATTCTTACAAAATATTTAAAATAATTGTTTTAAAGACTTATTGAAATCATTATCATGCATTCTATTCAAATATATCAAAAATTTTACTAATATGTGATACAATGAATGCATTGCATAGCAAGCTCAAGCCCCAAGTATTAATGGTAGCATTTGTAATATTAAAGAGGGAGTTATGATTTTAGTAGTATGATTTCAAATTTTCACCCAAAATACTAAAATTTTGTAAGACTTACAGAAGAATTTTGATTTCTCTTTGAAAAATATTATGAAGTAATTTTTTCTCATATTTATGGGAAAAATATAAAATACAAAGCAAATTGAGGTTGTTCACATTGTCATCGGGTTTTTCCTTTAAAGGGCTAAGATCTGTTTTAAGAAGCTCATTGAACTTGCAACTCCAATCTAGTGTACGGCTGGTCCTCCAAAATGTGACATTGATTCTAAATTGTCATTTTTATTCTATGTACATCTCCAAAATCAATTATACACCTATGTGGAAGAAATTGTTTTACTTCCTATGTACCAAAATGATCTTCTTGTTGCACTTTGTGACATTGTAAAGTGATCATATTCAATTTTCTATTGCTATTTAGAACCAATAAAATACTTCCGAGCAGTAGTTCCTTCTCCATCTATGCAATTATCAATTAAAAGACAAATGAAATGATTAACCCCTCATCGCCCAAGGTTCAACCATGGGTAAAAGCATCCTCCCTTTGCAATTGTTAAAAGTCTAAATTTCAGGCAGTTATGAAGATCTCAACTGTACAATATCATAGTGTGCATGTTGTAGATAGTGTGGAAAAAATTTGGGGTCATTTGACCCTATAGAGTGAAAGATTATAATGTTTTAGTGTTGAAAATAGATGCTGAAATTTTCTTAAAAACACAATTGGAGGTGAAATTTGATTTCTAAACCAACTCAAATGAAAAAACTTTAAACTACAAAGTGATTCAAAACCAGAATTTAAACACTTTTGTGAAATAAAATATCATAAAAATGACTCATTGTGTCTACAAAATGGATTTGAAATGTCAAGAAACAGTGAAAATAGTAGCAAAAAATCACATATGTGATTGAACCTCCTTCTACTAACATGCTTCTCAGTCACTCATAACGTCTTAGATGGATCTGAAATTTCAACCACAAAAACTAGATTAGTAAGCTCAACTTTTCCAACAAAAATTATTGAAAAAAGACCATACATGAAGAAGTTATGAGCCGCCAAAGTTCACTGAAATGCAAAAATTCTAGATTTTGAACTTTGGATTTCTCAAAAACATTCAAAACAACTTGGATTGGAATGAAACTTTTACCACAATAACTAGAACTTTATGAGAACAAAATCCAACAACTTTTATTGAAAACAAACATTTGATGAAAAAGATACAATCCCCCGAAGTTGCAGCCATTACAATGTAGTGTGCTCAACCTAAATTCAACTTGAGAACTTCAAATGACTTTCACAAACTCAGTTTGTCTTGGATTGATTTGAAAATTTTAATTTTGACGAGTGTGCGCAACTTTTTAAGTAACTTTTATTGAATTCAGACATTGGATGCAAAAGTCAGAGTGCTTCAAAGTGGACTATGAGGACACTTTTTGTCACCTTGGGTGATGAGGGGTTAAAGGTGTCAATCAATAGTATTTGTTCTTATTTATTGCATTTCTTCAAGTGTCGCCCTATTGAAGGAGATGAAGCTTTGGGAGACAAAATAGAGGTTCACACATGGTTTGGAGACCATACTACCTACCCACAAAATGACAACCTCATACTCAACAATTAATAAGTGCCCATTGGTGTTTATTGAAAATACCCCAAAAAATTCTACTTTTCAATAGTCTAAAACTACACTTTAAAAAAGAATCCAAAACTTGAAGTCTAATTTGATGATGTCAAAAGTGCACTAAACTATACTTACAATGCAAAATGTCAAGAAATGTTATTTTCATCCTTAATTTGGAACATCGTTTCCAACATGAAGATTATTTCGAGACAGAGGGAGTAGAACCAAACTTTGCTTCTTCCCAACTTTTACATATAGTATCCAAATGTCACGTTTCTTTGGTGCGTTACAACCTCCTTTCAAGTGCCAACAAGAAAATCAATGAAAATTTGAGCACAGAAGCAAAAAGAAAAGTGTCTCTTCGGGGGGTACCCACCTCAAGCAGCATATTTCTGGTGTCTCCCGAGCATATTCCAACAACTGTGCACAGGATGCAACTCACCCTACTTTCAATGTGTTTTTTTTTTTTTTTCCTGAACATGAGATTTGGAGACACAGATGGAAGGAACACGACCAAAGCCCAACTCTTGTATTCATGCAACCCTAGCTAGTGTTCAGGTGGGGAAATCTTCTTTGTCGACTGGGAACTAGCCAGGAGGCCATGTGACTCTTCCCCCATTTGGCTGCCATAACCCAAAAAGGTTCCATGTGTTTCAAGAAGAAGAAGAACAAAAAAAAAAAAAATCTCAAGAATACATGCTTGGGAACACATTGACCGATTGGGTCGGTCACTTCCGCAGCCCCCACTTCTGCGTGCAAGTTAAGCAGGCAGACGACCCAGCGAGGGGTGCAACGCAAAAAAAGCAGAAACTTGTCCCGTTCCCCAGAATATAACTTAAGTTATACAAGCAAATAAAAAAAACTAGGCGTCCGTCCTTGGTGAATGATGCTTTCAGCTTGCTTTTGTGCAATTTTAAGTACAGGATTGACAAGTCCGCAGTCAGCTCCCGACTTCTAGGTGCCAACCACTTTGCATCAACTTATCCAGTAGAACCTCCCTAAGTCATTCCTCTCTAAAAACCAACAAGAAAGTGGTGTAACCTTGAGGCTCTGTCATAGGTTAATTCATTCACTAGTTGGACCTCACATCTACACTCCAACCCTAACCTCGTCGTGCAGTGTGAATGCAGTTGTAGACACGATTCGGAAACACAGATGTCAAAACGAGAGTGGATGCCATAGTCTCTATCCTTTTGATAGTAAGAGCCAATAAAACGTTGTGAGAAAACATTGATTGTTGCCATAGTCTCTGTCCTTTGGATAGTAAGAGCCAATAAAACGTTGTGAGAAAACACCGATTGTTGGTCGGGGCGGCTTACCAATATGATCTACATACAAACATCATGCTCCTTTTGAAAATGTAAAAATGTTGCCGGGGGGCCTTGCCTCTGGTCTGTTGTACTACTTCCCCTATCAATGGAAATCATCCATGTGTTTCAAACAAACAAACAAAAACATCATGCCCCTCCCTAATGCAACAACCTCTCTATAATCTATTGTGTTGCAATGGTCCCAACCCTATTGCTTTATAGGGAGGTTTTAATGTATTATAAACCTCAGCTAGAGATTGACGGACGAGTTTGGAGGTCGTCTACAACTTTGCTACGTCGCTATGCTGCGTTACGGTAAGCTATGAGAAGCGTCGTACTTGGCGGGGTCGACGCCTCGAACCGCTTGTTTATGCCATGTACCTTACCTGACTGGATGATTTGTGTGTCAGCTGATCATGTTGGTGTTGTGCAACCAAAAGAGGAGATTTGTCTGGCAATGGAATCCAATTTCATTTGTTTCAAAGAAAAAAAAAGAAAAAAAAAAGAAAAAAAAAAGAAAAAAAAGAGGAGATTTGATTTCCAACATGATGGTCCACACTACTATTCCAACTTGCCCTGCTGCTGGTACCACACTGCTTTACTGTTTCATGTGTCCAAAGGATCTTCCTTTCTGACATGAAAAAGATGCTCCACAATATCCCAGCGTGCTCCACTGTAGGCCTTGCCTTTGCCTTAACTCATGGAGCAGGACCAAGTCCGGATTCCTCAATTGCAGTTCGAGAACTAAGGTTGAGAAATCTGGACTATGGTCCATAAAGCGTCTATCTAAGAGCTGGATCTGAATTTTGGGGAGGTGGGACTTCTTGAAATATTTTTCAGTAAATTTCCCTTGAAAGTTAAGAGGAATTGTCATCTAACGCAAGTCGTTTCACATTTTTTGAAGCTTTGTGGAATTAATTATGAGTTTTTGAAGCTTGCAAGAATGTGCGTTTAAGTGGGCTCTAAAACCGACCACCTCCTCAAATGTGCATTTCTTGTACATCGAAGAGTGCAAAATGTACCTCTAGAGCCTGCTCCATTTTAGAACCTCCTATCTTACTTGGACCTTGGTGACCACGAACTTCATGGTAGCTTTGGCTCTTTCCATGCACCCAAGTTTCAAGTAAAATCGGAACGTTGAGGCAAGGCGGTCATTTTGTGTCCGATGGAAGATAGAGAATCTTTATGCGGAGGACAAATAGAAGTGCAAATATTCATCCATGGAATTTTGAGTGAGAAGGGGAGATTTTTTGTGGTATTTTGACTTCCAATGAATGATTTTAAATTTTTGTTTTGAGTCTATGATTTTTACAATATCAAAATTTATGATTTCCACGGTCCCTAGTCCATCCTTAAAGGGTCAAAACAAACTACAAGTGTATCCAATTGATGTAAGGTGGGTACACCAAAAAGTGCAACTAACTTTAAAGCGCCATCTACATTTGTGTACATTTTTAAAATCAGTCATGTACACAAACTACAATTGGCGCTTTGAGAAACAAACTTTGATCCTCCATATCTTTTGCATCATGTATCCAAATGGCGTGTTCTTTGGTGCATTGGAACCTCCTTTCACTTGCCAACAAGACAATATGAAATCCTCAACAACCTCAAAATAGTAACTAGACACAGTACCAATTTGTGGCACTTTTGGGTGTACCCACCTCATTAGTTTTTGCAGAAAAAATCCTGAAAGTAAGCTCCATACTTTACTTTATAGATGGAACATTGAATGTGGACAACCAACCGGTCATGGACAGATCAAACAGGAACAGGCAGTTTATTAGTGTGGGTATTTCTGACTCTGGGCAGTCTGGTGTGCTTTGTAGGTATAAATTCTCAGCTTTAAAGATCTTAAGGTCCCGAAGGAGTCTCCATTTCTCAAATGAGGAGATGTGTCATAAAGTGCAACTCAGAACGGCAATAATGTAGTACACAAAATAGTGAAATTAGGTTGTCCCATACTAATTTCTTGACATTTGACACTAAGGTAGAAACATCCATTAGCGCACGGGTACTCAATCCTGTACCATAGACTACACCTAATTGCGTCCATTGGATGTAGTTAATATGTCTTACACATAATTGATTGTGATTGGCTCACACATATGAATGACACATACTCAATTCTGATTTGCTGACTGCTGATTTTGGCAGTGTTCAGATTTAGATACACCTATAGGACAGTTCCAGTGGTCTAAGGAGCCGGCACTTCAAAAAATCATAGAAATTACATACAATGTCCAAAAAATCTAATTTCTTTTTTGAATATTCATGATTTTCACTCGCTAATACTACAAAAATATTATTTTTAGAAAAGGTTGCCTTCAACTATGCTGAATTGCTTAAATGATCGGTTATGGGTGCTTTCACCTTATATAAATATTTTCAGTTATTATTAGTACAAGAATGCACTATTTTTTTAATTATATATTGTTGGAATTGGGATTCATGAATCTCCATGTGAATTCCCATCTCAAATGGGAATATTTTTAGAAATATTTGTTGACTTAGATGGCTTGTGAAATAATTTCCTTGATGTTAGGCAACATAATTATTAATCCCTAAAGGACCACAAGGCCACCACGTGGCGTATGCAACTATATTTGTAGCAAATTTGATATGTTAAGCTCATTAACAGCTCATGAACAACAAAGAGACCCTCGATGATTTTATACGCTAAATCTGTTGGCGCAATCCGATCAATAAATGATCAAGTGTGTGATTTTTGGTGAATTTTTTGAGAATTGAAAGACACTATGGGTAGTCATTTCACATCCTCGTATCTTTTTCTTACACCTCACTGAATGATTTGAAATAAAAATATGCATTAATAACATGACGCTGTGTACATGTGGAAAAAATTCAGAGTTTTTGGAGCACTCTTGAGCATTCCCATTTCAACATTCCCATTTCAGTGTCTATAGAAACTGTTGCCTAATTGAACATTTTTCATCAATCTTGTCAACGATGGCATTTCTCAGAAATTGTACGATGTTGTTGATATTTTTTTCATAGGTAAGATTCACAAGTCTACTTTCATTTCAACAATGGCGATCATCAAGATTATTCCACACAAATGAGAAATTATGCTTGTTACAAGAGCTAGTCTAAAAACAAAAGATATATTCAAAGACCCCGTTTCTTTATGGATTACCCCCCAAAATTCCATGACTGTTTTCACCAAAATTGCTCCAAAATTGCCACTTTTAGTACAAGTATCAAATTTTTGAAAACAAACTTTCTTTGATACATGTAACCGTAAGATCTTGTAGTATGCTAACTTGAGAGCATGCAGTAAAAAGTTCCAAAATTTCCACTGCGTGGATTGCAAGATATAAGCATTCAAACACATTGAAATTGTTTTTTTGGCCATTCGTAAAAACAAGGCAACTGCACTACACAAGCTCACGTTTCTATGAAAAAATGTCCAAAATGGTGGTGCTTCTTTGGATTCTTTTTCCTAAGCAAGTTGGCCAAATGCTTAAAAAATTTCAAATAATTTGGGATTGTACAACATATAGGAAAAATAGTAGTAAGTAGACAATAGTAGAGATTGGTTCAAATTACCAAATTGTTGAGGATGGAATTATGGAATTGAAAAATGACAATCCCACTAGTAAGAATGTTGTAATAAACAATATTATTTTATCCCATGATTTTATTTTTTTCCAAAAAAAATTGAAAATTGAGTAAGATAAAGCCAACTGTAAAGTTTATTTTAGAGTAGAGATTTGTTAATTGCATGCAAACAAAAAGTCCTCATAACTTTTGACTTGTTGATCAAAATGGAATGATTAAAAGCTTTTCACGTATTTGTAACTCTAAAAAAACAATTTCAAGGTTTTGATTATGAAAAAAGTGATTTTTTCTAATTTGCCCAAGATTGCCTATTTACAAAGAAAATAACATATTAGGCTGTAACTTTTGACTCAAATTTCCAAATGTCATGAAATTAGTGCACACAAAATATATTCCTCATCTCCACTTTCTATTAAAATTTGGGCCAAAATATGGAAATCTCTAGTCCCAAGTACTTGCCCAAAATTGCTATGTAGCCAAAAAAATCATACTTGTTCTTTAGGGGTTAAGGCAATCTAATTTCACTATTTTGTGCAGTGATTTTAAGAGAATAGTTGTAGAGTATGATTCATAGATCAAACCGACCTATCTATACTTTAAATCAGGTTGTCTGTATTGTTTTGTTTTGTTTGTTACATTGAGATCTCCCGGACCGTGCGTCCCTCGGAGGCGTGCTTGGTATCATCGGAAAGCCCTCGCGAGGAGGGGTGCATGGGCTTTGTTTCGTGGCGTTCAAACCTACGGGGTGAAAGTTATTGATTTTCGAAGTTTTTAATGCATCCAAAAATTAGGAAATTATTATTATTTTTCTTTTTCTCATGGCAACGGCACAGGGCACACTAGACTCTATCATTTAAGTTTGTTTGTTTGTTTGTTATGTTGAGATCTCCCGGACCGTGCTTCCCCCGGTGGTGTGCTTGGTGCCGTCGGAAAGCTCTCGGTGAGGAGGGGTGCACGGGCTTGATTTTGTGGCGTTCCGACCTATAGGGTGAAAATTATTAAATTTCAAAGTTTTTATGATTCCAAAAATTAAAAATTTATTTTTACTTTCATTTTGATTGTGGCAACGGCACATGGCACACTATTGTAGTTATTTATAAAGTTGAATCTACCATTGGGTCTATGAATTTTTTTTTTTTGATTCAATATTTTGGAAAATTTAGATTTTTTTTTCCTTAAACAAATATAGCATTCTCATTGGTCAAGTTGGACCATTTCTAAACTCTTGGTCAATGAAAGTGCCCACACTTGGCTCTCAAGTAAGTGTCCGTGCAACCGTAGTACCCACTCCCATACCTTCAGTTGTGGCTACAGTTATTACTTCTTCCCTTCAGTTGCAAATTTTTTTTAGATATCCATGGCATGTCTTGGACACCATCACCTAGCCKCTGGTCCAGAAAAAATTATTAATAAGTTACAAATCGCTTTACACAGCATGCACCCAATATAAATGCAAACAAAGCACCCGTACACAGGCCATCCCCTGCAATGTCACATTGATTTGATTCGTTCCTCATCTGACTAGCTAGTTTCTTGCAAATAACTTTTTTTTTTTTTTTTTTTTTTTGTGATCCTGGCCAAACACATAAAATTTAGTTACCAAGAGAGGCTACCTACACACACTTGCGCAGCTACCATCAAAAAGTGCAAGATACCGGCCGCCTTCAAACCCTTTTCGAGCCTCTTTTTGCGGGGTGAAACAATAGCTGCGTGTCCTATTCTGATTGAGAGAGAAACTACAATTCAATTGGGGACTTGTTGGAAAGGGAAGGTACAACAACCCAATGTCGTCGGTCACCAATTCCAACATYTACTCAGCCCTCCCATTTTGAGTGAGTTGCCCACCCATTGAGGTAGACAACTCTTAAAGTGACCATTTAAGAGTTGATTGCGTCTTCAGGGAAGCTAAACTCGTTGAAACAATTTTCAATAAATTTTCATAGAAGAAAAAAAGGAATTGGCATCTTATCCAAGTCGTTTCATATTTTTTGGACCTCAAGGAATTACTTACAAATACTGAAGTTGTAAAGCAATGGTTACAGAAAGTGACCACCCTCTTGAAATGTACACTGCTGGTACATTGAAGAAAGAAAAATGTACCTATGTATCATGATCAATTTTACAGCATGGGCGCTTTAAGAGCAGACTACCTTATAAAAGTGCAACTATTCATTCTCARAATTAGGGGTGGAAAGGGAAGATCTTCTACAATAGTTTGACTTCTAATACGTGATTTTGGATTTTTTTTTTTAAACCTATGATTCCCACAGTATCAAACTTGATGATTTCCACAGTCACTGGCTTATCGTTTTAGTTTAACCCTTAAAGGACGGACCTATCATTGCGGGGAAAGGCGGGGTGCAAAATGTAGTGCTTGACCAAGGGGAAAAACACTGTTCACGCACATGTTTAGCTTTGAAAAAATTGTATAAACCAATACCTATTGCTACCCATTCAAAAATTGTGTGAAGGGCAGTGTGGCACAATACACAAATGTGAAATCTTTACTATCTTCATAGAATTAGGCCTACCTAAAAGTACGGAAACAATTAAAGTCACTAAATTTGACTTCTCATGATGATTGACATGTATTTCATAAACAAAAGCGGATGAAAATTAGCGAGTGTCCACTCACCAGATGACATTTTGGTCATCCCCCAAAGGACGCAAAACGTCCGCCTTGTCCTTTAAGGGTTTAAATAAAAGAACTAGCCAAGTGCCCCGTGCCTCAGTGGTGCTTTCAATTCTGTCAACGCACTAAGGCTTTCAGTATCTTATTTGTGTTGTTAAATGTGCATGCCCAATTGCCAGGTGAAAAGCAGCTGCTAGACAGCTGACTTGGGAATTGCAGGATGGGTTGCAGGACAGACCGACTGTGGGAAATTGTTCCCAAACTGATGGCTTGGACTGTGTCCAAACTTTTAGTTGTCACCACTCACATTTTTATTTATTTATTTATTTATTTATTTAACTTTTTTTTTGGAAACCCGGAGTTTATTCCAAGACGAACCAAGAACACCGTTGGTTTATTGATAACTTATTAACCTATTGGAGAGACAAGCACATGCCTACTGTAGAGTTAGTTGAAGGGTTGATTTTTACAGAC
Organism: Pleurozium schreberi; assembly: GCA_006891605.1. NCBI lineage: Eukaryota > Viridiplantae > Streptophyta > Bryopsida > Hypnales > Hylocomiaceae > Pleurozium > Pleurozium schreberi. Next base: position 56,586 of record VACF01001471.1, on the reverse strand, counting down.
AAGCACTGGACAGCAAAATCCACTAATCCAGTCACTGAACTTACAAGCATGACGGTTTCTATTCTTAGAGCACATTCAGCTGTTGGGACCAGCCCCTGCAAGGGCTGAGATATGTATCACTGGGGACTGCAGGTCCCAGACATGTTTGTCTGTTTGTCTGCTGGTACAAAATTGAAAGCCACACTCCACTCCACTTCCAAGGGGGGCACTTCACACTAGGTTGAGAGTCCCTCACTTTCCACCAATCACATTTCAGGAAATCGAGGAGTCGACCTATAGAGCCTTCACACTAGGAGGCACAATCCAAAGTCCGTCGCCCTCAAAATTGCGTAGCCAAATGCTTACATGGCGATGGACTCTTGATCTTAGTTTGGGTCTCCATTTTTGGTTGACCCAAACCATTTTTGGCCAACCTCCAACTACTCCACTTGTAAGAAGAGCTTGTCTACTCAATTCATTTCTTTGACTTAAAAGTAAGTGACTTTTGATGCTTTGTGCCAAATAGTTTTTTGAATTCAAAGATGAATTTTTTTAAATTATATATCATGGAGCAAAATACTATCTTCATGCACAATGGAAATGTGGGAATTCAAAGGACATGGCGTGTTGCACAACTCGGCATGTGGTAAACTTATYTAATGGTAGTGATCTATGATGAATTAGGCATAGCAAACCTTGACTTGGCCTCTTCTTGCCTAATATGCCCAACTACCCTTGAATTCAACTTAAGTGTTTTAGGTCACAAATTGATCAAGCTCACTATAAGCCACAAATTTTGGATGATTTTTTTCCCCTTATTCTAGAGCTAGTTGAAACTTAGAACTCCAATATTAACATTTTGAAGAGATTGTAGTATGCATCTAGTTCTCTATTGAGAATTTCCACTACATATTTTCCAATTTGAAATGTTATGATTTTGAACATGAGGACAACTTTGTTACAAAAGAAAAGAAAAAAAGTTCAAGAGAAAAAGTGAAATTAAGTTGTGCAAAAGCCTCACTAAATCATATTTGCTTGGAATTTGGATGCCCCCCCCACCCACAATTTCCAATTTCAAAATCTCACAATCTATRCAATCAAAACCCTCTATTTTCTTACTACAACATAATGAAGAAGTCTATCACTAGATTTTTGTAATAAGATGTAGCAAGATTTCATTTGTCATTTTGGAGGGCTTTGGCATCAAAATGCGTCCCATTGTGAGTGTTTTTGGGTGAAACATAGTCTAAACACTTTAGGGTTAATAACACTAATACCTATATTCAGGTGTAATTAGTGTTGATTATAGGTGCGCATACCTAAGATGATAGAAAAGTAAAAAAGCTGTAGAGGATGCATATTAAAATTTTCCATGTGCACTCACTCACCCAATTAGGGAACATTGAAGGCAATGCATTGATATGATTTACAAAGCACATTGCTCCATACTTCCTACATAATTGGAAACTTTGTATGGTAGATATACCCAATAGCAACATCGGCCGTTCAATGACATCTATAAGTTAGCCTAAATCCAAGCACAAGTGGACCAAAGTAGCCAAGTGGAGTTCCAAAGTAGCAAATCACTCTTTCAAGAAGTGGCCAATCACCCGTGTGTGATCCAAGCTTAGAGTGTATTGCTTTTGGGTGTTTCTGTGCCCACTTTGGAAATAGTCGAGTGTCCACAATAGGTGCACCTACATAGTCATTTTCAAAAATTTGTACTATATATTCATAGAAGCTTAGAAAAATGTGAAACTGATTTTTTGGATTTCCTAAACCATTTCTAATGAACACATATCATTTCTCTCTCTACGCACCCTCAAAAGATCAAGAGATACATGGTAAGTGTTACATTTAGGTGCTTCTACCTTAACTTATGCTGTGGACCTCCGCCTCCTGAACTTTTGACATCAATGAACAATAGCATATGGTAGTACTGCAATGTTTTGTCATGTACTTAAGTTTGGGTTTGTATCATTTTGTTGATTTATCTATCCTCCAAATTAAAAATTAACAAGACCATATCATGTAGGTTCAGTTTTACCTAATTGAAAAGACGCACTTTATAACTTAGTCATAATATTGTTGAGAGTGGGAGACGTTGGCAAAAGGAATCAAAAACAATGGAAAAGTAACCCCTTGGAAGCCGGTAGAAAATATAGGACAAGGACGAAGTTCATGACACGGGTTTGTTGAGAAGTGTGCCCTCAAAAACTTTCAAGCTCCATGAGAACTTGGTATGGTAGAACCATCTATTGCCAAGCAGGGATCCATACCCAACCTGTAGGTATAAAGCTATTTCCAAGTTGTTTCCAACCAAGGTTGGAATAGATTTTCAACCAAAGCTTAGAATGTGATTTTTACTCCGTTTCCATATTTATCAGTTAACGACACATGTTCCAAAGGGGTGAGCAAGAAAGTAGTTCTTGAGTGGCTGGGATTAGAAGACTCTATGTATTGGTAATGGGTTCAAGCCAGCTTTTGGCTTCCAGAAGTCATATGGTAGAAGCACCCAATGGCTTTTGTATGTGAGGTATTGATTTTAGAACATATATGTAGGTAGATTGTAGATAGCTTATCATTTAGGTAAAAAAAAAATAAGCTATCTATAGTCTACGCACATTTATCATTTGAAATGACTATCATGTGTAAATATTGACGCCGTAGCTTGAGGTTGTTAGGTGCACGGACGTCATTGGGTGCTCCTACCTTAGTAATTTGAATTCAAGGAAAAAATCACGAAAAATTGACAATCTCTATTATTTCTATATTCCTACATGACAAAATTTTTACATTGTCTGATACTCCTCCAGAACATGTATGGAATAGCTTAAGTGATCGACTATGGGTGGTTCTACCATATTGAGAGCATGGACACCATTATACACCCAACTTAGCACGCTCAAATTATATCTACTTTTGAAGGGCCCTCATTTACTTTCCTTGTTCATTACCGTTGCTCACCAAACATGGCCCATAAATAGTAGAAAGACTACTCATCAAGGATAATAAAGTATAAAGCGACTAAAATTAGGATGAATAGTGATTTCAAGGGCCACTCCTTGATATGTGAGGATCGAGCATAAAGAGAATATTGTGAAGCGCCATGGCGCTGTTCATCCACATTTGAAAAGTGTCCACTTCCACATACTTGTCATTTTGGGCACAAATTGTGAAAACTGCCACTTTTCACAGCAGTAAGAAAAAAATTAAAAGAATTGTTTTCTTCATAATTCAACCATTTTAATTTTTACTAGACTACTATAGAAATGTGTAGAAAAAACTTCAGAAACTTTGATTGCACATATTGAAAGATTATGGCAATTGAACTTAGAAAAAAAATTGTTTTTGACCTTGCTGACATTGACAATAGGCTTTATCTCCTCCTAGACTGAGAATTTTACACAATAAATAGTTATTTCTTTTTACATTTGCATTTTGTATCATGTCATTTATATACCTACTAAATTCCAAAAGTACAACAGTTTTGTACATGCTGCTCGAGTTGCCTAAAAAGTTTAGGTTAACATAACTTTTGGTCCAAGAATCCAATCAAAAAATAAAGTATATTCCCTCTAAAGGGATATATGTTCACACCTTGTGTCAAAATTTGAAGAACATCCGTTAAAAAATGACTTCATACGCACCTATCCAAGATTACTTGTGTACATTTAATGGCCATTTGGTTCTTTAGAGGTAAATAGGTTTTAGATTAAACATGCAACCATCAAACTATCCCTTGAAAAGATGCAACCACTCTGCTTGACTTTAATTTCCCCCTCCCCTCTAAAAATTCTAGAGATGTCGATTCTTGCATTAAAAAAATTTCTCCCCCCAAAGCTGTCGATCCTCTAAAAATTCTAAAGTTGTTGATGTCTATTAAATGGATAATCTTGGCCATCCCAAAAGGGTACAAAATATGATACAAATATGGATATGGATACAATTACATATACAAAATGCGGATACAAACACAATAATGATAACATAATTTGGCGAGAATATCCCATATTGAATGCACTCAAAATTGAGTTCCAAAAATACAAGTATGTGGAAGTGGACGGGGGTTCCAAAAATTATACATGTAAATTTAATTGAAAAGTGGCATTCAATCCCAATCACACCCCATCACTTCATTTCGATTAAGATTCTTAGTATTTCAGTGATAAAAATGACTTTCATCAAAAACCCTAGTATAGTGAATTCTTTTAAACCTCCAAAGTTTCTTGGCTATGTTTTCAACAAAAATTCTCTAGAACTACCATTTCTAATACAAGTCCCAATTTCTAGATATAAACATTTTTGGAACATGTTACTGTAGGATCTTAGAGTATGCTAGTTTAAAAAGATTTGGAAAAAATTCCAAAATTTCCACCATGTGGATTGCAAGATATTAGAGTTTCATTAGACAAAAATATTTCTTTTGGCCCTCCAAAAATAGGGCAGCTATACTTTAAAAGCTCACATTTGCATCAAAAAATGCCCATGTTGGTGGTGCTTCTTTGGGTTCATTTTTAAAGGCAAGTTGTCTACGTGCTTGAAAAATTTCAGATAATTTGACTTTGTACAACACATAGGAAATAATAGTAAGTAGAAAAAAGTAGAGAATGATTCAAAGTACTAAATTGTTAAGAATTCACCTATAGAGTTGAAAAATGCAAATCTCATTGGTTGTAATGTTGTAATAAACAATTGGCATTCTATGATTTTATTATTTTCAAAAAATATTGAAAATTGAGTTCAAGGACTTCAAATTTTATTTTAGAGCAGAGAATCCATAATTGCACCCAAACTAAAACTCCTCATGAAATTTCATCTCATTAATCAAAATAGAATGATTGAAGCTTTGCACGTATATTTAAATCCACAAAACCAATTTCAAATTTTTGTTTCTAAAAATGAAAATTTATAAAAATTTGCTTGATTCGGCTGAAAAACAAACTACATATCATACAATAACGTTTGAATCATGTAGTCAAAAGTTATGAAATTGTTGCACCTTAAAGATATTCCTTATCTACATGTTATGTGAAAATTTCGAAGAGAAAAAAAAATTCCATTTGTACTGGAGTTGCCCAAAACTTCTATGTTGTCCCAAAGGTAACTTGGTCCTTTAGGGGTTAATTTACTAAACTTATTTGAATATTGTATGATGCACATTGACAAGATTGACAAGACAAGAAAGTACACTTACAATTGCTAAGTGACTTTCAAAAACTTTTAGACTCATTCATTTCAAAACAAGCACCTATGGTATACTAAGATACAAGAGGCCTTGTCCTTTTATCTCTTGCTTGTTTTTCAAGTAAAAGAGCTTGTCAATTTTTTTATTATAGCTTCTTTAGATGCAAAGACTCCTTCCCTTTTGTTAGAGCCAATGACTTTCGCATTTGCAACATTTACCTACAAGAATTTAGAAATTTTGCTCTCAAGTATTGTACTTGGCTATCAAGGCTGGCATTCACATGATTGATTAATGTTTCTACAGTATATGGTAGAAAAGTGCATTATTTGATCTTGAATTTTTTTTGACCAAGACATGATTATTTGAGGCAACTTATGGGATGTCGGAGATGATGAAAAGACAATAAAATAATGCCATAAGAAGTGTGAACACTAATGAGAGACGTCTTTTGGACAACTTCACAAATTGAAGTCCACCAGACAACTTTACCAAGATGAGAGTTTTGCATTGTGAACGAAGTAGACGTGAATAGTTAGTTGATGCCATGCGAAATAAAAGAACTCTTTAATCATATAGTTAAAATATGCCACAGTGAATGAATAAACAGTTTTCATGAGGCCAAGTTTCTTGTCCAATGTGTGTGTGAGGTCACCCAAAAAACTTGATTTTTGGAGAACTTCCTTTATAAAAAGTTCTACCCTGTAGATAGCCATGTCATTTTTTAATCAATGCTTTAAATTCTTTATCTTGACAAGTCTTGGCCGTAGTGCAAATCCAATTTACTAACGAACAAAATTTCCTACAACCACACTACTCCATTTATCTACTATTCTTTATGAGTCCGCTTCTCCACCATAGTATAAAACATCACTTAACATGATTTCCCACATTTTCATAATTGACCTCATTTTCAAATGACTTACAATGTTTAAATGGGATCTAAAGTTTTGGTGTAAACACAAKTATTTTGTTTTTTCTTTAAACTCCTACCTTGCTTGAAATATCCCATAATCTTTGGAGATTGATAAAGAACAATGAACTTCAGAATAAGAAGGACTTCTTCACCTTCCTTCCAACCTACTAAATATAAATGAAATTATCCCAAACAAAAACATCTTGATATTTGATGGTAAATATCATACTTTAGTAAAAAAAAAAAAACTATTATACTTTTGACATTAGATGACATGAATTTCACTATTTGGCCTATTTTAAAAATATTTTGGTATTTTGTGCATTTAATTTATTTGTTTTTCAACTCCTCCTATGAATAATATCCAAAAAAAAATTCAACTCTTGATTTATCGTTCAATTAATGCCGTCCCTCATAGCAAGATATGTACAATAGTATTTAACATAGACTTTCATGTGCTAGCAAAGTTGTCAAGATGATTATGGGACTTGGTAATGTTTTTGCCAATATTGACAATTAAAAACAAATGCCCATTCAATTCAATGGGGGAAAGGGGGAAACAAGGCAAGGAGTAGACTTGTTTTGCTTCCAAAGTGGTTTTAAGCGWATTGAATCTTTGAATGTGATGTAGTCAGTTCTATAAGCATGCCTTTGATCCAAACTGGGTATAGTATTGGAAAGCTTTTGGTAGCACCATTCCAATGACATATGAAGAGCCCCATTTGGAATCAAACTTTGATTTTCATACTATTTATTGTTTGTTAAAATCTAATGTTGACCTATTGCTTGTCAAATCCAAAAAAAATTCCAATTAAAATATACTCCATATTTTTGACTCAAGACTCAAGACACAACACAAGCACAAAGAGGCTTTGCATTGACACTAGCTATATATGAAGAAGTTTGAATAGGATATTGCTTAAATAATAAAGTTTGATTGTTCGATTCTAACTCCAAATTAGGATATTGCCTTCTAAACAAGCACATGTTCACATCTTGTGTCAAAATTTTGTGAATATTTGACCAAAATTGACTTTGTGCATAACTACCCATGAATCCTAGATATCTATTGTATTCGATCCTTTAGAAATTAAGGTGCATGCACGTTGTGTTGTAGGTTGTTTTGTTCAGTACCAACATAGTGATCTAGACTATATTTTTCCTAATCTTCATAAGCACTAGTATGCCATGTGCCGTTGCCTTAGGCAAAATAAAAGTAAAAGTATTTTATTTTATTTTTTGGAACCAAGAATATTTAAAAAATCTATAACTTTCCCACCTTAGGTCGGAAGGCTAGAAAACCAAGCGCGTGCACCCATCTTTGCTGAGTGCTTTCCGGCGATACCAAGCACGCCATTGTGGGACGCATGGTCCGAGAGATCTCAACGTAACAAAATAAACAAAACAAACAAATAGCCTAACTTAAAGGATAGACTAGTGTGCCCTGTGCGTTGCCATAGGCAAAATCAAAGTAAAAGTAATTATCTAATTTTTGGATTCATAAAAACTTCAAAATTCAATAACTTTCACCTCGTAGGTCAGAACGCTACAAAACCAAGCCCGTGCACCCTTCCTTGCCAAGAGCTTTTCAACGGTACCAAGCACGCCACTGGGCGATGTACAGTCCGGGAGATCTCAATGTAACAAACAAAACAAACAAAACAAACAAAACACACAAACAAATAATCTGATTTAAAGGATAGACTATTGTGCCCTGTGTCGTTGCTACATGCAAAAGAAAAGTAAAAGTAAATTTTAAATTTTTTAAAACCAAAAATAACTCAAAAATCAATAACTTTCACCCCGTAGGTCAGAACGTCACAAAATGAAGCCCGTGCACCCCTCCTCGCCAAGAGCTTTTTGACGGTACCAAGCACGCCACCAAGGGATGCACGGTCTGGGAGATCTCAACGTAACAAACAAACAAACAACCTGATTTAAAGGATGGACTAGCGTGGCTTGTGCCGTTGCCACAGACAAAATCAAAGTAAAAGTAATTTTCTATATTTTTTGATTCATAATAACTTTCAAATTCAATAACTTTCAACCTGTAGGTCGAAACGCCATGAAACCAAGCCCGTGCACCCCTCCTTGCCGAGAGCTTTCCGACGGTATCAAGCACGCCATCGGGGACGCATGGTTCGGGAGATCTCAACATAACAAACAAACAAACAAAACAAAACAAAACAAAACAAACAACTTGATTTAAAGGATGGATAGTTGCTCATCTTACAATATAGTAACTAATGAATTTTTTTTCTTTTGTATAAATTGCAAATGAGGGGATCCAGGTGTAAGATGGAATAGTCTATTTGTGCTATTTTAAACTACTCTAGTGTGCCTTGTGTTGTTGCCACGGGCAAAATCAAAGTAAAAATAATTTTCTAATTTTTGGATGCATTAAAAACTTTGAAATTCAATAACTTTCACCTTGTAGGATAGAACACCATGAAACCAAGCCCATGCACCCCTCCTCGCCAAGAGCTTTCCAACGGTACCAAGCACGCCACCGAGGGACGCACGGTCCGGGAGATCTCAACCTAACAAACAAACAAACAAAACAAACAACCTGATTTAAAGTATAGATTTGTCCATTTAAATCGCCGATAATGTGATTGTATCAAATAGTTTAACTATGCAAGAAATTGGCAAATCCTTTGCCTTGGCTTGCTGAATTAGCTACATGTGGACCCAAAAAACATTGAGATGCCTATTATACCCCCGTTTCTGATGTCTGAGCAAGGTCATGTTTTGGAGATTAAATTGCCTAAAAACAAATACTGGTAGCAATATTAAATACTTAATTAAAGACTTGCCCAATTTAGCCACACTAACTAACTAGCCACACCAATGGCTGCAGTATGTGAGCWTCTGAATTCGGTAAGCGCGAAGGTCGGAGGCGGGTCGSGTGGTTTCCTAATAAACCGGCGCCTGCCTTGACATTGTGACTGCTTGCTGTAGGAGTTGTGGTGGAGTGAGTGGTGGTGCTGCTGCGTGGATATGGCGTCAAGGGCAGGCTGGCACACACTTCGGTTCCCAATCAAATGCGGTGGTGGAGCTGCAGCAGCTGCCTAGTCTGCTGCTTCATGTCTTTTTCTGGTGCTGTAATTGATTGTAATTGTGGTATGTATGGCTTAACTTTGGTGCTTGTAGCATCGGGATCGTGAGGCTGCGAGCCTTCCTCATCCCTTCTTGCTTGGCTGGCTGGCCTCCGTCTGATATCCGCGCTTCCAGTCCGTTTGATTACGCGGATTTTGCCATGGTMGGGATTTTTTCACGGAGTTTTCCATATTCGGTTTCGTTTAGGGCTTCTTTTTTCACGTGGACTGTTGCTACTGCATAATCATTTTATTCTGCGGGCGTTTGTTTTCTTGGAATGCTGGAAAAGGTCATTGTCGTCGTGTGACTGACTGACGGGGGGAGAGTGACGGGAGGGAGATGACGATGATGCGAGTGACGAGGAAATTGTCGAGGGCGCTTTTTCTGCTTTTTGCAGTTCCCGGAGGAGGTCTGTACTGGAAGTAGTTCTTTTCTTTTTTTTAAACAAAAAATATCGGGGAATTCAATTATCGGTGTTGTGAATTTTATGTAACGGTGAGTGGAGGGAGGTTCATGACAAGGTCGGACGGAGGGCGTGATGATAAGCTGGCTGGCCCAGCCGGGGTGAGGATCACTATTTTTTCTGTTGAGGAAGCGATGGTCGTGAGCATGCTCATCAGCCTACAGCAGTGATGAGAAGTTGCTTTAGTGGAGAGCATCTTCCATCGACGATTCTCGTTCGCYAATCCGTAGGCCTCGTTGCTTTACCCTTCTTCCCTCTCTCACCGCTGAGGCGGTGTTGAGATGGCGCCAGTTCCTAGGGTTGTGGTGAAAAGAGCGTGAGTGAGTTGTGAGAGGGGGAGAGYGAGCGAGAGCAAACTTACTGCCAAGGCATTTCGGTTGTCTTGTCCGTTCATCCGGACGTTCTTGTTGTGGACCTCATCGTGCTGTGTTGAGTTTGTCACCTTTTGTCATTCTTCCCGTCAGGTGGAACTTGTAGGTGGAAGCCATGTGCTATCTGGACTGCAGTTACTTTGGAGCGGATCGCTGTGTGCTGGTGCAGACATTGGTGCATTCACGGTCATGCTAAACTATCGTGTCTTTCTGTGTTAGCTTCCTCGTTTTCCCGCATCGTGATTCGCTGTTGTCTCATGCTTTGAACAGTTAATCCTATTCGTTTTTTCTGTACCTCTTAGCTCCTTTCACCCTCTTTGAGTGACTGAAGTCCGAGTTCGCGATCTTGCATTCAGAAGTTCGGAAGCTCCTCTGTATCTTTGTGAACATTTTTCCCAGGGATAGCTGTGCTGTAGTTTCACATTTTTGCATTGTGACGAATTTCTGGCTTTGCGTGCKCTTGTCGCCCTTTCTTTCGCTCGGATGTTAGTTGCCATGGAGTAGCCAGCCAGTCTGGTCGAGTGAGATGACCCCCTCAACTTTAATCTCGTTTTGAGCGATAGTTTTCAGTAGGCTGGGATCTCGCGCTGGACTTATGGAGGCATGGTTAATCTGGACGGGTCGTCGAACTTGAGAACCTTTCACGAAGAATATTCCTTCTATTGAAATCCGGTATGCGTAGCAAAGGCGAGCTTGTGCTTTCTGTGAGGGAATCCGCGCGTCCTAAGATCTTTGGTCYACTCTGGAGACCTCAATTCACAGTGAAAGCGGGACCGAGGCCCTTTTAACTAGATTTTCTTGAATGGTGAGTTCATCATGTTATGAATTTCGTGGCCGGGTGCTTCAGTTCAGATGTTTTGGTAGGCTGAAATGTAGGAGACTTACACAGCATGGTCTCTCCAGTAATTTCGTGTCATTAGAGCTATTTGAAACTCAAAGGTTGTAAGSGATTGATTCATTCCTGAAAGAACGAAGTAATCGTCGAAGTGACTGACGCTTCGAGTAGAATTCTCAACTTAATCTGTTGTAAAGGTTCCCTTGATAAGTCCCACATTGTGACGAATTGAAGCTGCATACTTCGTTTCTCTGYAAATTCGTATCATCTGCTCTAGAGTCTTTGTTGAACCAAGGCGAGGGTAAGAAGTGAGTTAGAGGGATAKTGAGGTTCGTAAGGGACATACCGTTGGCGGAGACGGAAGGGCGTATGCCGTATCCTCTGACAATAAAGACCTCCGAGAGACCGAGAGCATCATGGGAAGGAGACGAAAGCTCCGACCCCAACAGTATCCCCCAACGCCGATCCTCCATTTCTGCTCCTGGGGAGCTGAACTATCGGCACGCCAATTCTGCAAACAATCTAACCCGTACCAACTCTGTTTCTGCGGATGAGATCCAGCATGAACTCTCGACCCCGAAAGTGAATTTAGCTGCATCTGCAGCATCTTCGCGGGTTGAGCGGGGGGTAGAGCGTCTGGCTAGGGAGCGGCAGGAGCGTGAGCAGCACCTGAGAAGCAACGGCTGTTACACTCCCGGTGATGAAGTTGACAGGAAAAGTGAGGCCCTGGGAGAGAATGGGGGGATGGGTGTCGGCGGCGGGGATGGACCAGCGGAACGACTGGCGGTCCCTGAACCCCAGAGCAGTCGTAGCAGAGCAGGTGCACAYACAGACGGCTATGAAAACTCTGGAAAACCCCATCGGAATACGCAGAGATTGTTGGTGGTTGCCAATCGCCTTCCAGTTTCAGCTATTCCACTGGATGGGGAYAAATGGGACTTACAATTGAGTGCAGGGGGTCTTGTGAGTGCACTGTTGGGTATGACTCCTGCACCCCATAACTTTTACAATGGGTTGTTATCCGTCTACATTCTTGTTGTATTTAGACTCCATGTATTGCGTGAGCTATTATTGAACATGTGTTTATAATAGCCTGAAACTAATTAAACATTGGCAATAAATATGTATAGAAGCTAGCTTTGCATTTCTACTTAATCAGTCGAAYACTTAATTACGCGATATCAAAATTCTTTCGACTGTTAGGTAGATCTTATTGTAATGAGCCGGAGGTCCAGACTTCGTATTTGCTTGTTTKTGCGGATTTCCATGAGCCCTAATTGCGTGGCCCGAAGTTGGGAATTTTCTCTCTGACTATTTGCATTGTGTAACCTTCTAACTTACACATTATGAGTTCATTTTCTAAACGTTATTCACATGAACACTGTAGGCGTTAAATCTTATTACACACAGCTTGTTCAGCAATGGAGGACAATGTCGTGCAGGTGTGAAGCATAATTTCGAAACAAGGTGGATTGGATGGGCAGGTGTTAGTGTAAAGAATGACACCGGGCGCGCTTCATTGACCGAAGCATTAGCTACGAAGGTTGGTCATAAATATCTGAGACGTAATTAACGTTGGTGGAAGTGTTGTGGTGCACTTATCGTACATTGGGATAGATTTGACTTTACAACTAAATGGMAAGTTCCTTGCGTGTCTTTGCTCTTAAATTGAAAGCCTTGTTTTTGATTGTTGGAATGGAGATGTTGCAGGTTTTGTCTGTGCCTTTGTCTCTCTTCTGTAGCATTGTGTAGGGTAGAACTGAGAGTTTTTGGAATGAGGATCTCGAATTTCATATTTCATACCACATTTCTTACGTGCCCTTCATTTGTAATTTTAGGGTTGCGTTCCTGTCTTTCTAGACGATGACACTGTTGACCAATATTACAATGGCTATTGCAACAATGTGCTTTGGCCCCTGTTCCACTACATTGGGCTCCCTCAAGAGGATCGGCTTGCTGCCACTAGAAGCTTGGATTCGCAGTTCAAAGCTTATCAGCACGCCAACAAGTTGTTTGCGAAAGTTGTTTTTGAGCAATACCAAGTGAGTTGTAGTCTTTTTATTAGCTAGAAAGTACTATTTTGGTTKCTAGTTATAATAATTTTCCAAATTGGAGTTCCCGGTATTACATAATGCAAGGACTAGCCTGCTGTTAATGTAAGGACTAGGATTGTTCGTGGGATCAGGGTAATGCTCTTGTAACTTACCTGGGCGAGTCTTGAACGTTCTCGAGGTCGAGAGATCATCAAGTGTCAATTTGTTTGTTGACCGCAAGGAGTTTGTCCTTCAAGGCATCTTTGTGGTTAGCTTATCTGACAGTGACATCTATCACCTGTTCAGCATTTGAGTTCAACAGTGGTAGTATTTCCTTAATATTGAGTGGATCCAATATGGAAGTACTGGAGACGCTCTTGTTTCTGACACCGCTATTGTATATGATGTTAGGAAGGTGATGTGGTATGGTGTCACGACTACCACCTCATGTGCCTCCCAGAAGAATTGAAGAAGTTAAACCCCCGCATGAAAGTTGGATGGTTCTTGCACACACCATTCCCATCCTCTGAAATATATCGGACTTTACCTTGGTACTAAGTGAGGTTAGTCTGCTGCCCTATGTTACTTTACTGCAGTTCGTGGTCCGTAGATGAATTCTTTTTTCAGTCTTTTGATTGAGTTTGTGCACTTTATGGCTTATTGTTCCACTAAGGTAGAGGGACCCATTACTAACCGGCACCCCACCACCAATCAATAGCATCCCCAATCAATAGGGTGCTGTACTTCCGACCAAGGCTGGAACAGATTTCCGTTTTCTCCTCAGAAAGAGTGTTCTTTTATTTTTTCAAGGTTTGGACCAATATATTGATGACACATAAGTGAGCCAGAAAGTACAAAGCAATGAGCAAGAAAGTAGTTCTTGAATGATTGGAATTGGATGACCCTAGATGTTGGTCATGGGTTAAGCCCAACTTATGCCTTTCAAAATTCATAGTAATTTCAATTCAAGAGGTAAAATTCCCAATTTTGTTTGCAATCCCAGTCATTTGCACACAGGAAAATATTTGCTTCACCTTATAGTACACATCGGTTATGAGTGGCTCTTCCTTAGCCATTTTAAATATCTGATTGGTGGTCGATAGGAGRCACGTACATAGGAGATAAGTACAGTCGAATGCTGGTTAGCGGAAATTGGTGTCCTGTTGAATTTCTGGTCATAAATACTGGTATTAAAGTTCAGATGATGTGTAGTTTGCAGGGGCAGCTCAGTCTTTAGGAGCTGGGGCCATACTTGTGAATCCCTGGAACATAAGGGAGATGTACAGGGCCATCGAGGAGGCATTGAATATGCCGGACGAAGAGAGAAAGGAGCGGCATCGTCACAACTTCGCTCATGTTAACGCTCACACGGCTCAGACCTGGGCTGATAATTTTGTCAGGTGAGAAMCAAGAAGCGTCCTATGCTGGGCACTACACTATCCAGTTTCCTAGTGTTATCTGTGTGCACTGTCCGGATATGTGGCATTCATTGAGGATGCGCTGGGAATATATTTACCAAATTGGAGGAACACGTGAGATTAGCTATTTCACAATGGCACCGAGTCTTATAAATGTAGTCTATCAATTACTTCTCCCGGAGCGGACTTCGACATAGAAAGTAAAATATTCATTTTTCTGGATTTCAGCGAACTTAATGACACCATCGTGGAAGCTGAGCTTCGAACCTTGCACATACCTCCAAATTTACAAGTAGATATTGCWCGAGAAAATTTTCGGAGATCCAAGAATCGGCTGCTTATCATGGTAAGCTTTACAGATCCTTCGCTACTCCAGTTTTGCTGTCACTAATAGTTCTATCTGTACTGTGGTAAGATGATTCTTCTGAGCACTTTATGAATCGGAGTTTGGTGTGTATGGTGTTGTGTGTCTAATAGGTTACGTTTCTAATAAAGAATGGCATGTGAAGAGAACTGCCTCATGTCACATTGCTAAGAAAGTTTGCCTTYGTTTCTAATTCTGATGAGCATGATTGAGCATGATTGAAGTAGTCCTGTCCAGGAGAGAGCTCRGTGGTTCTTTTGACTATTTCTGGGACTTCAGTAGAGGTGCTTTGAGACGAGATGTTTACATATGTAAAGACTTTGTCGGTTACCTGTAATGTAAGCAGGGGTTCAACTCAACTATTACTGCAACAGTGGAGGCGCCACGACGGGACCAGATCAGAGAATCTAAGTTGGGCTTGCACCCAGGCATCAAGGAGTCTCTTGAAACCCTTTGTTCTGATCCGAGTACTGAAGTTGTTATCCTCAGTGGGAGCACTCGTGAAGCACTTGACGAGGTTTTCCCTTTGCTTCATGAATTGTCTTTGAGTAGCGCCAGATAGTAAGCTTTTGGATGGTTTTCTAATTCGAGTACTTTTGGATTGCTATGGCATCCCTTGCACATATTACTGAGTGCGAGAATTCTTTTGGCATACACTATGAGGGGTTTCAGTGCAGCTTGAATGATCTCTCGACGGTAGCTGTTAGAGTATTTTCTAATTAGAACCTCTAATTCTTTGATAGTTTATTGCTGGTCCACAATTGCAGCTCTTCAATTACGACTCAAAATTTTCTGTCTCAAGTGGCTGGCAGCCTTATAAAATAGAGGATTCTTTATCTTAAGTTAATATGGTTTTCATGTGTTTCTCATGACAAATTTAGCCTGACTTGTCTAGACTATTTTTTCTGGTGTCTATTCAGAACTGAATGTTACAGGACTGACATTTCTGCCTTTGGTTTGCAGGTTTTTCCAAAGCACGACATTTGGCTTGCCGCTGAGAATGGCATGTATTTGCGAGACACCCTTGGTCAATGGRCACCGATGATGGAACATTTGAACATGGATTGGAAAGAGAGTGTTCTGGTAGGTGTTATATTCTTGCTTTAAGGACTTGATGGCAAATCGATTTTATGATGTTATCGGTAACGTTTATCGGTTTAGTAGGTTGTCGTATGGGCGTTGATTTTTTCGTATAACTTTTCTCCTCGAGGACGAAACATTGCATTTTCTTGCACTAAGTTATTTGTGTTGTTTGTGTTCTTCAGCTTGTATTTGATTATTTTAGTGCAAGGACGCCACGCTCTTATGTAGAGAAGCGAGAAACATCTTTGGTTTGGAACTATAAGTATGCTGGTACGTTCTACATTCAGCAGTACGTACTGTAGATCACCTCACCGCTAATTCATGCTTCATCAGTAGTAGTCCAGTGAAACCTAACCGTGGTTCCAACATGTGAGTATATTTCCGCTKAGGATCTTTATATCACCAGAACAAGTGAATGAATATTTATTGAAAATTGATTGCAGATGTTGAGTTCGGGAGAGTTCAAGCTCGCAACATGCTCCAGCATCTATGGACAGGCCCCATCTCCAACGCGGCTGTGGATGTTGTTCAAGGGAGAAATTCTGTGGAGGTTCGCCCTATAGGTGTATCAAAGGTATGCTCTTTGATCGGGTCTTTAAATGTCCACGCTCGTGTAGTTTATTTAGCTTTCACCAATGTCTTGGTAGTTCTAAGATCTGCCAAATGAAGGATAAGTCGTAATTTTATCGTTTTCATTGTTATTCAGACTTTGATTTATAACATCGTTCATCCAGTGGATTTGCAATTTGGTATTCYTTATGTCAGAATAATAAATGCAATATTTGCGCTGCAGTAMTGTAAGGAAATATTTGCTCCAGTTGTGAATGAACTCTGGTTAACCCTGGAGGTCACAGCTTTGGGAACAATTTTGAATTCTTGTTATTTTACTATGAATTTCCCTAATTTGTTGAATGCCATCTTCACATGTCCCTGCATATAATGATCTGCACTCTAATTCGTTTTTTTCAGGGTGCTGCGATCGATCGCATTGTATTTGAGATCATACACAGAAAGGATCCGGAACTTCAGTTCGACTTTGTCATGTGCTTGGGCCATTTTTTGAGCAAGGTACCGGCTCGGGACAACCATTGCATTGTTTTTAAAGATTCTGTAAATACTGATGTTTATCTATACTTTTGTATCATCTAGGATTGGTCTTTACGGAATTGCCTTTGCTTTTTGGGAAGGCACCTTCGATCTTTGTTTTTATACGAATTGTTTTGATGTCTGCTAATGGTTTAACTAATGCTAGTTTCTGCAGGATGAGGATGTGTATGCTTATTTCGACCCAGAGCTCTCGTTTGACAGGGATCATCCTTGCAACAATGGAAAGATGGAAAAGGGTTTAGATCGACGATTGTCTGCCAAATCGTGCGATCGCATCATGGCCAAGAGCAATAAACTGGGAGTGCTCCGAACCAAGACGTACCCTCTAATTTCACCGGATCGTAATGGTACTCATTTAAGTTCTTCTCATTCAAAGTCCAACAGCTTCAAAGATCGCAAGTACTCTGAAAGGAACACGATGGACGACTTGGTGAATGTGTCGTCAGAGACCTATGTCTCTTGTGCTGTTGGACGGAAGCGCTCAGCTGCTCGATCAACCTAATTTCACTATTTAGTGTAGACCTTTCTGCTAAGTGTCCGGTCAATGGACACTTGTAAGTGCAGGCAGGATCTTATGAAGTCAATATTGGTCATATGTTCACGAAATTTTGATACAAGGTCTGAACATGTACCCTTCAAATTGTGGGAATATTTTATTAGTCCAAAAGAATTTGGGCATCTATTGGGCTAATAAAACATGCATAAATATATTCAAAAAAATATTATTTTAGTTCTCAAGTCATTTTTTGAGAGGGGTCAAAGTTTGTTATTTCTATGTAGGGGTGATTTTGAGAAATAACATTTTCTTCTAACGTAGGTGTATTATCTTGCAATTTCTGAAGTCAAAGTTCTTAAAAACAAATTCCACATACAACATTCCAAATGTTTGTCTTTAATTTTTCATTGGTTGGATTTCAAATAACAAAAACTTCCTCATTGCACAAGAAGTCAACACAAAATGACTAGTGTTTTTTCAGTTCACTTAACCTCCTTGCATTGTAGGGTGGTTTAGACTAGGCTAGACCCGAATGCCTAGGAAGAACCAGCATCTAGTGTAAGATCAATGTACCAAAATTGAAATTTGACGGGATGAAATTTAGGTCATTAGTCAATAAAAATGGATGCAAATAAAATAAGGCAAAAATTGACTTGGCTATGAAAAACAAGTTGAAAGATTATCTTCACTTCTTCAAAGTAGGCTAGAAATTGATTGTTAGGAAGTTGGAAAAAATGGATATAGGACGACCTATCGAGGATATGGTCATTTTCAATTGGTGGTACCCAAAGAGGTAGATGTTTATTATTGGTAGGATCAGTTCAAAACTTCATATGCTTCACAAAAAACCCAAAAAGGTGGCTAAAGTTGATAATTCATTCAATGTGAGTTGATCAAGTATGTTACCTTCAAAACTATCATATGTTTATGGCAATTACCATCTACCATTAAAAAAAAATTCAATGGCAAAGTAAAGGATGACATTCCATGAAACATTTATTGTGATTAGTGGATGAGAGGTCTTTCAATTTATAATGAAATTTGTTGTCCATCATTGATCCTCAAAAAGTATGGGAGAATTTGAAGATGAGAGCTTGATCACTCATTGTCAAAATGTAGGAATTGTTTTCGAAGTAAAATTTCAGACCTCATTTTGGCATAGTAGAATAACTTTTTTTCTAAAAATTTTGAACAAAAAAAAGTTGGAAAATCAATTTCAATTTCATCTTCAAAAAATTGTTTGAGATTTGGAGCCTTCAATCAAAAGTTATAGACAAATTTCAAAGAGGATGTTTGAAAATGTCAAAGAAGATGTCCCCTCCAAGCCCTCTCTAAAATTTGTTCACAACTTTTGATTGGAGACTCAAAATCCCAAAAGATTTTTTATAGATTAAATTTAAATTGATTTATAGATTATATTTGTTCAATTTTTTTTGAAAATAAATTATTCTACTATGCCTAAATGAGGTCTAAAATTCTACTTCAAATACTATTCTTGCTTTGGACTTGACTATGAGCAATTGAGCTTCTATTTATCACAATTTACATATCCCACATAGGTTGTTTTACCTACTACTACCCCACTTGTATAAAGATCTTTTTTCCTCATTAAACACACTACATCATGTGACTTTTGAAGCTTGCACCGAAATATATACTTTGAGCCTTGAAATTTGGTAGTAGTCTAAAATTTTGACAAGGTTTTGTATGTATAGTTGTATAAATATTTGTAGAATTATTGTTTTTGGATATTTGACGTTTCAAATTAATTGTAAAAAAAACTCAACCGATTTGCATGCCATATAAGAGGAAAATAAGCCAGTTCATGTAAGATGAGAGGAAAATTAGCCACTTCAAATTCACAACCAAAGGAAGATGATTGACCGCTTTCATTAGATGTGAAAAAAGGCAAGAATCAAACAAAATCAAGGCTTGGCTGGACGTAATCTTCACAAGCCAACTCTTGGCCTAAATTTTTTAAATATTCCCAAACTTTAGGGTGGACTCTATATTTGCTTTTGAAATTTACATGAGTGCACCTAATAAGAATTAAAGTGGAGAGACTCAATTAGTGGTGGAGAGACTCAAAGTCATCAATGAATGACTTTTGTAGTTCTTCTAGAAATAAATAATGCATATGTTCATCTAGTAGTTGAACCTCTGATCCATTTCCAAGTAAACTAGCTTAAGCTTTAAGGGAATCCTATTGTGTACATGCATATTCTTCTTGCCACTAAAAGACACAAGAATTGAATGCACGAAAAAAGCTTATATTTGAACATGTAAACACTCAAGTTTGCTCTTGCGCCTCTACAAAGCTACAATTATAAGAAACAAAATTGAGGCCAAATAACAAAGTAACTTAACAGTCATGGTCTCTTACATACATGTTGTGCTTCCTCTTAGTAATCAAATACTCCTTCCGTCTCAAAATTAGAAGCTACAATATCTCTGCAATCCCTTGAAAATAGGAACAACTTACACATTAATGTAGCCATATCTAGGAAACCCCAAATTTATTTTGAGACACAGGGAGTAACATACTTCAAAATCGACTTTGCAAGAAAAATTTGTGTTTCGAGGGCAATCCATTATTAAAGCTCAAAGCTCCCAAGTCACTTTGCTTTGCAGGGTGATGGTGCAAGCTAAGCTCCATTTTTACGCAATGCCTAAGGTGGGATGACCCAGGAATGCATGACAAACCTTGAGCTTTGAAATCGTTGGAACATCCTTCTCCATTGCCTGACAGATATAAGTTACATCATGGTAAACACAAAAGATATAGCCACAAAAACTTCTGATCCCTGTCATTGGTATCATTAATATAAGAAAGCATAAAGATAACAATCAGAAATTTTGTCGTAAGAAGTACATTGGAAAAATAAGTTACTCCAGCATTGCATAAACCTGTAGCATGAATTTGAACAAACAAACAAAAGAGTCAGCATCCAAATCTGAATAGATTTAGGCACTTCCACATAATAGAGGCTGTACAGTAGTTTGGGCAAAAATGAAGGCTGAAAATAGATGCCAAATGATTGGAAAATTGTTCTCTCAGAAAATATATCTGTATATGAAAGAAAATCTTATGATGTAAGGTACCAAACGTAGGTTTCAATAACACCTAAAGTGTAAACCACCTAAGGGCCACTTCACACTACGGCACAAGATCGAGAGTCCGTCGATTTTAGCCAATCAAGTTTCAGAAACCCATGACTTTGGCCTCTCGACCCTTCACACTACGCGGCACAATCCAAAGTCCGTCACCCTCAAAATTGCCTACATGGAAACTAAATGCTTACATGGCAACGGACTCTCGATCAGAGTTTGGGTCGCCAGTTTTGGCTGATCCAAACTCTAATCGAGAGTCCGTCGAATTTTGAAGAAAAAAAAATCAGAAAATACTAAAAACTGTCAAAATCTCTGCCGTTAGATTGGACCGGAGTAGTAGGTAGGATGCTTCATCCCGTTTGTTATTTTGTTATTTTGTTATTTTGTTATTTTGTTATTTTGTTATTTTGTTATTTTGTTGTTTTGTTATTTTGTTATTTTGAACCCTAGTCTCCACTACAAAAAGCCATGAGACTTAGCATTCAATGTACCTACTTCCCTTCAATGTCTAATCCCACCTTTTTATTCCATTTATATTCCTTCATATTCCTTGTTCAATGGTGAAGGCATGTGCTGTAATTTTTTTTCCAATGTCATTTTTGACTCCTTTCTCATGTGTTTTTAACCAACCGCTTGAAAAAATTGCTACATGGGTAACAATTCACAAAAAACATTCAGAAATTGGATGGCTTTTAATATGGAGAGAAAGGATATAAATTGAAAAAATGGAGTAGGTTTGGACTTTGGGCTTGGACTTTGGCCTTTGGAGGCTTCACACTATGGCCGGCCGAAGGCTCTAATTCCTAGTTTTTATGGCCTATTTATTGCTCATTTCCTTGGACTCTCACCAAAGTTTGGCCACTCAATCCCATGGCCTCTCAACTTGAACAGCCATAGTGTGAAGCGGCCCTAATTCTGCCAAAATTTAGAAGAGCATGTCAATATAAAATGCCAATTAAACCAATTCAAAATCCTTCTTATATGACAAGCCAACAATAATTGATATATTGATATATTGGAGTTCTCCAAGATTGAAGTTCTTCAATGAATGTAATCATTATATGTTGTTGGAATTGAGACCACAATTGGATTTACAACTACCCACTTTACTACTATAGTATTCTTAACCCTTAAATGACGTCGAGGCCATTTTGTGGTCAATGGAGAGAGCATCTTCTTGTGTAGGACAAAAGTGCAACTATTCATCCTTGGATTTTGGACGAAAAGCTAAGATCTTCTACAATACTTTGGCTTCCAATGCTTACTTTTGAATTTTTTTAAACCAATGATTCTCATGGTATCCAAATTCATAATTTCCACGATGACCCGCCTAATGTTTGAGGGTTAAGCTCATTTCTCAACCCCAAAAAATCACAAAAATCAATTTTTGAGTTAAAATGGAAACCTCAATCTTCTAACAATTTGGCAAACAAAACATAAGGAGATGTAAGTATTGAACCAAAAGTTTTGATGTGGGGTTATATAACAAACAAATCAAACTTCATTCATTTCAATCTCCCATAGAGTACCAATATTATTGAAAATTGTCAAAAAAATTTGTTTCAGAATTAATGAGCATTGAATGAACCAACTTACAACAAGGGTTTGAAGAAGCATACTCAAATAAAGGTCATTTGTGCAAGTGTTTGAAGTGCCAAATAATAGAAAGCCCCCTCAATTATAACTAAGGAAGGTATTGAAGTCCTTAACAAGAGATTGTGTGACTTCTTTGGAGACTCCCAAGAGATGTTTGCAAAGATGGAAGCCAATTTGGGATGACACTCTTTCACTAATAAAGCAATGGCAATGGTGACAATCGTGCGTTGATTGCACTTTGTTCCAAATGATGGCCCGCTTTCTTGTGGATCCGGTGGGTGGTGAGGCATACAATAAAAATTCCACATGTACTGAATTCCCTCTAGATTGACTAGTCTCCACCAATGGGGGTGTCCACCAATACTAGTGAAATTTTATCTACTTTCTTGGCAAGACAATCATTATGCTTATATTGTATTTCTGCTTGAATTAATACAAAACTTGCCTAAGTTCACATGTCAGTTGGCCCCAAGGTAAATTAATTTTAGTCATTTCACACCGAGAGAGAAAAATAACCTACACTATGGTTAGATTCGTTCAAAATATAATTAAAATATGGCATCCATTTGGCATCTAATGAAATTTTCAGAAACTTCAAGGTGKCATTGTTGAATAGTGTAGAAAATATCAATGTAAATAATCTAAATTCATAAAAATTCAATTTTTTTGCAAACAACATTTCCACATACGAATTACAACATTGTTCATCAAAAAAATCATCACAAATTGCAATGCAATCAATTTGTGCTATAAAAATGTCCAAAATATTTCAACAATGAAAGGTTCATTGCCATGTAAAAAACAAAGCTTAGGATCAAAAGTCACATTGAAATATTAGATATCAAGGCAAAATGAAATTTGATTAAAAAAAATTCACGTTCTAAATAAAAATATCCCTAAAAATAAATTATTTCATATAGGAACTAATGAATCTAACATGAGGGTATAGTAGCCATGAGACCAAGTGTAAGCTTAACCCTTGAACGTCGAGACGGATATTTGGCATCCAATGGATGATAGAGAATCTTTCTATGTGGGACAAAAGTGCAACTATTCATCCTTGGAATTTTGTGTGGAAGTCCTTGAAAACCATACCTACCCACAATGAAACTTAAACTCCTCATAACTTTCATCTCATTAATCAAAATGGAATGATTCAAAACTTCCCATGTATATATAAATCTAGAGAATCAATTTCAAGTTTTTGTTTCTTAACCCGTAAATCCCAAGGCCATTTTTCTTAAAATCTAACCATAGGATCTTGTACTTCACTTGTCTTGGATCATGTGTTAAAAATTTCATGAAGTTTGACTGTATGGATTGGAAGATATTGGCATTCAAAGTGGAAAAAGAAAGCTTTCTTGAACACTAGCTTGCAAGTTCAAATGACTTTGACCGCCATTTGTCAAAATGTTTTGACTTTGACCGCAGACTTTGAATTTAAAATTTTTTATGTTAAAAAATTGAGTTGAAAGTCTAGAATTTAAAAAAACAAAAAAAAACAAAAAAAAACATTGTTAAGTAGAAGTAGGTTCAAGATTGAAAGAAAAACTAAATGGTTAATAGCTCTAAGATGGGATTGAAACACAATAATCCCAATGGTGAGATTGTTCTAGAAAATAAACTTCACCTTCATCCCAACAATGTTTTTTGAAAAATCGTGAAAATTGCATTTAGAAATGAATCCTATAAGTCCAAATAGAATGAATCAAAGCTTCACATGTACATAAAAATGTATTATTTCAGAAAAAAAAATTAAAAATTTGAATTTTTAATTTTTGCAAAAATTCTTTTGCTGCCCGTTGAGTTCAGTTCTAGGGTTTTGTGGTATAACTTTTTCTCTTGGGCACCAATTGAAATAAAAATTATATTCCCACAAAGCTAATTAGTTTTTCTATCTTATGAGAAAGTTTCAAAAAGTTTCATAAAAAATCAAGGTCACAGGAACTTGCCCAAAATCCAATTTGTCCCCCAAGGGAACAATGGGACTTTAGGGGTTAAGAAAGTGATTTTTCAAGAAATTTTTTGAGCTCCCTGTACTGCCCGTTGAGTAATGAAAATCACATTTCATATAATAACTTTTTAACCATGTAGTCAATAGTTATGAAAAATTTTGGGCCTTAAAGCTTATCCTTGAGCACATGTTTTGTGAAATTTTCAAAGAAAAATAAATAAAAACTCCATTCGCAGAGAAGTGCCCAAAATCACTATATTTCCCAAAACGGAGTTTTTTGMGTTTAGGGGTTAATATATAATAAGCAGGGCGGAAGACGGGGATAAAAAAGGCCAAAGTTCAGGGATATTTTTTTCAGGCCTTTGTTAAAGTGTAGTAATTGCCCAATCCTAGCATACCGGTAAGATACTATCTAAGTTAGTAAGAATATTTCATCGMATATGCAGCCGATGGCTTTGAATATTTCATTGAAATGTCCAAAGTATGCAGCAACTTATTGACAAAGTGTTACCTATCCCCCACTTTGTGCTTTTGGCTTGATTGTTTTGGATGGGGAAAGCACGGGCCAGGGAGGATTGACGGTCGAGTCTATCAGTGATAGTACCCCCCAACGAGCCGAATGCGGAGGTGGTTTTGCCCTCGTGTTTTAATCCTGGGGAAAACACGGGAACTTTTTATTTCTCATGCATAAATTTTTTTGCAATTTTTGACTTCATCCGAATTAGCTAGGAGAGGCGATAATCACAAAATCATTATGGCACAAATATAGGGGGGATTTTTTTACATTCACCCATTGTTACACCTGCCCATTTGGCTCGTTGGGGTACTATAGACTCGACTAGGATTGACCCCCTCATTGCCCCATCCAAAAATACACGTAAAAATTGCACCATATATTGTGCCCCGTCAATTTTGTATCTCTTTACCTTCCTTGTCTATGTCTATTTTGGGGCCTCTAATTGCAGGTATGAATTCAAAATTTGTAAATCTTATTACATGTGGCAAATAAATAAATCCAATGTTTTCTCCAAGGGTAAAAATTGGAGCAATAAGGTGATCAATTCTTCCTGGCCGTAAAGCACATGTCAAACTCAACCAGGGTGAATTGCCCCCATCACTTGGCCCCTCGGGGAGATGCTGATTTTTTTAATTTTCCACGCATGATAAAATTTGAAAAATTTAAATTCATCTCTGTAATCAGAGGCTCCAAATTGGCTAGGAGGAGTATACAAGAAAAATCAATTGAGTACAAAATAGGGGATTTTTTGTTTTACTTGCACCTTAGAATGACTTAGAGGGACCGAGCGAGGGGGGCAATTCACGTAGACTTGTGAACCTTTTATCACTCTTTGACTTCTTTTTTCTAACACAAGTAATTAAATGAACCTTTACTGCAAGAAATAGAGAGAACAAGTGCCTTGCTGCAAGGGGCTTGGAAGTGGCAAGCAAAACAAAGAAGAGCTGAAATACAAAACCAACATGTAGGGCATTGGTTCTTGCCTAGCGTGAGCGCGAACCCACTAGGGAGGTTGGAAAACAAATGTGGCCTACTGGCCGATCTCTTTTACTTTATTTGATCCAAATCCTTTAGTCCCCAAAAGTGGATGCATCTTGGTTGAATTCGATTGTAACTTCCAAAATATTAATTCTTGGTTTTGATTTGCATTTAGAAAATGAAACCTCATGAGTTATTTTTGGAAAATGCTTGAAAATGTCAAAGATATTGTCCTTTCCATCCCCTCTATGAAATTTGTCTATAACTTTGATTGGAGGTTTGAAGTCTCAAACAGATTTTTGAAGATGAAGCTTAACTTCATTTCACAACTTTTTTAAATTCACGTTCTTTTGAAAAAAGTTATTCTACTATCTATAAATGAGGTTTGAAATTCTACTTCAAATTCAATTTCTGCTTTAATTTGACTTAACTATGTTCCTATTGATTCTAATTTACATATCCCACATTGTTTGTCTTACCTCCTACCTCCCCAGATGTATATAAGGAATTGTCTTCTTACCACTAAACATAAATCATGGATGGTGTTTTGAACAAAATGAAGGAATTTAGTTCTTAAACACATTGATTTCAATGAACTAAATGCCATTTTGACTTGTATGTTTGGTCCTAATATTAACCAAAAAGAAGAGAACAAACCATAAATATAAGTTACTGCCACTATTCCAATATCAATACTGAAGCTTACTTACATTAATTATGTGTGGATGAATTTTGTAAATGACGACTATGAAAAGGAAAACTCAACCTTCCTAAAGGTTATTGAATGTTATGCACATGTCAATTTTTGGTATATGTAATAATTCCCAAAACATAAATTTTCTGGAATTTGTCTAATCTACTCCTCCATACACAAGCCAATCCAAGGTGCTACCCTAACCAAAACATAAGGTAGGCAACTTAAAAGCGCCACAAATTGATATTGTGCCTAGTTATTATTATTAGTCTAATCAAATTTTCATATTGACTTACTGGTAAGTGAAAGGAGGTTCCAATGCACCAAAAAATGCAACATTTGGATACAATATGCGAAAGTTATGAAGGGTCAAAGTTTGATTCTAAAAGATTTTCTTCCACATAGGTACATAGTTAGATTTGGAGATGTACAAAGTGTGAAGATGGCGCTTTCGCATCAATGGTGCTTTTGGGTTGCCTACCTAAGTCGTACATGGACAAACATCTAGCCTATCTTGCCGTCAATGGATTTGAAAGTGGTGCACTACACTTCATCCATCCAAATTAATCTATGAGTAGCTTGAGAGCCACAATACATTTAATTTGTTGAGTCCAAATGTTTGCATTGATTTATGATGCTCTACATGGTTAGCCTAAAGCCCCCAAAAGTGCAAAATGAAGGAAGGCTCATGGATCACCACCTGCTAGAGACTTTGCAAAGAATAAGTGAAATCTTTGTTGAAAAAACACTCATCACTAAATAACAAAGAGAACAATAATTGCCTAATTAGCACAATGCCAAGAATAATTGGCATGAATTTGGAACAAAAATTAACTACTAGTAGACAAATGGTACAATTGTCACCTCCGAATAGGTTTTAAATTTAAAAACTACCTTTGTCCTTCCCCATGACATTCAAACTACAAAATTGACCTTCATTTCAAATGGCATTTTAGCCTTGATTTTC
The DNA here is from genome assembly GCA_006891605.1 of Pleurozium schreberi. Lineage (NCBI taxonomy): Eukaryota > Viridiplantae > Streptophyta > Bryopsida > Hypnales > Hylocomiaceae > Pleurozium > Pleurozium schreberi. Next base: position 29,420 of record VACF01001471.1, on the reverse strand, counting down.
TTTCTTTTGAGGTGAAAAGCATTAACATTTTTTGTTCTTTGCATTTTCAACCAAATATAAAAAAATAGACATGTATAATGTATAATGAATAAAAGTGTAGTACAATCCAATACTTTGATTTGTGTAATGAGAGCCTTTGAGGTACCTCCTTTCCAGTTATTCTAAGAGTATGACGAAGGTATCAAAGAAAAATCTTACAAGGGTGCTTGCTTACCATGTGCCTTTTTTTTCAATATTGGATGGAATGAATGGATAGATGATATGGGTGATTGACAAGCGTGGGTGTCTAAATTTGGATGGAAATTATCAAAGGATAATCATAGGTTTTGGGCTCAATGATTTAAGACAAAAGCAAAGAATCTAGGAAAAACTTTGAATTTTGAACTATGAAAATTGGAAGTTTGGCCACTATGATCCAAGGTATGTTTTATTTGGTTTTCCCTTCCATTAAATGTTTTTTTGAGGGCTCTAGGAGATTGTTTTAGTCCTATTTCCCTTGCTGTGGATAGGATTGTCAGAATATTATATATTAAAAAAATATTTAAAAAACTTAAAAAATTGCTTTGAAAATATTTTTACCAAAAAAATATTTAAAAATTAATTAAATATTAAATGTGCAAAGTGACAAAGAAAGACCAAATGCTCGTCACATGTAAGGCTGGCCCCAAATTACCACACCCCAAAGTCAATAGCGTAGAGTAACTGCATGTGAACTTCATGAACAAAGTAATTGTTTGAAATTATTCAGCATGCCCATGGCATGTTGGGATGATGGATTTGTGCAAGATAAACAAAATATTTCAAGTAATGAAACTTTGAAGCTTCATAACTTCTTCACACAATTACCAATTGATGTGTATCTTGTTGTGCTGGAATCCCCTTTGAAATGCCAATAAGAATTAAAAGAAAAAGAATATATAAATAAATAAAAATATGCTGTGAGTGTGGATTGAACACGCCACTTTTTGATCTTCAGTCTAACGCTCTCCCAACTAAGGTAGACTGCTCTTAAAGCGACCATTTAAGGGATGGTCCGCATTTTCCGTAGGTTTCCGTGTACAGAAATATTTTTAGCTCATTTTTCAGAGAAAGTAAAAAGGATGTGGAACTTAGCACAATTGGTTTCATATTTTTTCAAGTATTTTTGAATTACATATGAATTTTCAAAGATTGGGGGCATAGGCACCTATTTGTGACCATAGATCTTCCAAAATCTGTCCACTTGCAACTTGTAAAGAGATGGGAGGAAATGAAAGACAATGATTGGCTCTTGCAATAGAAAAGAATTTTTTCTTGATTCACTCAATGGTGAATATGGTCCACTTAAGGATCACCTCATATCCATTCTACAGCTATTTATAGGGGTGGTTTCAAGAAGACGGGCGCTTTTAGAGCATCCTACCTTAAAGTATCTTGCACCACAGCAAACCATTTTCATAACTGGGCCTCAAACCGAGTTCCCTAGGCAAAAGCCAAGTATCTTAATCAATAAACTATTATGGATATCTCACATTATATGGGATTTGAGGTAAGGGGAGGGCCATTTCAAGCTTGTTCCCCTTGCTATTCCCGATTTTGTAAAAGAACGGTTGGTGGCAGTTAGAGTATTATATATTAATAAAAAAATGTGAAAAAATATGAAAAATGAAAAAAATTATTAGTATTATTATCTAACGTAGCCAAAGTTTGGCCATAAAGGCTACTAATAAAGCGCTGCTATGATACAATTCCCACATTCCCTCAATCCAAGAACTCTTAGCCTTGTTGAGCATCTCAATTTCATTTAGTGGAAGTAGGACGCTTCTCTTCATGATGTTGGAGTATCAAATTATTAAGTGTTTGACTCCTAAATTTTTTTGATTATATCTTCATAAAATACGCTCAAATATTGCCACTTGTAGCACAAATACCAAATTCTAGAAAAAAAACATTTTTTGACACATGTAATTGTAGGATCTTAGAATACGTTGTTTTGAGGAGATGTAAAAAAAAATTCAGAATTCCATTGTGGATTGTAAGATGTTACCATTTGAATTGATAGAAATCCTATTTTGGCCCTATAAAAAAACAAGGCAGTTGCACTTCTTCGGGTTATATTTTCATGAAAAAATGTCTATGTTGTTGGTACTTCTTTGGATTCATTATTCAAGGCAAGTCGGCTATATGCTTGAAAATTTTCAAATCATTTGGAATTGTACAACATGGAGGGAAACTCAAGAGTGAGAACAAAGAAGTAGAGAGTGATTCAAAATATAAAATTGTTAAGAATTCAACTATAGAATTGAAAAATTTCAATCCCAATGATTGTAATGTTGTAATATACAATCTATATCCTATAATTTTCTTTTTCGAAAAAAATGAAAACCGAGTTAAATAGAGGGCTTAATGTTAAAATGTTTATTTTAAAGTAGGGAATACATAACTACCCGCCAACTTAACCTCCTCATAACTTTCATCTCATCAATCAAAATGGAATAATTCAAAGCTTTCTATGTATACATGAATCTAAAAAACCAATTTCAGATGATGTCATTGAAAAAAGTGATTTTTTTAATTTGCCCAGACAGTCGGGCCAAGGAAGAAAACTACATATTATACAATAACCTTTCAACCATGTAGTCAAAATTTATGAAAATTGTTGGCCTTAAGAAAAACCTCATCCACATGTGTAAAAATTCCATTTATAGTGAGCTACTCCAAATAGCTATGTTGCCAAAAAAACAAAGCTTAGTCCTTTTAGAGTTAAGGGGCATATCCATCCGTTTATCCCAATCCATTTGTGGGTTTTCAAAATCTACTTTACAATTTTATTAAATAATTTTCTAATGTTTTTTATCCTCCAATTTCTCGTGTATTTGAGACTCATTTCCAAGAGCCCTTTAGACTAGAAATTCATGATTTGCAATGGACATCCTTACACAAAATTATTGAATAGAAAAATCAAAATCAGATTTTTGATGATAAAACTCTCGATAAAACTAGAATTCAAAAAACTAATTCCAAAGATATAAACTATTAGAAATAGTAACTTGTTGAGGTTTTACTTAACTTCCAAGTTTTGTTGACACCAACATTTGATGCCTTGGGCATCTAGGGGATAAGTATTGTTGTATGTAATTGATGTTTCCGTGCAGGCTTGCTCCTAATTTTATTTTTGTGGATGCAGATCTTTCCGGCATGTATTCTCCATTGCCCTAACAGGGCCACTGTAATGTGGACATAATGGCTACTTGATTGGCAGTGAACCTTAGCAATTTTTGTACAGTGGGGTGCCAATCACAATGGCGTTTTCGAATCTGCAGTGAAAGAAATTTCAGTGCTGCCAACCTTTGAAGACCTCCAGAGGGCTAAAGTATTGTTTTTTTTCAATGAATTGTTTTACAAGTTCATCTCTATGTTAATAACATTTGTGGCAAATTTCAAGGCCAAAAGATTTATACAAAAACAGATATTTGAAATCTACCCACATGTGTAGGTGTGAGAAAAATTTCATTGTTGCCGACTTTGACACCCTCCCAAGAGCTGAAAACATTTTCTTTTGCCATAAAGTTTTTGTCATGAGATCAACTCTATGTTGATAATATGTGTGCCTAATTTGAAGGTCAAAAAATTTGCACACAAAAAGATATTTGAGATTTATCAATATATGTCATTGTAAGAGACAATTTCACTATTGCCAACTTTGACACCCTTCCAAGGGTAGAAAAATTGGTTTTATAGCATGAAATTTTATTTACAAGATCGCCTCTATGTTGATAACATATGGGCCAAATTTCCAGTTGGAAATTTTTTCCCAATAAAAGATATTGGAACTCTACCAACAAGTGTAGTTTTAAGAATGATTTTTTCAGCCCTTTATATAGTGTCATTTTGTGTGTCAAAGTTTGATACAGATGTGAGTATGGATGTTAAAAATCATTCTCACAACAATAGATGTTGGTATACACTAGTAGAAAACGCAGAAATTTTAGCAGAATTTTGTTGATTTGGTCGCGTTGTACCAGTCACTGTTCTGTTGATTCCAACAAAAATCTGTTAGTTTTAACAGATTTTTGTTGGAATCAACAGAACAGTGACCGGTACAACGCGACCAAATCAACAAAATTTTGCTAAAATTTCTGCGTTTTCTACTAGTGTATTTTGAATATCTTTTTTTGGGTGAGTTTTTTGAACTTGAAATTTGGCACACATCTCACTAACATAGAGGTGTTCCCATAATAAATTTTCATGGTAAATAAACAATATTTCAACCCTTGGGAGGTTGTCAAAGCCGTTGGAAAGAATGAAATTGTTCTTAAAGCTGCACATGTTGGTAGATTTCCAATATCTTCTTTTGGAATAAGAATTTCAATTGAAAATTTGGCCCATATGTTATCAACATAGAGGCAATCTTGTAAATAAAATTTCATGCTATAAAACCAATTTTTCTACCCTTGGAAGGGTGTCAAAGTTGGCAATAGTGAAATTGTCTCTTACAATGACATATATTGATAAATCTCAAATATCTTTTTGTGTGCAAATTTTTTGACCTTCAAATTAGGCACACATATTATCAACATAGAGTTGATCTCATGACAAAAACTTTATGGCAAAAGAAAATGTTTTCAACTCTTGGGAGGGTGTCAAAGTCGGCAACAATGAAATTTTTCTCACACCTACACATGTTGGTAGATTTCAAATATCTTTTTCTATATAAATCTTTTGCCCTTGAAATTTATTACAGATGTTATTAACCCCTAAAAGCCCAAGGGATTTGGACAAAACCCAAATGTGTTATAAAATATAAATTCTATAACTTTTTCGAAGTTTGCATCAAAAAAGTTTATGTGAAGCACAAAAAGTAGAAGATATCCGTATGGTCAAAATTATAAAACTATTTTCAGATTCTCTTCAAATGAATTTTGAAGRTATAACTTCAAAAATTCACCAAACATACAATTTCTATCCTTAACACTTGAGTTTTTTTTTATTGGTCAAAATTGTGGTTTCTATTGAATTGTAAAAAAATGCCTAAGATGTGGTCATAAAAACATCAATTCTTTCCTCAAATAGTAAATTTTTCAACACTAGAAAATTCTAAACACATTGTGCTATTTCTCTCATCATTTTTTTTCTGACCGTAGTGATCTTAGTTTTGAATATAAACATTGAAAGACAACCCAATATTTTCAAGAGAAAAAAAATATTCAAAAGAAAGTTTTTTCTCTGCCTGAAAATTTTGCCCGAAGTCGGGCAGCGACCAAAAAATGGTCGCTTGAGCGCTTAGGGGTTAACATAGAGATGAGTTTGTAAAAAAAATTCATTGAAAAAAATAATTCTTTAGCCCTCGAGAAGACTTCAAAGTTGGCAACACTGAAATTTCTTTCACTGCAAATTTGAACACACTGTTTTGATTGGTACCCCATTGCACAATCCCAATATGACGTCCAGGGTGAACTGACCTCCCATACTTGGCCCATTGGGAGAATGCTGAATTTTTTATTTATTTTCCACGCATGATAAAATTTGCAAATTTTAAATTCATATTTACAATCAAAGGCACCAAGTAAATTAGGAGGGGTGTCCAAGGTAAATTAATCAAGCACAAAAAGAAAATGTGGGGCTTTTTTTTATTTGCAACCCTAGAATGACTTGGAGGGGTCAAGCAAAGGGCCAATTCACCCCGACATAATATGACCTTGTGCTAGTTTGGTTTACCCCCCAAACGCCCCATGGGACTAAAAGCGTCCTCATAGTCTAAAAGTCCAATTCAAAGTGCTGTAATGTTTGCATCCAATGTCCAAATTCAATAAAACTTGTTGGAAAATTTGTACTCTTTCTTCTAGTTTAGGTGGTAAAATTTTCAAGTCAATCCAAGATGTATAGATGTTTTGGGAGCCAATTGAAGTTCATAGGTTCAATTTGAGTTCACCAAACAACATTTGATGTTGCAACTTTGGGGGCTTGTATCTCCTTCATCAAATATTTTTTTTCAATCAAATTTTTTGGGTTATGTTACCCTTGAAGTCTAGTTATTGTGGTAAAAGTTTTATGTCAACCCAAGTTGTTTTGAATTTTTAAGAGCAATTCGAAGTTCAAAATCTAGAGATTTTTGGATTATAGTGAACTTTGGAGGCTTATATCTTCTTCATACAATGTTTGTTTCCAATAATTTTGCTGTGAAAGTTGTGCATATAAGTCTAGTTTGTATGGCTAAAATTTCATATCAATCCAAGAAGTTTTGAGTGACTGAGAGGCATTTTTAGTAGAAGGAGGTTCAATCATGGATGTATTTTCTGTAACTATTTTTTGACATTTCAAATTCATTTTGCAAACACAATGAGTCAACTGAATGATATTTTCTTTCACCAATGTATGTGTATGCTATTTTTGAAGCACATTATAGTTTGAATTTCTTCATTTGAGTAGGTTTAGAAATCACATTTGACCTCCAAATATGTTTCTAGGAAAATTTCAACATCGTTTTTCAACAATAAGACATTATAATCTTTCAATCTGTATGGTCAAATGACTTCAAATTTGATGCACGTCATCTACAACACGTACTTTACAAGATTGTACGGTTGAGATTTCTATACCTTAGTGACATTTAGACCTACAACATTTCAAAAGCAATAATGTTTCTAAGCCTAAAAACACCCTGGGCCTTTTAGGGGTTAAGGGTTTACATATCTGTTATCATTAGAGACCAATGGGTGGACTCTTTGACTTACGAGAACAAGCCACAATTTTCACTAGCCTATGCATGTGTAAAAATTCCTAGATAAATTCTTTGCGTATTTCTTGTAGGTTGCAAAGTCATTGAGAAGGTAGGTCAGCAATTTGCCACATTTTTTGGATTGTGTACTTCCTTGGATGTCATGGATGTTCACTTGTCCCATAAAAATAACAATAGTTCATATAAACAACACTATGGATGTTGAATAGTTGGTGCAAGGGTACACACAACACCAAATAATTTTATGCCTTAAATGAGGAGGTGGATGTTTTGTGTCATACGGATGACAGGAATCTTCTTGTGTAGGACAAAAGTGCAACTATTTTTCCTTGGAATTTTGTATGAAAAGGGGAAATCTTCTACAATATTTTGACCTCTAACAAGTGCTTTTGAATTTTTTTTAAACCTGTGATTTTCACGGTATCAAAATGGATGATTCCCACGGACACCAGTCCATCTTTCAAGGTTAATTGGCTTAAATTTATTTGACTACCTAATTGAGTGGCTAGTGACCATAGAAACACTACAAGAGAAAGGGGTGTTTTAAGTAAGGTTTTAAGTATAGTCCTAGACACAAGATATTAAGTAATGACCATTAAGTCAAATTTTAGCAAAAAATGACTAAAAAGACATGTGTTTAGGTCATTTTTTGCTAAAATTTGACTTATAGGTCATTACTTAATATCATGTGTCTAGGACTATACTTAAAACCTTGTTTAAAACACCCCTTTCTCTTGTAGTGAAATAATCCCATTTGGAATTGTATGACATTATTCACTTTGAAAAAAAATTAAAGTGCTTATTGGAAGTTAACCCCTAAAGGTCCAAACACCCTTTTTTGGCAACATAGCAATTTTGGGGCTTTGGGCAGCTCATTACGGATGGGGTTTTTATTTATTTTTCTTTGAAAATTTCACTAAACATGTGGCTAAGGAGTACCTTTAAGGCGCAACAATTTTCATAACTTTTGACTACATGGTTGAAAAGTTATGACATTGTATGTAATTTTTAACATTTGGCTGGCAGCTCGGGCAGCTCAAAAAACTTCTTGAAAAAACATTTTCTTGAGATAAAATTTGAAATTGGTTCTCTAGATTTATATAATCATGCGAAGCTTTGAATCATTCCATTCTTATTAATGAGATGAAAGTTATGAGGAGTTTAAGTTTGTGGGTAGGTATGGTTCTCAAAGACTCCATACCTACCCACAAACTTAAACTCCTCATAACTTTCATCTCAATAATCAAAATGGAATGATTCAAAGCTTTGCAAGTATATATAAATCTAAAGAACCAATTTCAAATTTTTATTTCTCAAAAAAATGTTTTTTCAAGAAGTTTTTTGAGCTGTCCAAGCAGCCAGCCAAATGTTAAAGATTACATACAATATAATAAATTTTTAACCATGGAGTCAAAAATTATGAAAATTTATGCGCCTTAAAGCTACTCCTTGGCCACATGTTTTGTGAAATTTTCAAAGAAAAAAAATAAAAATTCCATCTGTAATGAGCTGCCCAAAATCGCTATGTTACCAAAAAAATGTGTGTTTGGACCTTTAGGGATTAAACAATTGTGCATGATCTCGGTTTTTTGCATAAAATTTCAAGGATGAACAATTGCACTTCTATCCTACATAGAAAGATTCTTCATCTTTCATTGACCAAAAAACATTTGCAACATTGTTTAAGGGTTAAGTACGTGCATCCATAATGGGCATTAATAGCATTTGAACATATTTACGAGCATAAAACAAAAAATATTATTATAGGATCTTTTCTGGCAAGTATAAAGTATAGGCTCTCATTATTTTTAATATTTGTGTACATCTTGTGCAATCAATACCTCGGGAGTGTTTTGACTCTTTCTAGTACAAATGCAAGTGTTGCCTTTTGGAGGTGGATGCTTGTCATAGGGGAGTTGTAGGTGTGCATACTCCATACAAGATTCGTTTTTTTTTTTTGTGAATCAAAGAGATCAAAATGTAAACAAGGCTCAAGATTCTTCCTTCATAAGGGTGGGTGCCTATCCATTCTACCTACCCCCGTTGACTTGACCCTGTATGTAGCCACACCCACCAACCAGATACAGTATGCCACCCACGAACACTGTATCCATTCCACCTGGGTACCTCTTGACGCGCCGCATACGTACCCCGCTAATTGCGCTAAACCTAAACAAGACCAGATGCAATGCACCACCCCAGCTAATGTGCAGATTCCCGGGTGTACCACTTGTCCCACTCCGTACCGAATCCGTACCGAATCCGTACCTCAAAGGACGTGCTTTATGCACGACGGTACTATATAGTACCTCGTGTGCAGAAGGACTTCCAGAAGTGCTTCCACAGACGAATCCTCCGCGGAATTGCACGACTTGAATTCATGGAAAACGACGACTGAGTGAGCTCGCGGGATTGATTGTGATCCAAACTCCACTGTATGTTGACCACGACTTCACGGATTTTCAAGTGCGCTTCGTTCAATCACCTGCTCCAATTTCTCTGTTCCGCCTTCAATTCTGCTTTGTAAATTTTCTTGATCCGTTCAGAACTTTTTTTTGGTTGATGTATGAAACGATAGCTGGAGTGCAGTACTGCGCGCGCGCGCATGTACGCACACCTATCGATTGATGTGCAGTACTTTCTTACTGCAGTCGTTTGTGTCGAGGATCGTTTCAAAGGCATCACTTTTGCTTGTTTTCTTTCTGCAACTTTGCGCTAGTTAATGGGAGTTTGTAGACCACCRTTGGTGACTCTAATCAACCACATGTCGTCCATGTCATGGACATTCTGCCTAGTCATGAATTCGAAGCATGTATTGGATCGACGCAAAGTGAATGTGTGGGAATAGATGAGTTGCTGTTGGTGGTCAACAGGAGTCTAGCTGTTTAGGACGTACAGCTTCAAGCTACCTTACACCAGGCAGCTACCGATATCAGCTGATAACGTTGATTTTCGTGTAGATTTCCTGAGGCTTTACTTGTCAGCTTCGATGTCATGATCGATGGTGCATGAATCGAACGTCAGTTTTGCTGAATTATCGGAATTTCTCGACTTTGGTCCGAAACATAAATTTCTACCAGTCCAAGCTACGTTTTACAGCTTTGAGTAGACGAGAGAGACAATTTTTTGAGCCAGAATCACACCAGTTTAGAGAAATTGATGATACAGTGGTAAAAGCTATGAGAGAATTGGTCGAGTCCAGCCAAGTGCATGTTTGGGCAGATGAGTTGTGGTTATTAACAGGAGTCTCTGTTACCAATTCCGTACTCTAACAGAATTAGTATCCTCTACCCGACACACAAGCTAGGTTACCGAAAGCAGCTAAATGGCGTTGTAGATTCTCAGACAAATTCTTGAGTACTTTCAGATTCTGAACTATTTTCGCAGCGTCGATGTTCTGACCTTCCAATCATGGATATATTGTATCAGGGCTTACATTTGAGCTCGTGATCGCCGTGATCACGATGGTGAAGCTAGAATGGGAAGCGTACGTAGTCATCGCCACCCTCGTCGTCGGCTTGGTCATCATGGCTGGCGATTGGGTCGGCCCTGACTTCGTGTTCGCGTTCATGGTGGCCTTCATCACCGCCTGCCGCATCATCACCGTAAGCGATTCCACTTCCGGCTTCTCCCAGAACGGTCTCCTCACGGTCGTCATACTCTTTGTCGTCGCCGAAGGTATCGGCCAAACCGGAGGCATGGAGAAGGCGCTGAACRTGTTCCTGGGTCGCACCACGAACCCGTTCTGGGCCATCACGCGGATGTTCATCCCCGTGGTCATCGTCTCCGCGTTCCTCAACAACACCCCGATTGTCGCCCTGCTCATCCCCATCATGATCGCGTGGGGGAGGAGGAACAGGGTGAGTCCCAAGAAGCTGCTSATTCCGCTCAGCTATGCTGCGGTGTTCGGGGGGACGCTCACGCTCATCGGAACGTCCACGAACTTGGTCGTGTCGTCTCTTCAGGAAAAGCGGTACGCAAAGTCGAGGCCGGACGAAGCGAAGTTTGGAATGTTTGATATCACGCCGTATGGGATTGTGTATGCCATTGGAGGGTTCTTGTATACCGTCATCGCCTCGCATTGGCTGCTCCCAGGTCCGTATGTGGATCGCCCTCTTTCTCGGTTTCGCCATGATCGCCACCCAAATCTACGGGAGTGCCATCGACGAAGACCTCATCAACCTCCTCACCGCCGGCATCCTCACCGCGGGTCTCATGCTCCTCTCGCGCTGCCTGAACGCCGAACAGGCGCGTCGCAGCATCGACTGGCGYGTGTACGTCACGATCGCGTTCGCGTTCGCGTTCAGCACGGCCATGGAGAAGTCGAATGTGGCGGAGGCGATAGCTAGCATCTTCATCGACATTAGTGAGGCGATTGGGGGGTTACGCGCTTCCTACATCGCGATCTACATTGCCACGGCACTACTGTCGGAGCTTGTAAGCAACAATGCGGCCGCGGCGATCATGTACCCCATTGCGGCGCGTCTGGGAGACGAGCTGGGGGTGGTGCCTTCGCGGATGAGTGTTGTGGTAATGCTGGGAGCGTCTGCGGGGTTCACGCTTCCCTACAGCTACCAAACGAATCTCATGGTGTACGCCGCGGGAAACTATCGKTTTTTGGAATTCGCGAAATTCGGACTGCCGTGCCAGGCGTTCATGGTCATAGTGGTCATCTTCATCTTCCTGCTGGATGACAAGATCTGGGTGGCTGTTGGGATTGCTTTCGCTGTTGCGCTGGTGGTCATTGGATGGCATCTCATCTGGGCAGTCTTGCCTGAATCGATTCGGTCGAAATTTTCGCCGCAGCGGAAGAAGAAACARCAGCAGCTCGGTTCGTCCAGAGATTTCGATCTGCACAAKGGCTGATCCAGTACTCACGTAAATCCCACAAATTTCGGTTCCAGAATGTTGATMTCTAGTTTGTGAAAGTTAGTTCGTRTGTTCACCACCCGACCTTTCACACTTGCTTTGTGAGGCTTTATGTTTGATTTACGGAAGTTTCCAATCAGTAACCCGATGCAAACTCATCCTGTAGATGGTTGACTTCGGTGAGGAGCAGACAAGGACGTGATCCTCACTTYGAAAAGAGAAAACAGGCGTTAGAATGAGTGCAGTTGTCGAACTCCGTACGTCTTTGAATTGGATGGCAAGTGAATGCCGTTCCGAGGAGTGCACGTACGAATGATTGTGTGCATTCCAGTGTTTCCACCATCCGTGACAATAAAGCGTTGTTCAAATGCAAATTCCGAAGACTTTTGCTGGACGGTGATTATTCTTAAGATTGTAAATTATGCAATAGCCATCACAACAGAGAAACTTTGAGCGCATGATGTGGAGATTTAATTATCATTATACATACAATTATTAACAAGAGGAGTGATTGATGCTTACTCAAGCAAGGTGAAACGACAACAAATCGATCTATACTGTGCCTTCACCACAGAAGCGGAATTGAAAAGCAGTTCATGCTGATCATTTTAGTGTTCACAACCAGACTACCTTATGAACATCGCATTGAAAATTGGATACTCTCATTCCGTGGAACGCCTCTCTTTGCACCAAGTCAGAATCTGTCACTAAGTAAGTTATTTCTTGCTGGATTTGGGTGGATTCCAAAAATGGCGGTATTTCGTGCCATTGAATGGAATGTTGTGGCATTTTAATGGAATGTTGTGCAACTTCTAACATATTCGGCACCATTTTAATAGAATGTTGTGGCATTTCAATGGAATGTCAGTTGCGCCATTTTACTGTAATAATGTCATTTTATTGAAATTCACCATCAATGATCTCTCATAGTATTTTTTTTAGCAAAACCTTACATTTGCTCTGCCATTAGGCCATCTGGATCCTCACCCCGGTGAAGGCTAAGCAGATTGGGCACTTGAAGAAACTTGTGCAATTTGCAACTTAAGTACGGAGTATTAGACAACCATCAGATAAGATTTCAAAATGATTGGTGAGTTATAGACGTTTTTTCCTACTCTTTTGCGCTGCTATGGTCCACTTGTTGAATGGGCTGCAACAGCAATGGTTTGGCAATTTTTTGAACCCCCCTTCAAAATTTCTAAAAGGCTTGGTGCTTAAAGATTTTGGAAGGTGCAAATTGGCCCAGAGAACTGGCAACACTGCAAAAGGGACCCCCAAACTACCTTTGGTTTTTTCTATTGTGGATTTTTTTTAATTAGACTTGTGAAATGTTTACACTTTTTCATTAACAATTGGTAGGAAATTCAAATGCACTACAGAAGGCATCATTTGGAAACGTATGCAAAAGTTATGAAGGAGAGTCAAAGCTTTTTGGCAAATTTTTAAAACCATTTCTTAAAAAATAGAAATATATTGATATGTGAGATGTATACAAGGTGGTTATCTCTTTAAGTTGTGCATTTAGGCACTTGGTGCAATTGGGTGCCTCTACTATAAAGTTTTAAGCCATATTTTTCCGCCTTCATTTGGGCAATTTAGAAAGAAGTTCTCTAATTTTGCATTTTTGAATTAATTATCTACTAGTAGATCATCCAGCAAGCTACCAAAATAAGATAAATTGTGTGACTCAAAGTTCGCCTCTCTTCATGTCATTGAAAGAAGTTCAAGTGAATAATGTATGTGGGTGATAATTAAAGTGAAAATTAAAGCATTTTCAACCTATCAAGGAATGCTAATAGACTTTTTCAGTGGTGGTTAAGCAATTGTTTATACCTACAATGTAATAATTTGAAGGTAATATGATTTCAAGTTTGACGACAAAGAATGATAAAGTAGAATATTTTTTTGCTTCACTATAAATGCTAAATTTATAACGTATTGCTTAAAAAAAATTGAAGTATGGAACCACACATTCTTGTTTTAATTTAGTACAAGATCATATGGTTGGATATCTCTACCTGTAGCCTGCCTCCCACACCCTTGTACTCCTCAAGAAAACATTTTTTGTATTAATGATAATTTTGGAATGATTTTTGGTAAATTGACTTCTAACGTAGCTATTTCATGTTCTATAAGGTTGAATTTTCTTTTGGCGAATTCTAAGAATAAGATTATTTCTTCAAAACTTTAGATATTTTTCATCTACATTGGAGGGCCAATGGGCCATTTTAGGCTAGTTCCCCATGTTTGGAACTAAGCTAGAACCACCTATAACCAACCAAATAAGGAATTTGGACAAATCTGAAGCAAAGGAATGCAAGATAAATGTTTTTAGAGGTGTGTTGATAAAAATGATGAGGATTGCAAAAACTTTGGTAATTTTATTGCATGAATTGAAATTACTATGAATTTTGAAAGGCAAAAAGTGCTCCGGACCCATAGCCGATCTCTAAACTCTTCCAATTCCGATCATTCAAAAAAACACTTTTCCACTCACTACTTCTTACTTTTTTTTGCACTACTTTGGAACATGTATCATGAACTCTTTAGTCCCAACCTTGAAAAGATGAAAAAAAAACATTCTAGCCTTGGTTGGAAATAAGTCAATCTATAGTTGGCCATGGGGCACTAGTTGGTAATGGGTGGTTCTACCTCAGCCATTGCTCGCTAGAATTGAAAATTACCAAATAATTTGAAATTTCAAAATCATTTCCAAAAAATAATTCAAAAAAACATTTAAAAATATTAATTATTATTATCTGAAGTGGCATTCTTTCTTGCAGCCTTTCAGACTTGTTGAAAAATATCTAATGTTCATATTTTCTACACACAAAATATTTTATTATAAAAACGCCTCCCCTAAAAATTTTGATGTTTGCTTCTAGAATTATTTTTTCCAACTTGGATAGACAGGTATAATAGTCATGTTTGAACTTTAAAGGTTACAATTATTTACAACTCTACCAAAAAAGATTTCTATTTGCATGTCCTCAATGGAACATTTTTTTTAGACTAAGGTAGAAACAGCCCATGGCGGTCAAATGACCCATGGTGGGCACCTAATGACCCCATTGTGATTTTTTAGGCCACAATCAATGTCTTGCCTGACACCAATGAAGTAATTAGTGACCTCATTAAGAACAAACCTTTTTTCAATGTAAATCATTGTAAGAAGTGACTTTTGAGGGCCTGCCATGTTATAAATTATTGTGATCACTTTAGGTTATTAAGATGAGCACATTGGATATAGTTTTTTTGTTGGTTATAGGGTAGCCTACTTGTCTCTTTTGAGTTGAACACTTCAAAAATTCATAGCAAATTCATACTTTGCCAAAAAAATATAATTTCAATTGTTCATGCAATTTCTCATACTTGTCTTTATGTGAAAAAAAATTGAAAAATTTCAACAATGGCATGAGGGCAGACTCCTAATTCTTACCACAATAGGCCGTTTTACCTTACATGATTGGCCCTCCTCGAATTCTCCCGTAGATTTGGATGCATCTAAGCATTTGTGACTATCCAGACTGATGTCCTGACGTCAAAACAATCAATAGAGTTCTACGAATTACTTATGCAAGTTTCGTGCAGTGGATCAGTAGTCTATTGGGACTTGGGAGTGGTGTTTTAGTAAATATTCCATCTGTAGTAGCGTAAGGTCGTCCGACAAATTCTAGAGCTACAACTTATGCTTTTTGACGAGTTTGACTTTTCCAAATGTGCTATCAGGAACATGGAGTTGTCATACTTTCCCTGCATCTTTGGTTGCTTACTGCGATGTCAACACTTCGAGTTAGGAGTCATATTACAACTCATTGGAAAGTGCATTTTAGTAGCCTTTCAACATGACATCACCCTAACAGTTTGTTGAGAATCTCAATTTGATATCTGAGTACAACCAATGATTACTGTTACCAAGGCAGTTTATACATTCCAGTTTAGCATTCCAATTTAGCAAAAGTGACGATGAGGATTGAAATGTGGGTGCAGGTGGAGAATGTTGTCGCGAAGCGGTCTGCAGAGGCTACATGACCCCGTCAAGTTGACACTTCGGAGTTCTCGAAGAAAGTACAATTTCTGTTCCATGAGTCACTTTGTAATGCAGAAGCATCGAAGTGGTAGAATAGTTGCTCTGTTTTTACATTATAACGTTCACAACTGATAAATTATGATTGGAAACACTACGCAGATTTTTGACAGTAGCGCAATAAGGTGCTTCCCTTTTCGCCTTGTCAATATCTTTCTTCTTGAACCGTGAAAGGATGGGTTTTATGACCATGTAGTCAAACTTCAATATCTTTCATTTTGTGTGCTCAGTATGCCATTATACACGCTTTTCTTACAATAATTTTACTTCCTACTGTTTCTTTAAGTACTTGTTTCTTACAAGGCAGAACTTTTTCTAAAAAAATTCTTGGTTAAGAATTGAAATCATCTTGAATTTGTGAGTATAAAGAGAATTGATAAAATTAAATAGAGAATACACTGAAAAAATATGAAGAACGAAATTTTCAGCATAGTGTAGAACGTCATGTCATGAACCAAATATCCGCGATTATAGGCTGTCAACTTGAAATTCTAAAGAACACATATGTGGGAAAAATTTCTAGGTTTTTAGTGGAAACTAGACYTACTAAGCTTCATATTGTTAATTTCGCTCAAACATGAAAAGGTCATTCTTGAGATCAAAATCAAGTATATGAACAAGAAACCAAGAATGCTACATACACTACATTTAATGTCTTTGTTTTTTAAACAAAACCTTATTTAAAGTTTTAAAAATAACTACTATCAATTGAACTCAATGATGTGGAGTACGGTTAACTGAGCTTGACAAAACAATCTGGATGAAATTCGTCCGGTTTCTCTATGAATAAAAACAGTACCGTTTGACAGTTCTGAGGCCACTTCTTGGCTCTGGCGACTTACATGAGTAAATTGGGAGCAGTGGCTATGTCTGGTAGTATCTTCATTGTGATGCCAATGTGCATTCTTTCCACTGTTTCACCTGATTGCATTGTGATCTTCTGACGACCCTTCTCAAATATGACAATGTGTTGTGCTCTCGGTTCATCTTGCAGGCTAGTCAAAATTTAACACGATACCGATGGGATCCAACCGAAATGTCCGCTGATGAAATTGAGGTATTATGTCTTGCTCGTCTGGTTGCCTGTGTTTCATAACATTCAGTAGCAAGCATGGTCTCTACAATGATGGTGTGGAATATTCCACACCCAACATCCTCTACATCCTCTGCATCCTCCACATGTCCAATTAGGTACTGATGAAGGAGGCTGTTAGGTGTGGTATATTCCACACCATCTACCCTAAGCCAAGGCAGTGCCAGTGCCAGTGTTATGTTTATAGAGCTAATCGTTTTGTGAGATAGATGCAAGCTGAGTTAATAGATGACACCCTCGTGTGTCAATGACTTCTGCAGGCTTTCCAAAGAGTAGCAATGCTCCCACTCCCAAGAGATGGTATGGATTTTGCAGACGACATGGGTATGGACAAGCCCGTGACGCTGTACAATACAAGTATTGTGTAAAATCCACATGGGAGACTGGTCCTTGAACGCTCTGAAGTGCTGCTCACAAGCCTATCCCCAGCTTTAGAGTAAGTAATGGTTAGCTTTGCCAATTTTTTTACAGAAATAATTCTRTATCAAACATGAGATTTACATTTGGTCTTCAGCCGTGTATGTGACATGTCTTGTATATCGCACTACTGCTTGTATAGTGTCATCATGTCTCTTGACTCCAACATTTGTGTTTCCGTATGGGGATTGACGTTGTTACGAGGCAGTGAGATCATTGTGATTGTGGGACTGTGCAAGGAAGAATGATCTCATGTGGCTTCACAATGAGCTCCTAGACGCAGGTGATACTCTACAGCAGGAATGTTATTAGTACACATCTGATTTTAGTGTGGTATTGGAATTGACCTACCAGATAATGTATTGTGGGTCCYATTTGCATTCAAACTATCTGAACTTTATGTGGTCTTTTGTGACAAATTACTGAGGCTTCTTGCTTTAATAGTCATCTATCTTTTGCCACTTTTCACAATTTCTTCCTTGGTCACAATCACTTCGTCAGTTGAGATTTTACCTAATGATTCTGTATTGAATCCCGATTTCTTCAGCTCAGGATGGATGTACCTGCCATGTATCGCCAAACTCTATCGGCAAACATTTATACTGAACTATTAAATTTTGCTTGCAATGTAGGGTACACTAAACTCAAAAAAGGAACAATTTGAAAATATCATTAGAATTTGCCTACAATATTCTAGAATATACCTCAAGTTTTCCAAGTATGTGATAGTGCCCATTTATATAGCCTCTAAACGCATGTGGTTACAATAGATATATGTTAGCGATCCCCTTGGTTTGACAAACAATAATACTCAATTCCTAAGAATAATTCCCATTTACATGTTGCAAGAACAAGTTTTTTAAGTAGACGTATAATATTGTTTTTGAAGGACATTCATTAGGGCCCACACATCTTGTTGGCAACTCAAAAGGGATTCTGACATTGTAAGAGACATCATTTGAATATCATATGAAGACGTTATGAAGCTTCAAAGTTTCATAATTCAAAGAAACTATTTTTTGAATCTTGCTAAAATACATCATGCCAACCAACATGCATGCTCATTGATTCTAAGGATTTTTATTCATGTAAGGTAGGAATACTATAATTGGATAAAATAAACATTTCAACTTGTAGGATACTAAAAAAATTCATTGAGAATTTGAGGTAGAGAAAGAATGCAAAAAAATAGGATTATTTTTTCAAAAATGAATAATGAATTCTATATAAATGTGGATTCTTCACAATTGGATCCAATTTTTGTCTGATTGCTTCCCTTAAAGCACCTACCTTTGAAACTTGTTCCCAATCAAGCGTGAGCCAATAAAGTTTGAGAGAATTGTATCTATTTAAAAGCAACAAGAGAGCCAATTATTGTTAAAGGCCATATTCATTATATTGAGACATAATGCTAGTTATTGAAAAATTCATTTAAAAAAGTAGTAATTGAAACCAAAAATAAATTATGCTCAAATAGTGATCCTATAATGAAATTCAAAAAGTTGGTATTGTTAACTAGTTATAAAAAATTACTAGTAAAGAAATAAAGTTGTTTATCTTCAAGTAGAAGATAGAAATGAGACTGCGAATTATAATGAATACAAGAACGAATATGGCCTTGTTGGTTTTAAAACATCCTATTGTGCCATTAGAAAGGGGCAACCGTTTATGGTATTCCTACCAYAGTTACTCTAGGCTATTGGCTTTCTAGTGTTGTAAATTGAAGCAAGTATTAACCCCTAAAGATCTATAGTGTTCTCCAAAATTAACAATTTGAACTTGGAATATAAATAAAAATTGTAGTTTTTGAACTTCAAGGTCCATCAATATGGTTTAGATTTACCAATGCTATGACAAGCATTCTTTTATAAATTTTAAACAAAAAATTTCAAAATCGCTTTTCAATTTGATTACAAGCAAAATACTATCATTTTTGTGAGTAAGTTTTTTTGGAATGGATTTAAAATGAGGATCACTTGAAAGTCATGGTGACCTTTTGAAATTTTTATTCACTTTATATCTATGACGGTAAGAATAAACCTTGTTCGATTTGTATCCGATCTGCTCAGGAGCTCAATTGCAACAGAGCCAACAGCTTTTTGGAACAAAAGGAGGAGCATCTATTTATAATGGGTACGTCTCAACGCATCATCTTTCTTTTGCATTTAGAAGCGAGGTCTTTGGTCATTTTCAGTTCTAGTATCTTGATTCCATGGCTGTAGATCAATGCAGCTTCGCTCCGACTGTTGTTATATAGCGCTGGAATCTCCATACGAGATAACATTCCTTTTGAAGCATTCGTTTTGTTAACAACTTCATCAATTAATTATCTCGATTACCAATTGCCATATGCCTGCAATAGAATGGAGTCAATGGACATGTTTATGTTCACGTCTGGGCTTGCTTATCGTCTTCTTATGGATGCAGAGCTTTCAGCAGCGTGTTTTCTCCATTGCCCTAACAAGGCCCCTGTTACGTGGACATGATGGTTACTTAATTGACAGTGATACTTTGCAATTCTCCTGGTAGAGGATGTGTTGGTTTAGGGTTTAGGGTTTAGGGTTTAGGGTTTAGATTTTAGATATCCATTATCAGTGGAGACCAATATGTAATCAAGTTGGGTGGACTCTTTGGCTGGAACAAGCCATGATTCCCACAAATCTATGCATGGGACTATAGACTTAAATTCCTTGATGCATGCTTTAGGCATTTGTTACAGCCTKCAATCCTAGTATTCCTCATTTTCACGAATTAGTTCTAAGTGGAATTTACAAGCGCTCTGTATGTTTTGATTTGATTAGAAATGCTGCCGCTGATCATGTGATTATGTGTTGCACAACTCCTCAATGGTGCTTCACTGAGCTGGCGTTGTTGGTCTATGCTTGTGTTGCAGTTACGGGGTGCGCAGCTCCAGATTCTGAAGCTCATTGGAGAGACTGGTAAATGCCACAGGCCTTTTGGTTTCCATTAAAGCAGGATTTATAAGGGATTTCTCTTATGGCACATCTTGTTCTTCTGTCACAACTTGATGTTTCATTCTATGAGAATCTATGATTAACTCTCTAGTGACACTGGAATTTCACATTCCCTGTATATCTTTAAAAATCTGTCACGTTGGTACACTTCTAAATTGGAAAGTTCCACATGTCAAGTTGTGAGCATGCCTCATAATGCTAATTGTCACCCATTTGCCCTCCTGCAGCATAATGAGTAACGTAGAGAGGGGTTGAGTTGCGTTGGAAAAGAGGGGTTGGAGAATATATTGTCCAATTCGTCGATGAACATCAAGGGTTACATGGTCGACAAGTAGCATCTCCATCTGATTATTGATCACTTTGCTGTATCTTTTCAAGGCATGTTCAGAAACGTTACCTTAGGCGCTTCTGCCAGTACCAATGGTTCTCCTATAATCATGCACTGACAATTAGACAGGTATGCTCATCTGCATAGATCGTTGGTTGAAGTTCCAAGTAGCCAGGTGTTTGAGCTTCCACCATTTCAGTTATCGAATGATCGAATTTTCAATTTTTGAATCCCTGAATCTACAGTAGAGAATTGAGTTTCTGAAACAAACAGCTTAACTTACTGCCGTATATCTGAGCTTGCGATTTCAAATGATCATTAACAAATTGGGCAGCAATGCTA
Organism: Pleurozium schreberi; assembly: GCA_006891605.1. Classification (NCBI taxonomy): domain Eukaryota; kingdom Viridiplantae; phylum Streptophyta; class Bryopsida; order Hypnales; family Hylocomiaceae; genus Pleurozium; species Pleurozium schreberi. Next base: position 8,591 of record VACF01001471.1, on the reverse strand, counting down.
AGGAAAATGTCAGATGGCTGTTGGTAGACCACCCTGGATTTGCAGATTAACTTAGTACTGTTTCTGACCATTTAGGTCTTCTTCGTCTGGTAATTCTTGTAAAGTAAAGCGGTGTCAGACCTTGCGATTCCTACTGCGCAATTTGCAGGTTTCTTATCACATTGGGCACTACCTTATGTGACTCTTCTTTCTCCCAAGTAAGTTATCATACTGGCCCTCCGTCTCATAGAGTTTTGGAATGGATTTCTTCTGACGACTAGCTCTGACTCTCTCTCTCGCCATATGTAAGTTAAATCGTCTTTCTGGTTGCCAGAAGCGATGTTAGTGAAGCCACTAATAGAGACGACACTCAAGCTTAACTTACTTAACCCCCACCGCCCAAGATGTTGCCACTGATTTCATTCTTGCAGGGACTGGAGAAATGATACAGTGCATGTGTGCAAAATCCCATGCCGACTCTGAATGGGAAGTGCAGAATTGCTCACTGCCATTGTTCTGGAACAGACAGACAAATGGAACTGACAGACAGACAGACAGAGCCAGAGCAGGTAACTCAATATAGAACAGAAAAAGCACGGAGGACACGGACTCAGTGCCAGGAATCAAGCCAACTGCTAACTTAACTGTGCTAATTTAGGAGAGGACTCTATTTTTTTTTCTGTTTTTTTTGGCTCTTTTTCTTCTCTTTTCTTTTAAAAATTAGCACAAACGAATGACCTTTTCTTTTGCATCAATTGTCTGCAGATAAACACACAAACCTGACATGAAAGGTGACTTCTGGAGCGTTTTGCACCTTGGATGCTCTTCATTTGCCACTGTTTATCATCAGGTGACGGCCCTTGATTCCAGCCTTGTATTCCCCTTTCAATCAATACAAAATTTCCACAAAGTCGGTGAGAAAAAATAGGTAAGCAATTTGCCAGATTGACTGCATTGGCTGAATTGTGTACTTGCTAGGATGTTATTGGCGTTCATCTATCTCATAAAATTATAATAATAATAATAATAGTCCGTATAAATATCACTATGGGTGTTGAATGGTCGGTGCAAGGGTACACATAGTACCTAATAATGAAGACACAAGTTTAGATCATTCCATGCTCGATAATTTTTATGACACAAGTCCAGTGGTCCAGCGGCTTGGTGGGACAACGACAACTGCATTGTCCGATATCATTGGTTTGGTTATGTGAATATATGTGTGTATATATATATATATCGGACAATACATACATATTGTTTATGTGAATATATATATATATATATATATATATATATATATATATATATATATATATATATAAATTATAAATACATTCACTTCTCTATTGCTATCTTTTGTATATACATATTCCATGTATATATTTTTAAGCTAATTCCACATGTCAAGTTGTGAATGTAAATGAGAACGCTATTAAAAACACATATCTCTAGGAGACTATCAATTGAGTGTATGGTTGTCATTGAAATTAAAATAATAATATAGTTTGCTTCTAAGTGGGAGAATGCAKGTCATGCATCCGTATCATTGCCATGTAAGGTAAGCATTCCCATTATRGATGTACCCTCTCCCAATTGTGTCCTCTCTCTACACCTATCCAAGATTGTAGGGTGTAAAAAAATATTTGCAATTGGAATGTTAGAGTAGTGTAGATAAGGGATGTGTACGGTATATCTCTATGTGGGGTCTCGAACAACCGAGCAAACCTCTTTATTCTAGCCAGCTTCAAAATGGAACCAATGTTATTCTTGTTATTTTGTAACAAATTTTCTTCCTCAATAAGCTTAGTTTGTAGAGCACCTGTGAAAAGTTTCTCGTACTGCACGGAACTGCATGGCCCATATCACAATGGGCTGGCATGGGTTCAAGGAAATCAAGGTGGTAAGGTACTATGCTCTTAAATCGACCTTTTACAAGCTGATTTCATTAGGGGAGAAGGTAAAATCCTTGAAACAATTTTCATAGGAAGAAAAATGGGATTGGCATCAAACCCAAGTTGTTTCATGTTTTTTGGACCTTTGTGGAATTAGTTAGGAATTTTTGAAGTTGAAATGTGGTGGGCACTAAAAGCAACCACCTCCTGAAGTGTACACTATTTTTACATAGAAGAAACAAAATATACTTGCGTGTTAGAGGTTGCTTTTAGAGCGAGGTTGCTTTTAGAGCACGGGTGCTTTTAAAGCACCCTACTTTATACATGTACTGGTATGGATTCCAAGACTAAGACAAGTTTGGAGAATAATTGCAATCCTAAGATTGGCATGAATCAATACTCTATTGGGAGTCACATTGTGGATCTTGGTACAAAGGATAGTCAATAGACCATAGAGCATCTCCACCAATTCTTCCTAACCCTATTTGGATGGAAGAGCAAATATAGGGATGAAAAATGCTCTTTCCTACCAATGTTGCTCAATGTACAAACACAATTTGCATTATGTATATATGAGGCCCTGCGTCTCCTAAACTTTTAGGGATGTAGGACCATAGTGGGAGGGTTTCTTTCCTATTTGGGTGTAATACATCTAGATAGGGATAGGGAGCCTCCCTAGTGGAGATGCTCTAATTTCATTTGTAGTTCCAATTCCATTCTATACTTAAGTCTAAATGTTTCAAGTTCAAGTTCCTTTGTATCAAGTTCCATCCTTACCTCAAATCCAAATGTATTGATCAATGACATTCTTGTTTAGGTACTCCAATAAAGTCTATTGAGTAGGTATATCTTAGGTATCAATTCAAACTTCACATTTATATATTTTTAAATATGCATATATTGTAAATTATGGAAATTTTTATAATAAATTTTAACTTCTTAGGCTATATATCTACAATTAATCCAATAATCCGAGGCATCATATTTTGGTGTCGATTGAATTTTGAAATAATAAAAAATTCCAAAAGTAATATTTTTATTTTATTTTATTTTAGTTATATACCCTTTAAAGTCTACGTTTAGAATCAAAGGTCTATAAATTGAAAAAAATTGTTTACAATTTTTGTATTGAGGATTTTGTGCAAAGGTGCCCATTGCAAATCTTCATTTATTTAATATCAGAGGTAAATCTTGAAGATGAGCTTCAAAGACACCAAATCTTGAGGAAAAAAATCAAATTAGATATTCATTTAAGAAATTGAAGGGTAGATTTTGAGAAGAGATAAATTGATTATGCATATTCCAATGAATGCATGAAAGACTAGTACTATTTTGCATCACACTTGGAATGGTGGAGTTGTCATCCAATATAACTTTTGAAGTATGAACCCAATTAACTTGAAATTTTTATTGGAGATTTCCATCTTGATAGAAATAATATTCCTTATTTTTCAGAAATTTTAAAAAATCATTTTATATTTAAATTTAGATTTAGATAATTTGTCACACTTTGCAGTTTAGGGTTTTTTAGTACTAGGGAGTATCCAAAATTAATGATCTAGAGCTGAAATTTTTTTGGTCTATTTTCACACTAGTAAAGCATGCATCCATTAAAGGGAATTTTAAAAAACATTATTTTATGTCCTCTACATGCGTGCTAACAGGGCAGTCTTGCACGCACACTTCTGAACATTCACGATGGTTTTAAGATCATTACTTTGGTGAAATATTTTTATAATAAAGTTATCTCAAATTTCCGATTTTTGATTTTTTTAAAATTAGATTTCCTATTTTCTACAAATTAAAACGTCAAAGTGTCTATTTTCTTTAAAAAAATGTGTCACTCTATTTTGTGAATAACTTTCGACCTAAATTTTTTTGGGTCTCAAATTTTTGTGACATGATATTTATTGTATTATCATAATTATCCATATTTTATATTATTTTTAAATATTTTTTTCCAAAATGTCACTAGTACTAGCAAATACTAGGGAACACTACAAGTTTTCAACATGCGCCACTTCACTATTTACTTCCACTCTTTCACTCACAATGGAGTTGACTAGAAGCGATAGTAACTATGCAATCCATTGAAAATAGGAGGAACTCACATGTTAATCTAGAGGTAATTGCAAGAAACAACTATCCTATTTTGTATCACACGTTGCGTATTGATTTGCTTTTTGGCCATAAATTTTGTGTTTTCGCACCAAAGGACTCAAGATTTGTAGAGAAGGTATTCATGACTACCATGGACTTTACTTGATTTTTTTGTAATTTTCAAAAATAATTTATTATCCAAAATTAGAGCCTGATTCAATGTCACACATGCCAAATTAGAGTTTTTTAGTACTATTTAGTACTCAGAAAAACAAATTTTGAGCTGAAATTTCGAAGAGATGGTCTTCTAATAGACTTGTAGCCAATGGCCAAAGGAAATTTAAAAACAATTAATTTTATGTCATGTGGAAGTCTACAAAATGAGCTTTTTTTTGCTTGCATTTTGAAACATATAAAATATTGTTTTGGTGGTTCTTTTGGTGAATGACCATCTCTATAGAATTTTTACAAATGGACAGGTTTTATTTTGTGTATTGTCTTATTTTTCTTATTTTTAACTAATTAAAACATTAAAGTACATATTTTCTTGAGATTTGGCACTTTTCTAGATCTCCTACTTAGAAAAAATTTCTACACATTTCCTTTGGTGGTTACCTTTTTCTCAAAGGTGTATACATTAGTCATATTTTTTTATTTTTTCAAAAATTATTTTTTTAATTTTAAAGTACTCCCAAAAATCATGAGTACTATAAAAAAATGAAAAAAATTTGACAAGTGTTTCTTGCAATCGCCCCTAGCCATTTCCAAAAAGCACCAGATTTATTTTGAGACAAGAGATAGTGTATTTTTTGGAATACAAAATATGTGCTTTGTAATATAATATGGCAAGACATTCATATTTATATTGATATTTGAATAATTCAATTTTTCCATTGGTATGTCACTTTGACATATTAACATCATCATGCTTAAAGGTCATTGCAAGAAATCGGGTAGAGTACTATTTCCCATCACAATGGGGGTATACTCTTTTGTTGTTTGCTATAACTTTTGAAGCACAAGTCCAATGCACATGAAATTTTTAGTGAACTAGTCTAACTTTATGATAATTAGATCTCTTATTTTTAGAAATGAATAAAAATCATTTTCTATTTAGAATTTCTTTTTGTGAATTTGTCACACTTTGAGGTTTAGGGTTTTTTACTACATTACGAGTCCCCAAATTTAATGATTTGGAGTTGAAACTTCCATAGTCTATTTGAATATTAGGAAATCATGTATCTACCAAAGGAAATTTGAAAATATACTATTCTATGTCTTCCACATGAGTACAAATAACACTCCCATTGTGCGCAATTTTTGAACATTGAAGATGGTTCTTAGATCATTCTTTTGGAGAAAGGTATACACCACCATCAATTCTTCCCTAGTGGCCAATTTTATTTCTAAAAATACTTTATTTTCCTTTTTTTATAAATTAAAATGCGAGATTATAATGATAATAACTATTTTCATAAAATTTTGCACTTTTCTAGTTCTCCTACTTAGAGAATTTTTCAATGTTTTTCCTTTTTAGGGCACCTTTTTCTTAAAAGTGTATACATGAAACAAATTTTTAACTTTTTTTTAAAATTGTTTTTCTAATTTCAAAGTACTCCCAAAGAAAAAAAAAAAAGTATTGTAAAAAAATGCTACGCTTTTTGCACACCCTTTCTTGCAGTGACCCTTAAATCTACTACCAAATAAGAGTGATTTTTTTACACGTAGACAAATGAAAATTATCAGTTTAAAAAATAATATCTTCTTTGCAGAGTTTTTGTATTTTTGTAAATTTTCAAAGTCAAAACTTGAAAAAACCTTGAAATATCTTACAGGTGAATGTTTAAGGTGCCTTCAAAATCACAATCATTTACTAAAGGTTTAGTTACTTTGCAACTATGGAGCTCCATGTATAAAGTTGTAGACARTTCACATAGGAAGGGGGTAAAATTAACTACCTTGTATCATGTTCGTTCAAAAGAGTTGTAGAGGTTGGATAATGATTGAAAGAAACACCACATTTAAATGGTGTTTTTACATGATTTACCATTACCATATGCAAAGGTCTAATTTGGCACTTTTGTGCCAAAATTGAATTTTCTCGTTACTTTTTCAAGRTCCATGTTACCTCACACCAATTGGAAGATGGCAAATAGCAGTTATTAAGAGAAAATGACATAATTATTTATGAATTTGACCTTCATGTAGGGCAACTCTATTGAAGATTGAAATGGTAGACAGACAATAGTTACATTGATTTTTCCGAATATGGTAGTACGCTCAACACTAGTTCACCAAAGTTATGGTATTTTGAATTAATTTGTCTTGAAATAATTTACTTTTATAAAAATCTCAATTTATAAAAAAAAACTATTGTTGTTGTGACACTAATTTTTAAAGTAATGTTAATTTTTCCACCTCACTATTGGGACAAACCAATTTTCTCTAACCTTGAAAACTTTTTTGTTGAATATTTAGCTTTGATATAGATAGAATATTTTTAGGAAGTGTTTGGGGTGCAATTATCATTTTTAGGCAAGAAACTGTGGTCTCAATTTTTGGATCCTATATTTGAAATTTTGCACATAGATGGCATGATGACTTTTTTGAATGAAAGAAAAATTTCATAGTATTCGGATGAATGGTTATGAAACTATGTACAATGTTGCCTTTTTGTTTCCCACTTGAGTTAGTTGAGCAAGAAAAAAACCTTTTTGTATTTAATTTTTTTTTCCCTTGAATTATTTCCATGGATTCCCAACTAAATTTAAAAACAACTCATTAACTTGAAGTGGTTCTTTGACTCATAGATTTTGCTAGGAAAATTTTGAGAGATATACTATGCAATTGCAAAGTCATGAAAAATAATTCTCAAAGTTTTTTAGGAAAATAACTTACAATTGGTGAGGATGTTTACCTTGAAATTTTCACACAGTGTACTTCAATGACTTAGCTATACGATGCTGTGGTTGGAATAGAAAAATAAATGAAAATAAAATGTTTTTTAACTGCTCAGTTTGAAACTGAAAATACAATATATCTCATAATTCTTCAATTGCTTATCCACATTTGGCAAAACATTTTATGCTAGTTTCATGATGCATTCTATCTAATTTAAAAAAAAAATTATAATGGACAACCCCCAAAATACTAAAGCCCTAAATTGGCTTTCTAGTCATTTAGGGATTAAACTTGGAAAGAATCAACATAGCTAAATAATATTTTATGTAAATAATTGGTGTCATTAAGTCAACCAACACTACTTTCAACAATAAAGTTTTATGTTTTCACTTTTAATATCTAAAATATATAACGAAATTGAAGTTGTAAAAAATGAACACATGTGCAATAAAAAAAGCTATATATGCCCTTAGAGCATTGATTATATGTCGAGTGAGGGAACTTGAGAGTTCCTAACTTCTTCAAGTTTGATGTAAATTGTGTGTCTAGATAACTATCCACTCAAAACAGAGGGTACACCTCCTGGTTTGCATTAGTCCCCCCCCTCTCTTGAAAAAATCACATGCCATTGATTTTTTTCTTGAAAATTACCCCCCGCCCCTCCCTACTGTTGATCTTGATACAAATATTGGAATATGGTATATTGGAATACGAATACTGGGATAGGAATACTGGGATACAAATATTGGGATAGGAATATTGAGATACAAATACTTGAATACAAATACTGGGATATGATATGCATACTATATATATATGATATATGTATGGATACAAAAATGAATACAAAAATCAATTAAACCATATTGATTGTCAAACAAGTTCGTTTCAAAAAATATAACACTGAGGGGGGTACTCGGATTTTCAGGTGATTTTCAGATTGGATTATTTTTCATACCCTCTCAAATAAAATTGGAGGGGTTATGAAAAATAATCCAATCTGAAACTTGTGTCACTATCTCCTCAAAAGAGAGGGACATGTTACTAGTCATTAGTATTGACTTCATGAATGTGACCATTGAATCCTACAAAAGTGGAAACACACCCTATAAACCAAAAGTTGAARCTTGTCTTTTCCATCACATACCATATTCCTACTAAATCCCTTACATGTTGGGTCTCCTTGGWTGTTACATGAATCATTGCAAGCTATTAGTTATAATCAATGGAGTTTACCATGCTTGAATGAAAATGGACATGTTGGTAAACTAAGTGATTCTCTCCTTGAATATCTAATATAATGATTTGTTCTATAGGAGGGGGAAGAATTAGTGTCACCTAAATTTTTTTGTCACTACAATTTTTTTTTGGTGAAAACCAATACAATACAATAATTTTGCAACCCACACTAATTCAAAATAGTGTAACTCTGTTAACCCCTAAAGTCTCAAGTGTCCCCTCGGGAGATACTTGGGAATTCAGGCATGCTCATGTGATCTCAATTTTTGACATAATTTTTAAAACCTTTTTTGATGATAGAAAATCACATTAGCTTTTTGGAAATATAATTTTTTGTTTCAATTGGTGCCCGGGGGCTAAAGTTATGCCATACTAAGCACAAATTTCATATCGTCGGGCAGAATAAAGAAATCACAAAAATAAGTATTTTTTTCATTTTTCATTTTTTTCTCAAAGATTACATTTTTGTGACATCTG